>CM062813.1:732857387-733257387 GCA_031772625.1 Pinus tabuliformis
GCTTCTACTATCGCATTAGCTTGTGGATGGTATGGCATACTTTGCTAATGATACACCTGGAATTCCTCGGTGAGTGCGCTGATACTTTCATTTAGGAAGTGCATTCCATGATCACTCATTAAAATTTTCGGGCATCCAAACTATGTCAACACGTTGTCGAACAAAAATTTCGTAGCCATGGCAACCTTGCAATCTTTAACAGGCTGTGCTTTCGCCCATCGAGTTAGGTACTCTGTTGCGGTGATGATGTAATGCGCACCCATCTTCCCTTGAGGTTTGATTAGCCCCACAAAGTCTATTGTCCATTTTTCGAATGGCTGCAGTGTCATCTGTGGATTGAGTGGCATTTCATCCCTTCTAGATGGTTTCCCAGTCCTCTGACATACGCTGCAAGCCTGACAATATGCTTTTGAATCCAGGTGCAGTGTTGGCCACCATAGCCCAACGCAAACGATCTTTTGTGCCGTTGCCCATCCTGCATAGTGTCCTCCTACAGCCCCTCCATGTGCTTCCACGAGGATCTGATCTCATTCAAATTCTGGTACATATGATCATAATATTTCATCGTTTGGCATTTTGTAGAGGTGTCCTGCAATGACAGAAAATCCCACCACGCGTACCACCAATTCCTTCTTTTACTAGACTGAATATCCCTGTGGCATAGTCCCTGTGGTTAAGAAATGGATTATGTCTTCGAAGTGGCCATCTGTAATGTGCACTGCATAGAGTTGTGCATCAGGTAGTCCTTCCTCCAAATTTATTGGCTCCTCGCTATTTTCAATTTGTGATAGGTGATTTGGTCCTGTATTTAGGAATCCCGGCTTCACGATGACCTCGAAGTCATATTCCTAAAATCTTAACAGCCATCTGCATATGCGCCCCCCGAACATACGCTTATTCACCAAGTATTTCAACGCGGAATGATCGGTATACATCTTGAAGTGCCCCCCAAGTAGATAGTGGTCGTATTTCTGGAGCGTGTATATCATGGCCAATCCTTTGCACTCAGTAGTAGAATAGTTCTTTTCTCCTTTGGAGAGTCGTCAACTTGTGAATGTGATTGGGTGATCCATGCCTTCCCGCATAAGTACATTGCCCAGCACGATACATGACGCATCAACATGTACATGAAATTCAATGTCCCATTTTGGGAAGACCAAAATGGGAGCGGATGCCATTTTTTCCTAGAGAACACCCAATCTTTTCTCACAATAATCATTCCAACAACATGTAGCGTCCCTTTTCAATAACTATTCCATTGGTGCTATGATTTGTGCATAGCTCTTAATAAACTTTCTATAGTAACCAGTGTGTCCCAACGTGGCGCGTAGTTGTTTGACACTTTGTGGTGCTTCCATATTGAGAATAACGACAATCTTCGCAGGGTCCACCATTAGGCCTTGTCTACAGACAACATGGCTGAGTAGATTTCCAAAGGGAACGAGGAAGGTGCAATTCTTAAGATTCAGTGCAATCTTGTGTCATTGGAAAGTATCCAGCATGAACCGTAAGCTCGCTATATGGTGTCTAACTAACCCAAATACAGTCCAATCATCTAGATAGATCTGCAAAAACTTGTGGATGTATTCTTTCAGTGCGGCCACAACTACATGCGAAAATATTGTAGGCACATTGTTGAGTCCAAAGGGCATAACGGTATATTGAAAACAGCCCCATTCTATTGTGAAGGTTTTCTTACTCCTATCTTCCTGCGCGATCTTGATCTAATGATACCCTGAGAAACCATCCGTGAAAGAGTAAGCTTCCTGTCCACCAAAATTCTCCAATACTTCATTTGTAAACGGTGTCAGGAATGGATCGTGAAAGCAGGCATTGTTAAGATTCTTGTGGTCCATGGAGATCCTAATTTCGCCCTTCTGTTTTTTCTCCTGTATTACCATAGGACTCACCCAGTCTGATTCTTCCACTGGTTCAATAATTTTGGCTGCAAGCATTTTGTCTAATTCTTTGCGGACCTTTTCTTTATACTTCGGATTGAAGTGATAAGGTCACTGCTTAACCGGATTTGCGTCTAGTTTTAGAGTGATCTTCATCACCCCTAAGTTGCCAATGATCCCCCTTAAATCCGTGATTTAGGTCGGGAACAAATCTTGACATTCACAGAGTAACTCGGTGACCTTATCTACTGTCACATCGTCCCAATAGTCCCCAAGAATCGTGCACTTCAGCTCCGCGTCTGTACCAATGTTGACTTGCTTTGTCTTTAGCGGTGCAGTGATGTCAGGATCCTCAATTAATGGCCCTTGAACTTCATGACACCCTTCAATTTCTAGAATATTAATGTTTTGGGGGTCTTCATCATCCTCGTCTACTTCTACGTTATAACATTCTAGGGCATGGCTTAACTGGATTTCCCATGCTAGTTGAACTACTTCCTGTGGTTCGTGTGGTATTTTGAATATGGTGGCTTTCACGGTTTGCAGCGCATCATCCATAGTATCCCACCATCGGTCTTGAAATGTGAATGTTAACAAAAATCCCTTGTGCAAAACATCCCATTCGCACGTACCATGTTAGAGTTCCGTCTCAGTATACCAATTCATGGGTATGATATCCAAGGTCTGATAAAATAAGTGTACCCTTTCAGGCTGAGGCTTGTCTCCATAGGCCTTGGTCCATTTTGCGAGGTGGGTGTGCGGGTCGTCACACCCATCATATTTATCTGCTAGCCATAGTTTTGGTTTCCCAAATCATAGCTACATCATCCTCCTATAGTCGTGCCAGTTCTCAAAACTTCCTTGATGTGTTCCCCACCAACACGTGGGTGTGGCACGTAGCGCCCACTTCAGCGCATCAAACCAATTTTGCTCCGATACTATGCTTTCAAACTTGCTCAAAAATTCATCCACCACTGTCAATCCATCATATGTTGGTAGATCTCGGGCCTGGGCTGTTACACAAGTGTCCTAGTCATCATGTTTCAATTCAGCATTGTCACTTTGTTCAACTAATTATTCTAGCATTCGTCTTCTTCATCTAAATCCAAGGTGAAGGAACCTGTGCGCTCCCACAAGATTCTTCCATCTGTAGTCGGATTCACCGAGTCTTGGTAAAGTGCAGTTATCTTGTAGATATAATCTAGCTCATTTTCACTTCCATCGTCACGGACAAGTTCAGTTTAGCGTGCTCCTTCAGCTGGATCTAGCGGAATGACTACGCGTAATGAATTTTTCTCCAATATCATCTTCCGCTTCTTCAGGTTGATGACTCCATTCATATCAGTGGACCAATCTATTCCTAGCAATGTGGGGTAAGGGTCGCTATCATTAACAATCTCTATTGCCTCAAAGTCGATCTGCGTGCTTGCGCCTTCAATATCCACTGTTATCCCTTGAAACCTCCCCATGGGCAATATCTTTTGATGGTTTGCCATCAGTAATTGAATAGGGGACCATTGCAATGCGAGCCTACCCATGCGTTCCCACATTTTCTTTGGTAACACATTCGCGTCCAAACCCAGGTCGAGAATCACCTAATCCATTTCATATTTGCTAACCTGCGCTATTAATCTCATCTCCCTCCCGGTGTGCAATGTATGCTTTCCTAGTTTTCAGACTATGCGCGGTTCCCCTAACCCTGTGCATCTAGTTATTAGTTCTTATAGTCCTTTAACCACCTTATTATCACGCAACAATTTTATGCATGTCTCTAAAAACGTAGTTGGCATAGAAGGATCCATCCCTACCTCTGGTTGTTCCTTACTACCTAGAGTAGAGACCTCCACGAAGCTCTTCTTAGCTTCCATAAACATCTCCTTCACGTGTTCCAAGTCAAACTCAGGTTTGTATGGGCATTGTGAACCCACGTATCTTCCTCAGTCTACTTCCCCTTATCTTCCCCTGTGGTCGCACCACTTCTGAGCACCATATTCACATTTGGGTCTTCTTCTCGCGGTTTAGACCTCATCATTTGAATATTCTACGTCGGAGTAGGCTGGAGTACCCCTTTTGTTGCGCATCTATGCAATCAACGTCAGACAGTCTACCATTTCATGATCAAACTGCTGACATTACGAACAAGATATTCTCGTTGGGTTGGTACAATCACGAGCGTATTGCCCCAGTCCTCTGCAATTGTAACAGATTAACTTTCCTTGGCCCCTTCCTCGCCCCATTCCTCCTGGTCCTTCACCTCACCCTTGAAATCCACCATGCGCCAACCCCACGACTGGGTCAAGGCCTCTTGTTTCCATCTACATTCTATATGCTAGGGTCTGTTCCATCATTAACTTGTAGCCATGACAAGTTCTTTTGTCATGGCCTACAGATCTACAAAAATTGCAAAACAGCTGTTGGGGAGTCTGCGTAAACTTTTGCAGCAAATGACAGTTGTCCATCATGTGCTTTCCTCCCACCTAACAGATCGCACACTAGAGAACGGGTGTCGCAGTTGGACCTGCCTGTACCTCTGGTATCAATGGCATTTCCCCCCCTCCTGCCAAATAGTTCGCAAATATTGGGAAGTGATCCTTATCGTGAACCTAGCCTTTACATTTTATGCACCATACTTCTTCGCGTGCTTCTGGCCGAGGTGCCCTATCCTTCTTCAAAATCTACATCTCCAAGCATAGGTTCTGTAGTTGCGCGTGGATTTGTTGGACTCCCAACCCCGGATCCTGTATCGGAGTTTCATGCAACCTTATCGCTATTTCTAGTGCTTCTGCCTGGGTTGACAGCTTCTGTTGTGACAACGCCATCCTCAGGTGTGGTGTCAAAGATGCCACAAACCATGCATGGTGTTGTGCATCTATTAGCGTCATATTAGCCTAGTGGATCATAGTCTTTAGTCTCTCGTCTAGGTCCCATGGGGTCTCACCTGGAAGCATCACAATCTCTTTAAATCCAATGATTAACTGTGTCTATGATTTCGGCCGGATAAATTCTTCATTCAACGCATCCTGGATCTCCACTATTCCTGCATTCAAGTGATCATTTGAGTGCTTGATATACCACGTCAACGTGCGATCCTGCAACACACTTACAAATGTAGCCTTCTTAATGTTATCGTCTGCAAACCCTTGTGCTTCCAACACTGCTCTTACCATGAACCAGAACTGATTCGGGTCCTCATTTCCGACTCCTCTAAATATGGGTAGCTTAATTGCTCTCACCATGCTAAACCGTGGGGGTGGTGGAGGTGGGGTGGGTGAAGATGGAGACGAAGTGGGTTGAGTGGGTGATGGCGTAAGTGGAGGTGATAACTGCGGAATGCGATACCTTATCAAATTGACCACACTTCTCAGAGAAACCTGAGCGCGCTCTTCCTCGCTCTCTCATGAAGGTGAAATTAAAGGACTGTTTCCCAACCCTCCAATACCTTTGTAGATCTATCCGCTTCGCATCGTTCCAATCATTAATGTATTCAATACACCCGTTTTTCCCATAACAACATCTTAATCCATGTATTCAAGGATTTTATGTACTTACCTTGCGATCCCTGGAGAAAACGTCTTTCTGCTTCGCTGTAGCTTACAGTCATGTCTATCGCAAATTCAGTGATGAATCCTCCTATTATCTGGTCAATCTAATGGTCTACTGTCCACGCAATCTTATCTTCTGATGCCTCTAGCCAGCGCACTAACACCAGAGTCCACGCTATCTGTTGATCTAGCTTATACCTTCCCTGGCTATCAGCTAGCCTCATGATCCAATCATACAGCTCTGAAGAGAAGGACACAAAGAAGATATCATGGATTTCCGTATATACATAGGGATCTAGCCACCTCTTCTCGAATATCTGTGGAGTTCTATTTTCCTGTAAGAACTCGTGAAGTTTCTAATCCAACCACTCTTCAATTTCTTTCTTCATAGGGTTCCAGTGTCTTGACATCAAACATCCCTTAGGCAGATGCTAGTCTAGGCAATGGAACCATTTGCTGGCCTGAGGGGGCCTGACCCAGGTTCAGAAGTGAGTTAGCTAAACAAATCCCGAACCTACCAGCCCTTTAGGCAACAGTTCGCGGAGCATGGACTAAAGTCTCACCCAAGGTAGTATGGGAGGGTGTTGGAACTAGGTTTCCCCACCCTAGGGATGTCTTGGTGAGCTCTGGAAAGTTCGTGAACCAATCCTGCACACTTGTGCAATTCCGCCCAATTGTCTGACCTTCGTGTAGCTCTGCTCTGAGCGTGAAGGGGCACTATCTAGATCCTCTAACCTGACTGTGCTATTATTATAGATCAAACTTAATTTTGGGGCCGTACTAATCTTTATCAATCATTCAACGGTTATAACTAGTGCACGCAACCTTAAACTTGTAAAGAGAAGCATAAACAAATAGATGCACAATATTTTAGAATCAGCGCAACTTTTTATTATCTTTCAATTCCAATACAATCCAACTCCACCCTGCGCACTCAGCTACAGGGGTCCGCGCACACAGCTATGGACTCTACCAAGCCTTTGTGCACATAGCTGCGAACTCTACCAGGCCTCTGTGCACACAGCTGTAGAGCCTCTTCCTACTCCTACAACCCAAGACTCAGACTTACAGGCTCAAGGCGAATATCACATTCAAAAACCCATAATATGTAGATCCTATCACCACTACCTTCTAAACTTAGAGCCTTGCTCTATTTATACATTACCATGGTCCGCGGACCATGGGTAGGGCGACCCATTCTATATTAAATTACGTTATTTTAGGGTGGACAACCCTTTGACATGACTCATTACAATTTTCACTCTGTGCACTTCGTGGAGCCTTTACAATACCATTACCCAAAATTGTGGGCTTTAAGCCCCAAAACCATTACGCGAGGGATCCGCTGCCCAACAAGTTGCAGACAATCCAACATAGTCATCCATTCGTACCAAAGCTGTATAGACCCCTGCGAACCTCCATCAACTACAAGTTACAGTTAAATTCACCCAATTCCAGGTATTTATCCATGGAGAACCCACTTAGTCGTCCAATTCTAGTAAATTTCCCTCATAACACTTTAAATTACATGGAAAATAATCATATTTATTTTGGCTTTTACACTTTAGACCAAAACCATCGGCAAGAACACTGTTTCCCTAAGAACTTAAAATTAACCCCCACTCAAATCCACAAGAACAGAGTATGGTTGCCCCAATTGCTATGGATGTCAGACCCATCTCTACACCCGATCTAGACCTAGACCACCTTCCCATAGCTGATAAAGATTTCCAGGTAAAAGATACCACTATCATAGAGCTCCAGCTCAAAGTACATTTTCAAACTAGGGATAAGTTTCTAAACCATGCTGATGAAATTGGCCTTTGGGAGTCAAATTTGCCCAAGTACCAGTTCCCCCAAGTCCAGATTTTTCTTGAAATTGTGCATATGTGCTATGCTTGTTACATCCCAAGTCACAGAACCATCATGTATCATGACTAGAAGGTCCTTTTCACCATCACTTTTGAGTCTATAAATGAAATGTTGCAGCTCCAACTAGGGCCAAACCTAACTCCCCTCTCAATTAGAGATCTATTGGACTTATATTCCAAACTCAGCTCTGCAAAATTGGACCATTTGCTCCAAACCTTCATCAGAGAAGAGAAGCACATCCCTAATGACCCCCCTCCATATGTAGCAACTATATTTCCCCTTGGGGCCAAAATATTGTAGCTATGATATCTTGTGTTTTGGGTTACTCCATAAGTGAGTACATTGATGTAATTGTCTTGGCCTTCATGTCCATCTATACCCCAGGACAGCCTCCTGCAACCATTTATGACTTTGCCACATTCATAGCTGATAGAATGCATGAGCAGTTCATAAGAATGGGAAATGAAATGGTTTTCAAATACTCCTCAGTTTTATACCATATGTTCTTATATTATCAATCAGAGAAATTCCCATTCACCCTCCAAAAACTGGACACCAAGGGTCAACCCAAGTCATTCATTTTCTGGAGCCCATTAGTCCACGAGTATTACTCTCCATACTCTTATTCAGACTTCATTGACTTATTTGTACATCCAATTATGACAATTTTGACTGGAAACCCTCCTCCAAGAATCATTCTAGAAATAAAGAGAGTCCTTCAACTATCAAAGTAAACCAAAGTGGGTGACTGGTACCTTTACCAGAACTACACAGAAATCAGGATATATGGTTGCATGCTTGCACCATATAAGTTGCCAAGATACCTCCCTATGAGGTTGCTTGCATTAGAATACTATAGGAAAATTATCAATGCAAATGAGGTAAACTTCATCAATGCCAAGAAGAAGGCCAATTTAAAAATAAAAGACCAACTAGGCCCCTTCATATGAAACTCTAGAGACGATGAAAAAATGGCAAATTTGATACTATAGAATATGAAGTTCTAGAGAAGTTTTGTCTGGAGATATGATCCTTTGGAATTTATCACAAAGAAGAGACAAAAGGTCAAGATAAGACCTTTCGTCCACCATCCCATACCTGAAATAGAAGAATATGCAAACCAAACAGAATGGGTGGAAGGCACCCCAGTAGACCAAGACAACACCATAATAGATGTAGAGAATGCTCTCATTGATTTAGAAAAGAATCTTGATGACAACTGTTTTGTGCAGGTACCATAAGAACTAGAGACTGCTATGAGTACTCCTCCAATCATGTAGAATCCCCAAAATGAGGAGAAGATCCCAAAATGAAATAGAGAAGGGGCTTCCACTTCAGGAATGGTGACCTCTGATTTAGTAGGAATCAAACACGACGCAAAGGCTAAATCCACCCTCTGAGCAAGAATGTACTAAAGACTCAGCTGAGGTCACCAATAAAGAAGCAAAAAGAAGTAGGCCTGCCACTCAATTTTGAGGCATACAAGAGCCTTCCACATCACAAACTCAGATGTTGGAAAGGCAACTCAGTGTTGAAGTATCTTCCTTCAGAATTCCTACTGACAAAGACCAAGATATCAAGGAAAGATATAAAAAAATCAAGGCTAGAAACGAGAAGCTTAAAGCCCAAACTTATGCTCAATTCTTGAAGCTCAGCACTACCAATCAAATGAGGCTAATGTCAGCCTTTGACATAAAGGAGGGGAAGCTATAGATGACCTTTGTGAAGCCTATAACCTAGCAGCCAAAGACATCATCAGATTTCAAAAGGATACATTTTGAAGTGCTGGGAAGGGATATTCATCCCATAAACTAGATTGAATTGCATAAATAAGCTAGAGAGATGATATAATCCAACTTGATAGGTAAAGCCATATCTACCCAGTAGCTATAGAACTCTTTGAACAACATCTCAGCTCAATTCCAATTAGAGAAGGCTTCCTCACAGGCCAAGAATACTAGGATTAAGTCCGTAGAGGACATAGTAATTGAATTGGGACACGATCCCAATGATATTAAAGCTGTAGAACATCTTATTAAAAAGAAGAATGATGACATAGTTGCATTAAAGAAACAGTTAAAAATACCTCAGCTACAGCATCCACAAACACTGAAAGTCCTAGAAGCCCAGCAGGGGCATGAAGAACTCATGGACTTAGTCTTGAAATTGAATGATCAACTAAAAGAGACTGAAAAGGAATTGGATGCTTTGATCCAATTAAAACAGGCAGATCTGGCCACCTATTCAACAAATGTTATCCCCACAATCTCTCTAGTAGTTCCATCCATACTAGCAGCATCTTTGGCACCTACAACTCCACTTGCAACAGCCTTGCCAGCAACAACAAAATCTACATCAACAGCAAGTGCATTAGGAGAGAAAGCAGTAGAACTTCTGAAAGCCATGGAAGAAATGACCATCCAAGCTACAGAAATGAAAAAGCTAAAGGAAAAGGTGGCAAAGTTGGAAACTGATTGCAAACTAGCCCAACTCAAGCAAAAAGAAGAAACACAAAAGGCACAGAGAATGGGTGAGAGAATCAAAATCCTATAGAAGTATTTAACACCAAAAAAACCATTTGGAAAAACCAAGGAAATGTTGTGGACAGATATCATTAACTCTGTCAATGATATTTGGCCATCAATCCAAGTTATTTTTTAGCAAACAGAGCTAGTAAAGGTAGCTACCGAAGTTATCTAGAAGGTAAAGGAGGAGTTGGGAAATAAGCCAGAAGATGCAAATAGACTCATCCACCTCCTCAACAGCAAGAATAGATATGAGCTCCAAGAGTTAAACATAGAAGATAGGACTGCTGCCATTTTAGAAACAAGGAAGGTCCTTTCCAAAAGGAACCTTATGCTTAATTTGGAAGAAAAATGCCACAATATGCAGGTAGCCATTGATAGGTTCATGGCTAAATTTCAGATTTTGAGGGAGAAAGGTCTGCCCAGGTCTATGTCATCAATTAAAAACTCATGACACAGTTGAACTATGGTGATAGACTTAGAAAATTCACCAAGGAAAAAGCCAGTTCTACATCCATTAAATCCCTACCAACAGGCAAAGTATTGTATGACACATTTGAGAACTTGTTTTTCCTTGAGCATGAGGTAAAACATTTGTTCCTCACCAAGCCCAATTTTGCAAAGTATACTGAGGCTGATGAAATCTACAAGAGAATGGTGAATGTGAAATTACCATATGTAGAATGGTGGGAGAAAATGATCGATTTGCAGTGATAAATAAATAGCTAAAAATTACTACACAGTAAAAATGAAGGTAGCAAGGTGAAACAGGTAAAAACAGCACAACAGGGTCAAAGAGTATCAGGGTTAAAGAGTATCAGTTGAAGGATGAAAGTAAGGAAGTCTCCAGTGTGAAACTCCATAACTGTAAGCCAGCGTAAAGGGCTACACCTCAAACATAAAGGCTAACACAATCATAATAAAAGGGACAACAAGAAATAGTTCATTAGCTGTCTCTATCTTCTTGCAGGAAGATATGTGTATTTCCTAAAATAAATCTCAAATTGTTTTGAGATATTTTGTAATATTTTTTTTGTATATATACTTCACAATTCGAAGTATGTAGGCTAGATTCATAGACATTTCTATAGTGTTCTTGATCAAAGACTGTAAGCTATTGTATCATTGTTGGACCAGCAAGCTAGATTGTTCGATAAAGCAAAGACATTTCACTGGATTCATGTGTAGTGCAAAATACAGACAAGTACCTTCTTTGTGTTGTCATTTTTCTTTAAAAAGATTTTCCATAACCTTAAATGTATCTGAAATATAAATGCTTTAATATGGAATTATATCTCAGAACTTACTTCACTGCACTCTTTTTTGACTATTAGGCATTTTGTATGTTTTCTACTAAAATTATCTAAGTTAAGGAATTCTTGATTGCTCCTTAGTTCAGGTAGTTTCCCTCTGGTCTATAGTAAAGGATTCTTAACTACCCTTTGCTCATGATCATCCTCTATTCCTCCTTTTGGTCCCAGTTTGAGGATTCTTAAGTGCCCTCTCATCCCGGTTAAGATCATTTCACCCATTCGACCTGAAAACCTGTGTTTCACTCTACTAGATTGCCCATTCAATACTCCTTTTAATGATTTAATCCCAGGTCTGGTTCCCTTCTTTGACTCCATAGCCCAATAGCCAGAGACACCGTTCTATCCATATGTTTAAGGATTCCACCATCCAACTTTCAATATGAATCCAAAACCCCCATAAACTTTAAGAAATAGACTAAAATCCGAGCAATCAAAGCTAAAAAATATAGAGAGAGCCCTCTCTAAGTCATAGGTTGGCTAGACTGTATACCTAAAAGATTGGTTTGTGGTTACCTCAGCGTTTTCCTTCTTCTGGTAACTTCTAGGGAGAATTCTGAGTGATAACATAGTGGTGACCATACTAGGGAAATCAACCCTCAGTCCTAATAAATCTTTAAGAAATTTTTAATTCTGTATTTAGAGCCTCTTAAATTAATTTATTAGAAGTTATTTCTCACAAAAAGAAAACAATTAAAAAAACAAAAATCTAAAATTCTAGCTTTGAGGAAAACTCATTATACGTGGGCTAACCTAGATCCAAACCCTCCCCCAATATTTCGTAATCCCAACCTGATTTCAAGAAAATCCAAAACAGAAGAAAGTTCAACCAGTCACACACCCTTAGTTAAAGCTAATCCATGCCTTGATGAATGGTTGTTTTTAGAATATCTTCCCTTTGATGAGAAGTTTGATAAATGTAATTATTTAGATAAAAGTATGAAAGTGAAATTTTTTGACACTATCATAGATCCAGAGTTTATTGTAGACCTTGAAGACCAAAATGCCAACAAATCAATTGATGAGTACCTTCTAAATTCACCACAATCATCCCTTAGTACTACCAAGATCCTTGAGATTTCTGAACAATTGTCCACTACTCTTAGTTCACCACTATTCCCTTCAACATCTGAAGCCCATTCCCCACCTCCATTCATACCCTCACTCCCTTACCAACCTATCACATCCCAGGTACCACCTACTAGTCCTAGTTCATCCTCCACTACTGCATCATCTTCCAGTGCCTCAACCCCACATTTTAGCCCTTCCCACCTTATAGCCATGGCAAATCGATATGCTCCTCTTATCTTACCTACTCCACTTAGTGCCATGCCAGTAGACTACCAGAGTAAAATCATCCAATTTGATGGCATAGGACACTACACTGCACAACACCATGTTAATAAAATGACAGATTACTTTGAACTTCATGAAATTGATAGTGTGGATGTCCAAATGAGACTATTTGCTCAGACTTTAGCTGGTGATGTTAGGAAATGGTTTAGATCACTACCTGATAACAGTATTGATAGTTTAGAAGTATTTCAAAAACAATTTTTGAATAGACAGGAAAAGAAAAAGAATCCTCTACAAAGCCTTCCAGAATATGAAAATATTAGGAGAGGACCCAATGAGATTATTCAAGATTACTGCACCAGATTTAACAATATATACAATGCAATTGCAGTTAATCTTAGACCCCCACCTAACTTATAATTAATAAAGTTCCCTGATGGTTTTGGCATAAACATGGCATTCCAACTCAAGGAAAGAAACCCCACAACCCTAGAAGATATGAAAAGCGTAGCAGTAAGTGTAGAGGCTAATTTATTAGCTAAAAGAGCTAGAGTTAGGAATGAAAGGATAGTATCAGCTAAATACAAGCCTTCATCCTCTGACATTAAAATAGATAGATTAGTGAAATTCATGGAAAAGTTAATGGATAGAATAGAAAATATAGAGAGGAAACCCCAGTGGGATAATCAACAGGCACCTCCAATTAGAAACCTAAACTTTAAGAAAAACCAAAACCAAAACCAAAACACTAGAAAAAAAGGACTTGATCAGAATATTAGACCTCCTTTCCAAGAAATCTATGCAGAAACATCCCATCCTAAAGACCCAGAGCAAGACACAAAGATTAACCTAATGGGATTAGATGATGAAGGTGTTGTTTTTCTGACCCAAGATGATGAGGAATTGCAGATGCTGCAGCAATTGCAAATCCAGTCTGGAAAGTCATTTGATTATGAACAAGTTTATGATTTTTCCATCTTTGAAGTACATAATTAGTATAACCTGAGGAGTAAGAAGAACTCTGATATCCCTAACCAGACCAAGAAAACAGTGCCAAATCAACCTAAGAAAATCAAAGAAGCCGCGGTTTCCAAAATTCTCCAAATTCTCACCAGACAAAACCAAAACTCTTCTGTCCCTACCATTGAAGATATAACCCCTAATCAACCTTCTGATGATCCACCCTCTACTTCAATTCCCCCCAAGAAACCAGTGGACACACCTCAAAATACTAGATCAGAAAATTCACAAAAAGAGGTCCCCAATAAAGGAAAAGACTACCATCCCACTTAGATCTCTGATGTCAAAAGTCCAAACTCTCAGAAAGAGAAAGCCCCTTTTCCTTTTAATTTGGGAGCATAGGTAGCTAAGCTAAAGATTTCAGTCCCTTTGACAGAGTTTAACAAGAATGAAACCTACAAAACACGGATAAACCAAACCCTGAACCTTGCTGAAAATAAGGATTCCGTTAACTTGTTTGATGACCAACCTGAACTTATATTTGGTCCAGATGTCAATGTCAAACCACTAGAAGGAGGAATACCACCATTCTACATTAGCCTTGGCATCCATGACAAAATTCTTCATAATGCAATGTTGGACTCTGGGGCCTCCCACAACTTAATGCCCAAATCAGTAATGGAAAAATTGGACCTAGACATTACAAGACCTTACAAGGACTTATTTTCATTTGACTCAAGTCAAGTAAAGTGTTTGGGGTTGATTAAAGACCTGTGTGTTACCTTAGTTCAATATCTTGCCAAGAGCATCCTTATGGATGTTGTGGTTGCTGACATCCCACAGAGGTATGGCATGTTGTTATCCAGGTCATGGGGATCCAAACTTCAGGGATATCTACAACTTGATATGTCATATGCAAAAATTTCTGTTTTTGGACAACCCAAGAAGCTGTACCGAGAAACTTCAGTGAAGTAATTGGTGAGTAACTAGGATCGGCCTCAAAACTTTCCTATATACTATGTACATTCATACATTGATTCTTTTATTTTGTATAATATTGGTCAAACAAAAGAAACTCTTTTAGAGAGTGTTGATAGAGAACCAAAAGAAATTGCAGTTTCAAAACAAGAGGAAATTGTCCAAGCTTTAGAACTTTGCACTAAACATGGTAGTCAAGATGAGGAAAAGTTGGTGGAAATAGACGATGCTAATTATGTGCATGAGATATTTTGGCATCTTGATTTTGATGGGTCAGTCAATAAGTTTGGAGCAGGAGCAGGAGTTTGGATATAGAATCTAGAGAATGATTACTCAGAAGGCCATGCATAGAGACTAGATTTTAAATGTACTAACAATATGGCCGAGTATGAAGCACTAATTTTAGGTCTTATATTACTTAGGAAGCTAAGAGCTATAAGAGTTTCTGTCACGGGAGACTCTGAATTAGTGATAAAACAAATTAATGTTGTATATATGACCAAAGACCTTAGATTAAGTTGTTAAAGAGGGACCATTGTAGACACTTTCTTAGAAACTAAATTTGTTGTAATTCCTAGAAAACATAATATGCACGCTCATAGTTTAGCAATGTTTGACAACACCTGCAAGTTACCCTTTCACCCTAACTATCAGTACACTACTGAAGTAAGGCACAGACCTGCAATTCCAGATAATTTGAAGAACTGGCAAATATTTGCTGATGACAAACAAATAAACAACTTTTTCATCTCAGAAGAAGAATTTGTAAATAGCAATATAGATACTGACATATTAACAGATCTTAACATTAAAGAGAAAATAGAACTAAATCAAATAGAAGTTAAAGAAATAGATAGATTTCATCCTACTAAATTCACTAAATCAGAGGTAGAAGACCTAGAGCAAGTTGAGATTGATGAGATAATTAATGAAGATACTGAAATAATCAATCTCAAAGACAATTTATTACCTAAAGGATTAACCCCTTTGGAAGACTTGTTTGATTCTAATGATGTTCCTAGAAAAACCAAAATGGAACCTTTGAAATCTGATATAGAGGAGTGTAATATAGGCACTAATGAAAATCCAAAATTGATAAAACTTTCAAAATCATTACCTCCAACTGAAAAAATAAAATACATTGAGTTACTAAAAGAATTTCAAGATGTCCTTGCTTGGAGTTATGAGGACCTCAAGTCCTATGACACCAACATCATACAACACACAATCCCTATAAAATAAAATCAAAAACCTTTCAGACAAAAACTTAGAAGGATAAATCCTTTCCTATTACCTTCAATTGAAAATGAAATCTAGAGAATGTATGATGCTAAGATAATTGTACCAGTCAGATTTTCTGATTTGGTATCAAACCTGCTACCTACTAGGAAGAAGACTAGCGAGATCAAACTCTGTGTGGACCCCAGGAACCTCAACAAAGTATCACTCAAAGACAATTACCCTCTCCCCAAAATGGATCATTTTTTCAAAGGGTAGTTGGATCAACCAGAATCTCATTATTGGATGGGTTTTCTGGTTACAATCAGATCTTAGTTCATCCTGATGACCAAGCCAAGACTGCCTTAACTACTCCTTGGGGCACATTCATGTATGTAAAAATGACTTTTGGACTGATGAATGCAGGAGCCACTTTCCAAAGGGCTATGGATATAGCCTTTGCCAAAGAAATTCATGATTTCGTTGTAATATATCTAGATGACATTACTGTATTTTCAAAATTTGATAGCCAACATTTGGATCATCTAAGGCAGGTTTTTATTAAATGCAGGAAATATGAAATTTCTTTAAACCCCAAGAAGTATTTGTTTGGGTTAGAAGAAGGAAAGTTACTATGTCATATAATTTCAAAAGATGGTGTCTGAATAGACCCTGCAAGAATATAAGCCATCATACAGATACAACATCCAAGGAACATTAGAAAATTACAAGCTTTCTTAGGGAAAATTAAATTTCTTAGAAGATTTATTTCTAATCTAGAAGAATTAATTAGATCACTCAACACCATGTTGAAAAAAGGTTCGACCATAAAATGGACTGTTAAGGCTAAGAAATCCTTTGAAGACATTAAACTAGCCTTAACTAGAACACCAGTTTTGATCAGTCCAAAATTTGACAATGATTTCATCTTATTTTCCTTTGCTTCTGAGCGCACAATTGCTGCAGTTTTACTGCAGAAAAATGACCAGTGCTATGAACAACCTATTGCTTTCTTTAGTAAGGCCCTGAGAGATGCCCCCTTAAAATACAACATAATGGAAAAACAAGCATTTGCTTTGGTCAAAGCTATCAAGGATTTTAGGGTGTACATTTTATATTCTCATATAGTAGTCTATGTTCCTAATTCAGTAGTCAAAGACATCGTAACTCAGGGTGGTCCAGTTGGGAAGAGGGGAAAATGGATTGCTACTATTTTAGAATATGACATAGAGATCAAACCAACTAACTTAATCAAAGTCCAAGGTTTATCCAAGCTCATGGCTGAATCAAACTGTCAGGTCCTGGATATAAATTTTATTGCACAAATAGATAATGAAGAGGAGATGGCGACTCCACTAGTCAGCCAGGCCTTTATTGAATCACCATGGTATGCTGATATCATTTATGTTTTACTAAATTTACAAGCTCCTCCTGAATTATCTAAAACCAAAAGCAGATTTTTGAAGATGAAATACTTAAAATTTTTTATATTAGACAATGCTTTGTTTTGGAGAAATCATGAAGGTATTCTTCTCAATTGTTTATTAAAAGATGAATCTGACAAAGTATTACAAGAGTTTCATGCAGGTGACTGTGGAGGAAACCTTTAATGGAAAACCACCACTATTAAAATTCTTAGAGCCGGTTTCTACTGGCCTACCTTGTTTTCCTGATGTAAAGAAATATGTGACCTTCTGTCACAAATGTCAAATTTTTTAGGGAATGGAAAAGCTTTTACCGTTACCCCTCAAGCCAATCTCTGCCAGAACACCTTTCCAACAATGGGGTCTAGACTTCATTGGTGAAATTCACCCACCTTCCTCTACCCAACACAAATGGATCCTCACTGCCACAGACTACTTCACAAAATGGATAGAGGCCATACCTTCAAGGCAAGCCACTAAAACTGTTATCATAACCTTCCTTGAAAATAACATAATGTCATGATTTGGATGTCCAACTAAGCTCATTAATGAGAATGCAACAACCTTTAAATCCAAAAGAATGATACAGTTCTCCAACATGTACCATATAACCCTGGGGCATTCCACAACCTATTATTCTCAAGGTAATGCACTGGCAGAGTCCTCAAACAAAAGCCTGGTGAACATCATAAAAAAGTTGTTGGAGGACAATAAGAAAACATGGAATAAAAAGCTAGTCAATGCCTTATGGGCAAACAGACTAACCACTAAGAAATCAATTGGTACTTCTCCCTACCAGCTAGTTTATGGAATGGAAGCTATTTTTCCATCTTCCTTGGGTACACCAGTGATGAAGTTGCTTCAAGAAATGCAAGTTGAACCAAATAGTATCCAAAGGAGAATCAACCAAACCATTCATCTTCAACAAACCAGGGAGGAAGTTTATATTAGGTCTCAAGTTGTGCAGGAAAGGATTAAGAAGATTTTTGATAAGAGAACCAAGGCTGAAAATTTCTACCTTGGTGACAAAGTACTCAAGTGAGATTCAAGGAGGGAAGACAAAGATAAACATGGGAAATTTGATTTCCTATGGAAAGGCCCGTATATCATTTATGCTTTCAAAGGTAATAACGCTTTCTTCCTCAGAGAAATGGATGGTACAGATGCAGAAGGAGGGCCAATGAATGGTCGAATTCGCAAACACTATTTTGAACCTAACTAATGATTTTTACTTCCCAATGTACATATTTCATTTTCCAAGCAGTCTAGTGTGGATTGGGTGGTGGTTTTTTGAGGTTGAAGCTCGAAGAGAAGGCCTTAAGCTTTGGAAGATTCACTGTCATAAGTATTAATAATGCAGAAGCATAGAGGAGCATTTGACAAGGTAATATCAACAATAATTCAGAGGCTACTGATCTACAAAGTTCTTGACATTTCACTAGGAAATGCCATCCCCAAGTGGAGCCACTGTGACAATCCTATACTAATAGGAGTCATAATTTTGAATGACTGAGATTAAGCCTTGTAATATTGTACATACCTTTGCTTTCTGCAAATGGTTTCCATATTAAAAGGTTAAAAAATGTAAAGAGGGTATGTCTTGAAAGAATAATCAAAGGACAAAAAGAATGAAAAGGTAAAAAAAATGAAAATATATGAACAACAAAGGACAAAGAGAGGCCATGAAAGTGAGCAAGTCAAAATGCCACTACTATTTACTTTTTATGCCTAATAAAAGATTGTGTGCAGCTTGTAAGTCATGCCATAGTCCATGATAGTCAAAATATTTAAACTTGACTATTTCATGTTTTCAGTTTTATGTTTATAGCTAGAGAATAAAATTTGACCAAACAGTGTAATATTGGCAGATAATTAGATAGGTAGAGTAAATAGAAGGAGCTCAACTATTTAATCTGAGCCCTTGTATGATATAAGGATAGACTTGGATAGTTTATTTTGTAAAGAAAAGAAAAAGATTGATAAGGGTTTGCTAGCTTAAATGCACCCAAATAAAGTGAAAAAAATGGTAGGATAAGTAGACGGGTAAGTAGTACAAAGGTTGCAGAAATGTCTTGTGATTACATGAAAATCAATTATGATATTTTTTCAAATGCATCTTTTAAATATGCATAAGTGGTACATAAATCAAAGACAATGGTTCAAAACATGATTCATTTAACATCCCTATCTTTCATTTTAACCCCTACATCACTCATTAACTTCCCCTTCATAATAAAAGATTAATATATTTAGCTCCTTATGTCAAAGAGGCTTAGAGCATTTCCCTGACTTCTAGAGGGACCGGACCCTCAGATTGATGACTTAAGAAACAAAGATGTTAAAAACCCCTTGCAATTCATTCATCCCCCCCCACAAAGACCCTTTTCCTAAAGGCTAAGTCTTTTGCCTTGGGAAAAACCATAAAAAACATGTTCTACATTAAAAAACCCACCATGTAGCATTTATCCTAAGTCAAGCACCCCCCCTCCCCCGCTCATTTCACTTCATATTAACTTTTATTAATATATACAAGATCCCCGAAAAACCCAATTTCCCGTATATATTTAATTCCTGTGTATAAATTAACCCCACCCCTTAGTTTAATTTTAAACTATATTCCTACCCATATCCCACAAAATTATATTAATAACCCCACCTTAGCCCTTAATCCTACATTAGAGCACCTTGATGAGATTAAAGGTTAAGATAATCTCATTCTGCCGTGATTAGGCCTATGGCCACCCCCCGAAAACTTTATGGTTAAATCATCGCGCAACTCCCATCTCCAGACCACCATTGATCGTCCATCCTTTAGATCCGACACCTCTCATCGATATCGGGCCAACTTGATGTCTTCCCTTTACTCGCTCGATGAGGTGGCTTTCCCTTGGCCCCCAACGCTATGTGTCAAGCGCTGAATGGAATCAAGCGGTACCTCTCGAAAACCGCCCTCACCACAAAAGTGGTGTGATGGACCTCCTAAACTACTTCCCTTTCCAACCAAAAACCTCCATTGTTCATCCATTAGTGAAGACCTGCCAAAATTAACCGTTTTCCTATAAAAGCCTAATTACCCCTCTTTTCACTCTTTTCACGCATTTGCCTTTGAGAACTCAAAGCATCGTTGCAACTCCTACAAATGGTCGAAATAGCTCATGAACCTCCACAGTTGCTCCACAGAAGCTACAGAGAGTCTGACACAGTCATCAATCCATAACAGAGTCATATAGACCCCTACAAACCTCCGTCAACTACCAGTTACAGTTAAATTCACCCAATTCTAGGTATTTAACCGTGGAAAACCCACTCAGTCGTCCAATTCCAGTAAATTGCCCTCATAAAACTTTAAATTAAGTGGAAAATAATCAGATTTATTTTGGTTTTTAAACTTTAGACCAAAACCATCTCCAAGAACACCATTTCCCTAAAAGGTTAAAATTACCCCCCATACTCAAATCCACAAGAACAGAGTATGGCTGCCCCAATTGCTATGGATGTCAGACCCATCTCTACACCCCATTTAGACCTGGACCACCTTCCCCTACCTAATAAATATTTCTAGATAAAAGATACCACAGTCATAAAGCTCCTGCTCAAAGTACATTGTCAAAGTAGGGACAAGTTCCTAAACCATGCTGATGAACTTGGCCTTTGGGAGTCAAATTTTCCCAAGTACCAGTTCCCCCAAGTCCACATTTTTCCTGAAATTGTTCGTATGTGCTATGCTTGTTACATCCCAAGTCACAGAAGCATCATGTCTCATGACCAGAAGGTCCTTTTCACCATCACTGTTGAGTCTATAAATGAAATGTTGAAGCTCCAACCAGGGCCAAACCTAACTCCCCTCTCAATTGTAGATCTGTTGGACTTATATCTCAAAATCAGCTCTGCAAAATTGACCCATTTGCTCCAAACCTTCATGAGAGAAGAGAAGCACATCCCTAACAAGCCCCCTTCATATGTAGTAGCTATTTTTTCCCCTTGGGGCAAAAATATTTTAGCCATGATATCTTGTGTTTTGGGTTACTCCACAACTGAGTACATTGATGAAATTATCCTCGCTTTCATGTTCATCTATACCCCGGGACAACCTCCTGCAACCATTTATGAAATTACCACATTCATAGCTGACAGAATGCATGAGCAGTTCACAAGAATGGGAAATGAAAGGGTTTTCAAATACTCCTCAGTTTTATACCATAAGTTCTTATATTATCAATCAGAGAAATTCCCATTCACCCTCCAAAAACTGGACACCAAGGGTCAACCCAGGTCAGTCATTTTTTGGATGCCATTAGTCCACGAGTTCAGCCTCCATACTCTTATTCAGACTTCATTGACTTATTTGCACATCGAGTTATGACAATTTTGACTGGATACCCTCCTCCAAGAATCAGTCCAGAAATAAAGAGAGTCCTTCAACTGTCAAAGCAAACCAAAGTGGGTGACTAGTACCTTTACCAGAACCACACAGAAATCGAGATATATGGTTGCATGCTTGCACCATATAAGTTGCCAAGATACCTCCCTATAAGGTTGTTTGGATTCCAATAGTATAGGCAAATTATCAATGTAGATGAGGCAAAGTTCGTCAATGCCAAGAAGAAGGAAAATTTCAAAATAAAAGACCAACTAGGCCCCTTCATATGTAACTCTAGAGAGGCTAGAAAAGAGGTAAATTTGATACTATAGAATATGAAGTTCCAGAGAATTTTTGTCTGGAGATATGATCCTTTGGAATTTATCACAGAGAAGAGACAAAAGGTCAAGCTAGGACCTTTCATCTACCATCCCATACCTGAAATAGAAGCACATGCAAACTGAATAGAACACATGGAAGGTACCCTAGTAGACTTGGATAGCATCAGCATAGATTTAGAGAATGCTCTCATTGATTTAGAAAAGAAGCTTGATGACAGCTCTTTTCTGTAGGTACCCGAAGAACCAGAGACTACTATGAGTACTCCTCCAATCATGCAAACTACTCAGAATGAGGAGAAGATCCCAAAAAGAAACAAAGAAGGTGCTTCCACTTCAAGAATGGCAACCTCTGATTTACAACAGGAATCAAACAAGAGGCAAAGGCTAAATCCACCCTCCGAGTAAGAATGTACTGAAGACTCAACTAAGGTCACCAATACAGAAAGAGAAGAAGTAGGTCTGCCACTCCATTTGGAGGCATACAAGAGCCTTCCACATCACAAACTCAGATGTTGGAAAGGTAGCTCAGTGTTGAAGTATCTTCCTTCACAATGCCTGCTGACAAAGACTAAGATATCAAGGAAAGATATAAAGAAATCAAGGCTAGAAATGAGAAGCTTAAAGCCCAAACTTATGCTCAATACCTGAAGCTCACCCATACCAATCAAACAAGGCTAATGTTAGCCTTTGACATTAAGGAGGGGAAGTTGCAGATGACCTTTGTGAAGCTTAGAACCCAGCAACTAAAGACATCACCAGATTTCAAAAGGGTAGATTTTGAAGTGCTGCCAAGGGATATTCATCCTATAGACCATATTGAATTGCATAAACAGGCTGGAGAGATGATATACTCCACCCTGACAAGAAAATCCATACTACCCACCAACTAAAGAACTCTTTGAACAACATCTCAGCCCAATTCTAGCTAGAGAAGGCCTTTTCACAGGCCAAGTATACCAGGATCAAGTCCTTAGAGGACTTGGTAATTGAATTCGGACACGATCCCAAGGATATAAAAGCTACAAAACAACTTATTAAAAATAAGAATGATGACATAGTTGCATTAAAGAAAAAGTTAAAAATACCTCAGCTACAACATCCAAAAACACTGGAAGTCCTAGAAGCCTAGCAGGGGCATGAAGAACTCATGGACTTAGTCTTGAAATTGAACGATCAACTCAAAGAGACTGAAAAGGAATTTGATGCTTTGATCCAATTAAAATAGGTAGATGTTGCCACCTCTTCAACAAATGCTATCCCCACAGTCTCTACAGCAGTGCCATCGACAACAGCAGCATCTTTTGCACCTATAGCTCCACTTGCAACAGCCTTGCTAGCAACAACATAATCTACATCAGTAGCAAGTGCATCAGTAGAGAAAGAAGTAAAAATTTTGAAAGCCATGGAAGAAATGACCATCCAGGCTACATAAATGAAAAAGATAAAGGAAAAGGTGGAAAATTTGGAAACTGATTGCAAACTAGCCCAACTCAAGCAAAAAGAAGAAACACAAAAGGCACAGAGAATGGATGAGAGAATAAAAATCCTAGAGAAGGATTTAACACTGGAAAAACCACTTGGACAAGCCAAGGAAATGCTGTGGGCCAATATCATTGACTCTGTCAATGATATTTGGCCATCAATCAGAGTAATTTTTGAGAAAACAGAGCTAGTAAAGGTAGTTACTGAAGCTATCTAGAAAGTAAAGGAGGAGTTGGGAAATAAGCCAAAGGATGTAAATAGACTCATCCACTTCCTCCACAACAAGAATATATATGAGCTCCAAGAGCTAAACATAGCAGACAGGACTGCTGCCATTTTAGAAATAAGGAAGGTCCTTTCCAAAAGGAACCTTATGCTTAATTTGGAAGAAAAGTGCCACAATATGTAGGTAGCCATTGATAGGTTCATGGCTAAGTTTTATATTTTGAGGGAGAAAGGTCTTCCCAGTCCTATGGTCATCAATGACAAACTCATGACACAGTTGGACTATGGTGATAGACTTAGAAAATTGGCTAAGGAACAAGCCAGTTCTTCATCCATTAAAGCCTTGCCAATAGGCAAAGTATTCTATGACAGATTTGAGAACTTGTTTTTCCTTGAGCATGAGGTAAAACATTTATTCCTCACCAAGCCCAATTTTGCAAAATATACTAAGGCTGATGAAATCTCCATGAGAATAGTGAATGTGAAATTACCAGATGCAGAATGGAGGAAGAAAGTGACAGATTTACTATAATAAATGAACAACTGAAAGTTATTGCACAATAAAACTGAAGGCAGCAGGGTGAAACAGGTAAAAGCAGCACAACAGGGTCAAAGAGTATCGGGGTTAAAGAGTATCAGTTGAAAGATGAAAGTAAAGAAGAATCTAGCGTGAAATTCCACAACTGTACGCCAACATAGAGGGCTACACCTCAACCATAAAGGCCAACATAGCCATAATAAAAGGGACAACAAGAAATAGTTCATTAGTTGTCTCTATCTTCTTGCAAGAAGATATTTGTATTTCTTAAAATAAATCTCAAGTTGTTTTGACATATTTTGTAATAATTTTTTTGTATATATACTTCACAATTCGAAGTATGTAGGGTGGATTCATAGACATTTCTATAGTTCTCTTTATCAAAGACTGTAAGCTATTGTATCATTATTGCACCAGCAAGCTGGATTATTGAATAAAGCAAAGACATTTCACTGGATTCACGTGTAGTGCAAAATATAGACAATAACCTTCTTTGTGTTGTCATTTTTCTTTAAAAGGTTTTTCCATAACCCTAAATGTATCTAAAATCTAAATGCTTTAATATGGAATGATATCTCAGAACTTGCTTCACTGCACTCTGTTTTGACTATTAGGCATTTTTTATGTTTTCTGCTAAAATTATTTAAGTTAAGGAATTCTTCATTGCTCCCTAGTTTAGGTAGTTTCCCTCTGGTCTATAGTAAATGATTCTTAACTTCCCTTTGCTCATGATAATCCTCTTTTCCTCCTTTTAGTCCTAGTTTTAGGATTCTTAAGTGCCCTCTCACACTGGTTAAGATCGTTTCACCCATTCGACCTAAAAACCTATGTTTCACTCTGCTAGATTTCCCATTGAATACTCCCTTTAATGATTTAATCCCAGCTCTGCTACCCTTCTTTGACTCCATAGCCTAATAGCCAGAGACACCATTCTACCCATTTGTTTAAGGATTCCACCATGCAACTTTCAATAAAAATCCAAAACCCCCTGAACTTTAAGAACTAGCCTAAAATCCCAGCAAACAAATCTAAAAGATATAGAGAGAGCCCTCTCTGAGTCATAGGTTGGCTAGAGCCTATACTAAAAAGATTGGTTTGTGGTTACCTTGGTATTTTCCTTCTTCTAATAACTTCTAGGGAAAATTTTGAGTGATAAAATATGAAATTGGAGTTTTGATATCGATGTCCCATAGTAATGAAACTAATTTAATGGGACTGAAATATATCGGGTAGAATTCAAGTGGAAAAGAAAAGAAAATAAACAAGCAAGCCTAAATGATGCCCAGAAAGAAAGCCGCAGAGAACCCTTTAAGTCTAAATGAAACTGAAAAATATAGCCTCATAGATTTCCAAATGCTTAAGGGCGCGAAGAATGAAGAGGTCCAAAACCTAGCTCCCGAGGACAAATAATCTGGTAAATCTATGATGTGTATTGTGACCTTGAGTTTATTATGATCTAGGGGTTCTCAGAGCACAAAGGGAGATTGTACTTATTTTTATCAAGATTCTATTTTTAGGCTGGTCTATTCAATGTCGAGCTTGTATATTCAACACAAGTGTAGCTTTTCAACATGGGTTACAAGAAATAGTAAATATCTTGGGTTCAAATAGACGAGATAAATGTTGAAACCCCATGGAAGACATGAGTGGCTATTAGGGAGAGAAACAAAAGCTGCCAAACAAATAAAAAATGCTCTAATTCTATTTTTACACCTTGAAGAGGAAGAATTTAGAAGGAATAATGCACATATCATGGACGAGAGAAAAGAGGCTTCCATTGGGATAGTGATAATAGAAAAAAATCATCTCCTTGGCCTAGAATTAAGCTCTTAGAGAAACTATATTATGGTGCCAAAGCCTCCGCACCATCTCCATATGCCTCTCAAATTCATCCCTAGTCATCTTGTTAGAATTATTCAATCTCTTCATTATTACAATCGTTTTGTTCTCCATCAAAGCCTTATTAGTAGTCCCTAGCATGTCTGTCCCAATAATTTCAGCAGATGCATAGAGAAAATTGTCCAAAGTGTACATATGAACTTCTCCACTACAAAACATAAGAACTTGACTCCTCTGTTGCTCATATTGAAGACTCTTAGCATTTGTATTAATGTAATACATTTCAGAACCAATCTCCTAAATTGAAAGCTTCTCACCTGCATCATTTTCAGCCTCATCCCTAGGATTTCTCTATCTATACCTCTTACCATAAAACCTAAAAAGGGACACCATGGAAATCACCCCAACAATGGATCTCAGAACAATTCCTTCTATCTTTCCTTAATTTAGCCTTTCATGCCTCTAAACAAATGACCAAAAATATTGCTTCATTGGAAAGCTTTTGATAATAGGGCTTGGAGAAGGGGACACTAGTGTGTTAAGAACGTAGGTCCTAAGAAATGGGGTCCCACAGAACCCAAGATTTCATGAAAATGAAGAAGCATTGAACATAGCCATAACTTTAGTAGCTGGTATTCTTCCATAGAACCAGTTATTAGAAACATTGAATACTTTCATGCTAAACTAATTAAAACTAGGAACAAGACCCTCCAAATGATTGTTGTCCAACATAAGAGAATACACGATGAATCATTGCTCCATAATAATTTGAAGGGAATGGACTATTTGAGTGCTCATTGTCACCTACAACATTCCTCTATTCCCTTCGAGCATTATCTGACACTGAGGATATTGAGTGACTTGAGGTTTTTTCCATGCCATAACTGGACACATTCAACTGTTCAACCCCACCAGTTTTCCATATTTCTCCATTTCACAAGCCTACTTCACCAAAATGAAAAAGCATGCCCATGTTTATAATATTATTTCAAAAAACCAAACATACAGTAAGCCTAATGAACTCCATTACCAATGATCAATTGAATCCATCATAGGCTTTAATTTATCCCATCCAAGTGAAATCCAATCCAGGATATAATAAAATTTAGGTATTTAAACATACATCATATACTAATAACTTTATTCCAAACATCTCTGAAATTCACCTCAACATTACATAAAATTATCAGTGAACCTCAGACAAAATTTATCAGAACAACAGGAACTAAATGAAGATTGCCACCACATTCAAAATAAAGACCCTGAAATCGTAATATAATAAATGCAGTCAAAATTTGCGATGATAAGCTTCACCCTAGGGTTGGGAAGGACAAAGTATCCATGGCTACTAGTTCTCTGGTGTAACAAAAACAATTGAAACAAAATTTGAAATGTTGACCTAGGTTGTCATTGATGTCAATATGTCAATATTCTACATACTAGAAGGGGAAGCAGAGCAGATCCATGAAGAGACAGGGGCAAGGCCATCAAGATAGCTATTATCGCTTATGCTTAAAAGTATTGCATAATGTTTGAGTAAGAGAGGCATATCAGAAAAGGCAGAAGCCATCAAGGTATGAAGGTATGAGGGGAGGTCTTTGAAACACATTGGAGCAAGAGGAGCCACATCGGAGGAGCATTGCATGTAATACATGCCCAAGAAGAACCAAGAGGAAGAAGTCATCAAAAGAGGAGTTAACATGCCAGATGAGGCAGAACAGAGCTATCAGAGCTATAGGAGGAGCCATATATATATGTCATATATATATGCCAAAGAAGAACATATTGGAGGAGCAAACATAGGAGAAAACAGAGCTATCAGAGAGCATATCAGAGCAATGGATGCCAAAGAATACACTATTGGGAGCTATTGGAGAAAAGTATGTCAAAGAATACACTATCGGGAGCAATATATGCCACAAAAGAGTTATATGCATGCAAATACACTATCGGAGGCCATATATGCATGCAAATATAGGCGGAGCAGTATATAGCATATATATGCAATTTACACTATCGTAGGCAGAAAACATAGGTATATCGATATACACTATCAAAGAGGAGAATTATATATATATATATCGGGCTCTAAGCCTTGCTACATTAACACTTGTGAATTGCAACATATATATATAATAGAGATACATTGTGTGCCCACTTAAACATTACAATATGACTTTATTGTATGTCACATCTGCCATATCGCAAGAGCTTAAGGCCTTGCTGCTTTGAAAGCACCAATTGCGATATACATTGCGGACTCGATGGTTCGATTGTAACACAGCTCAATACAATATCGCATCCAGCACGGCCATCGGCCATCAACGATGTTATCGGCTTAACTTATACAGGACCTCCAGAAGCTACAAATGCTGATTGCGATTACACAGTGGACCCGATAAAGTTTATAGATGCGGGCGTAAGGAATTTAAAGTCCGGCCTAAAGCATTCAGACGAGTTTTTTCATATATTCCTGTGTATTCCCAATAATTGTATTGTGCGGGGTTTGAAGGCCAAAATGCATGAATAACGGTTCCAATAGTTCAGTGGGCTGAATCATGGTGGTTTTGAATGCGATTGTTGGCATGTGGGTCCATCCTGATTGGTACAGTCTCTCCATTAAACAATAAAGTTCTATGTATGCCTATTATAAAAAAAAGGGGCTTGTATTATAGTTTTAATGTGCAGCAATTTTTCTCTATGTATTTGGTCCTCGCCATAGAATCAGCGTGTCCTAGGAGTTTTGGTGGGCATGAAGAGACAGAGGAAGCCACATCAACCAAGGAGGGAAGCCGAAGAATCAAGTGAGGTAGAGGAAACTACAGAGACCAAGGAGGAAGTCAAAGAGCCAACAGAAAGAGGAAACCGACAGTCAGAAGGCATCAGGAATGTATAAAAAAGGAAAATTAGAGAACAAGAAGGGTTGAATGTTGTTGTAAAAGTTGGAGGAAACAAAGGCAACTAGTAGGGTCTAACAGAACAAAAAAGGGCTGAAGGACCAATAGGACAGTAGGCATTCGAAGGGTGAGCTTCTTAGCTAATCGTGTCACCCCGTGAAAGAGTTAATCAGGTACACAATGTAGTCTAAAGAATAATTCTATGATGTAATGAATAAAGGTTTATCTAACACTATTTTAAGGGAGAAGTAGCCAGCAGAGAAGCAATCATGCTGAAGCATTTACTGTGACACTAAGAATAGATGCTCGAACAAAAAGTTGGTTCTTATGCAGAGCTTCGAGCAGCAAATAGTAGACTCACTAAAGCTGTGTACAAACATTCTCAGAGGTCATCTATTGGAGACTCTATGTGGATAGTATGAAGAGTTGTAAAGACTCCTTCATAAGAAGGTTGTTTGTCATTGATACTGTAGCATGGAGACTACAGTGTAGTTGTAAACAGACAGAACATAATAGAGAAGAGTTCTAAGAGCAGAACATTACTATCAAACATGCTTGGCAAGATTGGGTTGGAGTTGTTGGAGTTGGTGCCTCAGAAGTAAGAAGGATTGGAGTCTTGGGGTTGATGCCTCCGAAGTAAGAAGGATTGGAGTCCTTGGGATTGGTGCCTCAGAAGTAGGAAGGATAGGAGTCCTTGGGACTGGTGTCTCAAGAACTGGAAGGATTGAAGTCCTTGGGAGTTGGTGCTCCTAAGTCCAAGATTGTTGCCTTGGTGAAACAGAGTTGGAGCTCTGGAGGTTGGAGCCTCACAAAAGTCCAAGTTGGTGCTTGGAAACTGATTGCAACCACTTATATATTGTATCTATTTTATTGCAAAGATTATATTAATAAAAGAATTGATACTTGTTGTTCATCTTGTGTTCTGAATATAAATGTTTTAACTTGTAAAATAATAGTTGAAAATGAAATATTGATTCACACCCCCCCCCACCCCCAACATGAAACTTAGGTAACTAATTGTTCTTCGATGCAATAGTAATAGTCGAAATAAACTTTTAAACTTTGATGCTGAAGCCCCCACAAAATTACTACATTATTAGAGGGGAAATATAAAAAGAAGGAAAGTTGTGATCACTAAAAACACTACGACGGAAACAAGAGGGATTTGTTGCATCTTAATTTGTTGAAAAATGAAAAATTGGAAGTGAAAACTGTGACATAGGTTATAATAAGGAAAATGTAACACATTAGATGGCTTCTAGGTAATCTTTTTTTCGTGTAGTCATATATATATATATATATATATATATATATATATATATATATATATATATATATATATATATAGATATATTTCTTTCTTCACTTTTGTAACCCTTTTCCTTAAAGAGAGTGGCAGAAGTTTTAAGAAATAAGAGATCACGCATTACATTACTTCTAAATATTCTTTCTTTTATTTATTCATTTTGGTAGTCTTTTTTATTTTCCCTATATATTTATGTTTTTTAATTGATTTTTATACTTCTCTTTACTTTTTATGTGGCTAGGAAATTTAGGCAAATATTCTAAAATCTCCCTAAGCTAAAGAAGCCAAAAAACAAAAGACTAATAGATATTGATGTAGAGGCATGGAAATAAATTATTAGGAAATTACAAGGGGAGGGAAATATCACAAGTGAGAGTGTAACATGACAAGTGGACCTTAAGATAATAGCATGTTTGGTGGAATATTTATAGCGCTTACACCTTGTCAATTGTTAATTTCATATTACTAGAAAAAATTATTTGATTAATTGAATTTTATTTTACTATGTTCCTTTCGACTAATGAAAGCTAATAGCAAAAAAGGACCACTTCCCTATGTTCAATTATTTTCTCCATATTGATACACATCCCTTTTAATTATGTGTATATATTCAATTGTTAAAAACTAAATTAAGGGAAAATGTGGTCATGATGAAGTCATTGAGAAGAACCATGTGCATGCCCGTGTGTATATATATAAACATTATGTTAATATGTGTTGAGGTTGATCATTTTATTAAAAAGATGGGAAACTTCTATGTTGGTTTATTAGAATTTTTATTTATTTTTTAATATTTTAACATATGACCTTTTAAACTCAATATTTGTTTTCAGAGCATTGAATCTCAACTACAATGTTAGCCTGTGAAAAAAAAGTTTTTAAGGAAGCATAATACTTTAGCTAGCCTATAAAATCCTTTAAATCCTCTATCACTTGTAAGTTTAGATTGTTGAAGTGACACAATTAAAATTACTAACATAAATGACTAAATTGCATTAATTTAGTACTTGTTAAGTAGTTGTATTTTTGTTCGTAGACTAAATTAGTCATTTATGTTAGTCATTTTTTATTTTATTGCTTATGAGATAGACGAATATTTTTAACTAAGGACTAAATTACTCATTTCTGTAGTCGATTTTAGCTGGGTCACTTAAAGTGTAACACCCTCATCTCACGTCTACCCAAGTAATCGACCAACCGAGGTAAATATAAGATTAGAGGCCAATATAATGGGATTCAACCTCCTAGGTGACCTTAAGGAAGTGGAATCAACAGAAACACATCATAGTAGACATTTTGCACCTCCTACAACACTCCCAGGATGCATCGGAGTAATTCCCGTGACCAACTCCTGTGTCCCAGTGAGATTTTAGACCGCTAAACATGTAGACACTCCCTTAACATGCGCAAGGGTGCATCTGGGAGGCTTCAGAAGCTCCCATATCATGGGAATGCATGTGTTTAGGTGCTCTTCTCCTTAGATTTATGTCTGCTACTCCGGATTTGTGCCACATTTTTAGGCCTAGAGCCTATGTCACTGCCCACAACTCAATGAGAGGTTCAGAAATGAATTTACACAATAAAAGAATGATACATTTGTAGAAAATTGATAAGGTCTAGAATGGACCTCTACTAAGCATGATAGAAATTTAATCGAACATGTCACAAATATGTAAACCATAGGTTTAAATAACAAATCTAATTATAGGGGTCTCATATTTATCTGAGAATCTCTAAGAAGAATTATTCCTTTATATCATTAGTTGAATTATCATCTATTAGGCCATAGCTACATTGTTCATTCATTTACAAATCAAAACATGAGGAGATCCATACATCATCACCGTCATAATACATGATTACAAACAACATAATAAAAACAAAAATATCACAGATACGTCAACCATAGAATTCACATATAAACCAATACATTTTCACATAAGATACCAAGGAAATAACCTCTTAATAATGAATGCAAAATTCAAACTGGTATGGGACTATCACATTCCACCCGACAATTGATTGGCTAGGCCAAATATCTCTTCAGCCAATCACCCCCATGCCATATTCCAAGCATGAATGTGGGACTCAAACTAAAAGAACCAACGAGGGCATCCTGAGTTTACACCACCTCACCCTCATCAATAGAAACTATGCTTTACCATAATCCACATCATATCACTACGCCAACACCATAAACATGTAATAATACAATTTACCATGATCTCCACCACATCACTAGGACAAAAAAAGCATGATGCCACAGGATTTCTCTACCTACACCATGAGGAATTTTCATATTTCTTAGTCTCTCAGGCTTTATCATAATCCACATCGGATCACTATGCCCTAAACCGAGACTCCACCCTCTAGGCTTTACGATATATCCTGTCATTAATGGTCTAATATTCTTAGGCCCACTAAGGCACACAATACATGACTTTACCACAACTTATAGTGTGGTTTAGGGGTCACTAGTCCATTGGCTTTACCGCAATACACAGTCCAATTTAGGGATCACTAGGCCATGTGTTCTTTCTTTCAGAGATCCACCTCACTTAGCTTTGAATCCCTTTGGCAATCCAACTCAACAAAACATGAGAACCCCATCACACCATGGCTATCTAGAAATGGCAAGTACTAGTACGAAATGGTTAATTAGTTACTAAAACAATGAATAAAATTTCCATATAAATGACCACTTTTCAGTGGGTGACCAGTGGTAGCTAATTTACAGTATCTTATAACATGATCAAATTTTAGTTGTTTTTAGCTTAGTCATTAATTGGTTGTCTCAATTTATCGTCTAGTAGTATATTTAGTCATAAATTTTCTCATTAATTTAGTCGTTGATTTAGTCATTAATTTTCACAATTAATGAACAATATATATAAAATAAAATATATTACTATATGATCATCTGAGAAAACCAATTAATAATGAAATAAATATGACTAAAATGTTGGCCGTGTTATGAAATAATGTAAATTAGCTACTAATAGTCACATATATTCAAATCTTAGTCATCTTTTGAGACCAATTAATGACCAAAGAAATATGAGTCAATTTTGATCGTGTTATAAGATATTGTAAATTAGCTACTAATAGTCATATATATGCAAAATTTAGTTTTCATTTGTCACAAATTTATGATTTGCAGTAGCCATTTTTTTTTTTTTGGTAGTTTCATATTCATTATATAAATGGATAATTTAGTCGCATATCCATTTTATTTGTGCTCATCATTAATCAATATAAATTACTAATTTAGTAGTTTTATATTTAATTATGTGTTCATTATTAATCAATATAAATTAATTAGTATGATTTTGTGACTAAATTAAAAAAATGTCATACAATGTGCATTGGTTCATCTAATATGAAAATGCAAAGTTACATATGTTAATTACAATACTAAACAATATCAAGTGCAACTATAAATAATTTCAACCACATAAATTATATTATATGAAATGTCAAGTATTACAATATGAGTTTCCAACTTAATATTGGTTGGACTAAAACTTACACACGAAATGTTGTTTCATCACTACAAAAAATTATCATTGTGTTGCCAAGGCATTGCAGGTAAATTCACCAACTCAGAAGAATTGATCATCAATCTCTATGTGTTTGTCTTATGCGAAATATTGGCTTTAAGGGTATCACTAGACCGGTTATCTTCTCTCTCTTTTTGCATTTGTCGCTCCAATGTTATTGTTCTCATCTTTCTTCAAATCATTCTTCTTACCATCAATACTGAGTTTCTTTTTTGAAAACAAAATACAACATAGTTCAGAGTGTAAGATATGAAAGATGATGAACACTAGAATATAAGCTAAAGTATACTGTAAAGGATTTCTATGACATATACCGCAACATAAAAAATGCTAAAGCCATTTTTCCCCATAAAAGCATGAAAATCGAACAGGTTTTCTTCAGTTGAGCAATAGTGGTCACTATGCAGCCAGATGACCTGTATAAACAAAAAAATAAAACGTCATCATAGAAAATAACACCTTAGTAACTTATTATTCAGCCTTCACGAAAAGCTTAGGCACAATCATGCCAACTAAGTTACATGCTAAAAAGATCCAGATGTAAATAACTTGTGAAAACAAATAATCTAAGGTGTGATGTCTAATCCTTTTCGTTTTATTCGCAACAAAATTTCATTCTCTAACGCATGAACTTGGTAAAGTATGTAAACAACTTATGTTCAAATAACAACATGAAAGTAAGCTCTTCTAATAGCCATGAAAATATTTCAACACAAAATAGTTAAAATGAATTCAATCAATATCTTGTAATACTAATTTCATCTTCAAGCTTTGGTTGTTGCTTAAATGGACATGATACCAAGTATTTTCAATTTCATAGTTAAAATACAAAGAAAAATGAAAAGAAACGTTCAAAATACAATCAAAAAATAAAGAGAGGATATCATGGAAAGAACATTGCAATTATAAAAAAAAAATTACTTGTCCATTGATGTCTTGTTAGACATTCCTAAAACATTTGCTTGCCCAAAAAAACCGTGAGGTGAAAGAATCACAACATTAAAAACATCGATGGAAAACCTATGCTCAAATATTTTTTGATTTTGTCACTTAAAAATTAATTGAAACAATATATAACATTTATCTCAAGAAACTTACAAAAACAATCCTTATTGGCACAAACTCTCCCGATATCTATATTAGAGATTAGAATAAATTGGTATACTCCTTTCAGAACTATATCCTATATGCCACTTATCTTTGGTAAACTTCAACAACAATTACACTCTTTAAATGGAAAATCAGACACAATTTCACCAAGCAGACTGAAAAATTAAGAGTGAAATGCATATAGACACGGATACCATTCAATACACAATATTTTACCAATAAGAAGATTGTTTTCAATAACTTAAAGGAGGACAAAATTTGAACCTAAGTATGATTTAAGAGCTTTTTGAAGATTTCCATACTTCTTTCTCGTGGAATCTTTCAAGATGCATTCGAAAGATCGGGTAACAAAGTTACCTATATCTCGGTCCATTGAATTAAAACAAGAAAATGTTATTTTCAGCCTCTTGCTCTTGGGAGTGTTGTTTTGTATTATCCCTATTTCTAATTGTGTCATCCCGTCATCCAAGCTACACAGGGAAAAAAATATATTCAGTTGTTGACTATATTCGAAATAAGATGTAAAACCCACTCAACTCGATATGTACATGACATAGGCATAATGAACTACTACAATATAAGCATTCTAACTCAGAAACAAGAGATGATAAAAAAGAATAATGGAGCATTGTTTCCCACCAAAAATTTTCTCTCACCACAAGAGTTAGAAGGATGCCATGTATCAACATATGCTCCTCATTTGTACATGCATTTCCTTATTCCATGAAATCTTGCATATCTTCTCCCCTCTTACTAGACATGAACCTCAATCCAAGAGCTCAAGGGCAATGAGAATTGAGGTTCTGCAAGCATGTGTGCATGTTTATATTCATGGTCAAACTAGTGAGCATGGTAATGACAGTGGGATTTATCGTTCTTGGCAAGCATTTTTTCCCAGATATTTGAGAAATTGATTTTTTTCAGGGCTCTTTTTCAATGACATTGGGATTTATCATTCTTGACTAACATTGTTTTCCTTGAACAATGTTCTTGGTACCTGGTATTTCTCGTTCTCATTCTTGGTGCCTATTTCCTGCATTGGTCATCATTGAAAACTTGATTTCGTAAAGTCAAATTGAGATCAAAATTTGACCATAACTCCTATAGTCAAATATTTAGTTTCATCTTACATAATCCATTTTAAAGAATTTCTCACCATATCCAATGATTAAATAAATATATTACCATGTTTTAATGGTAAATTTCCACTTTAACATCCTACTATCATGAACTATAATAAATATGACTAGCCTCACATCTTGCATCAAAAAAATAATTCTCCTTATTTAATGACCCAATTTTAAAATTAAAATCATAACCTTCAAAGTTGTCAATTACAACCATCACTCATTAGTCTCAAATGAGGGCATGTATGTTATGGCTTTAAATGAAAACTATAATCTAATTGAAAGATACTATTTATGAAGCACACATAAAAGTTTGAAGATGTAATCAATGTGAAGTATGTAATTTATACAACATATTTAAAAATTTAAGATAAAAATAAGTAAAAATAATAAAAATTGAAATTTAAAAAGTTTGCATAAATACATTTTTTTGTTACCCAAAACATTATATATTTATAAAATATAAAACATGAATTAATCACTTTAATATTTCAAGCTTCATATAAAAAAATTCACTAAGTCACTCACAATTACTTCCTATAAACCAACATACTAACCATAATGTAAACATTTTCATAATATCGTCTTCCATGAAAGGACCTTTACACATTAGATAGTGTAAAATTCGAAAGCTTTCCTTCATCTATTCACTTGTTGCTTTATGAAAAGAAACAAAGTACTTTGTAATAGTGTGGGAAGGATAATTCCAAAGTTTGTCTGCCCCCCTCTATTGTCTGATCAAGCAATCCTGACCATGATGGTTGGAAGTATAATTAGGAAAAGTGCCTTAAATGCGATTTGAGAGCTATCAAAGGCATGTTTGACATGGTTCGAGTATGAATTGCTGAAATCATATTTGTCACGCATTTTTCATTAGGAAAGCGACTCACAGAGAGCATCTCATTTCATTCTTCTCTATTGTCATATTCATCCCTCCATCCATTCATTTCTCCATCCCATATGCCATCCATCCGAGCCATACTTTATCTTTGATCTCCCAACAAGAATCAGTCACCCCAAGGCTATAGAAATCTGGCAATGAAATGAAATATGTTTGAGAAGGAAAGCCTCAACCCAACCAACTCTCTAGGCTACTGGAACATTTGTCCCTCCATCCCTCTATCCAGCCATGTGTCATGAGTTCTAGTTATTTCTAATCAAATTTATTCGATGTTGTTCTAGGATCTCCGCTAAAGAAAGGGAAACCCTATAATTAGTACAAGAAATTCGCCAAGAATAAGAAAAATGTTAATGGAAAATGCTCAATATCATATTCGATTTTTGCGAAATTTGATTTTATCCGAGAAATAACAAACATTGTTTTTGAGGCAAATAATAAAGCAGTGGATGATCAGTAAGTAAAGTAAACCAGTGAAGAAATAAAAACAAATATATGTGTAGACTGACATCGAGACGAGAATGACTTTAGAACTAAGAGATAGTGGGTGGGGAAGAAGAAATATCCACATTACCCATAGTGAAATTTTTATGTTCTGATGGCATCCTTTTCTGTCATGGGATGCGAAAAATAGGCCATGTAACAAATGAATTATTTCCACTCCGACATGGAAAAGTTCATATCTGTGTAATGGGAAACCACAATGATACATCTAGGGTGGGATAAATGATTCCCACACATAAATATGAAAGATACAGTCTCTTCAACTGTGAGACGCGTGGCAAGAACCACTATGAGATGAAGAACAAAATCGTATGGTCAAGAATAAGAAAATAACTAGTTTAATTTCCATTACAAGCATTGATATAATCTGAAATTACTCAGGTGTTTGAGATGTTGGGATTTCAGGGGCACCAAACATGCATATCCACCGAAATTATAGCATCACCACAAGGATCTGGATTGGTGCTACCATCGCAGAAATAATGCCGAGCTGTAAAACACTGCCAATTATCAAGGAAGGATCTATGATCTATGACCTCTAGGGTTTACCACCAAAGCACTCAAAACCCCAAGTTTTACCGCCTCTACATTTTAATCTTTTTTTTCCATGGTAATTGATCCAATTCCAGTCCACACAATTATACCATGGTGATAAAACTTTCTCAATGAGAGATGAAATTTCAATGAGAAAATAAAAGTAGAGGAAGAACTCAAAAATAAAGAAAGAAAATTGAATTGTGAAAAAGAGAAAAACAAGGAGAGTGAAAAATACCTTTGAATCCCAACAATTTGAAGTGTAGAAATAGAACAATAGGGAAGGCATGGAAATATGGCCGAAGGATGGCTAGCGGAATTATGTAAATGGGAGACACTTATTGATCTCACATATATGTGTTGCAATCAAGCCAACCTGAAGCCTTTGTTTATTTCATATGAGCCCCCTATTCATTACTTTCCATAGTTGAAACACTTATTTTTAACCGTAGCATGTTAGCAATTATGACAATGTAGTGAAATATTTTAAAATAAATTCAAATCATATTTAGCAATTACATAATTCACTAGGACAAATAAATTGGCTATTTTTTTAAAGGAAAATCCTTGCATCCAAATAAAGAAAAGAAGAGTAACTTGCACCTAGTTTAGCAAAAATATTTGGCCGATCCCATGACCCAAATAAAAAATTAAATTTGGATTTGTTGAAAATGTTATGCTTCCTATACTTGTAACTTAAAAATTGATTACGTCAAAGTTCATTTAGTAGGCAATTCATTCTGCATCACCAGTGCAGGACATGGCTTCCATAATACCAAATAAACAAGACCTAATGTAAATATGAAGACTGATAAGAAGTGGTTGGAGGCACACCACTACCAATATTATAATTTCCATAACTAGTTGATCCATGATAGGAAAAACCCCCATACAAAGACGATTGTAGACTTTGTGATGGATATAAATGAGATTTAGATAAAGATGATGGGTTGTTTCGAACATCATAGGCCGATCGATATATGTCTTGGTTTCCCCTATGATATACACACTAGACATGTAAATTGTAAGACATGATACTAGATATGTCTTGGATTCCCTTGTCATATACACCCTGACCAAGTAAATTTTAAGATGGGATACTTACCATTGGAGTAGGAAATTGTAATTCAGAAAAGTTGGAAGGGGCAAAGGCACTAGGATGGGTAGGTTTAGTATTGAGTAGTGAAGAAGAATTGGAAAAGGAAAAGGTACTAGGAGGGGTAGTTTTAGGGAGCTGCGAAGAAGAATTGGGAAGGGGAAAGGCACTAGGAGGGAAATGTTTAGGGAACAATGAACTAGTAATAGCACCAGCACCACCAACACCCCCACCACCATTATCATCGTTAAGACAAGCCCATTTAGTCTCAGTCCTAATGGCTTATGTAGATATTTTCCCCTCTTCCATGTCTTTTTGTAATTGAGCCACACGTTTTTCAAGGTCTTCAGCAGGCATATGTGATTCAAGTTTGTGCACTTCAATGCACTTTATTGCATTGTTCAATGAATGAATTTATTTTGAGGAAGTTGGATTCTATAATAAGAGATGGAAGTGTTCAAAGAATATGTCTAATGACAAGTTAATATTTTGATAGTTTATACTGACAAAGGAGCACGAACCACACTAATAAGAATAAACATACCAGTGGCCCAACATGATCTATTCCTTTCTTTTATATTTATTTTGATGCTTTCCTTTGACGCTCGAGATATGCCTCCAACAAGGGAAAAGGTGGAAATTTTTCTACAAGTCAAAATGAAAAGACAAACTGTAAATCATCCATTTCCCTTTGAGTGCGTAATGTTTACACAACATCTGCAAGAAACAAGACCAAACATGTCATGCAAGACCACAATTAACGAATTCAAAGCCCATAAAGTCTTGAAAACAACTTGTATAAACCACAACTTTGTAAACAATTTCAAAATAATTTAGAGCACAAGAGTCAACAGGTTCAAGAAATCTTTCTATTGAAGGCATATTAAGCATAATAATCATCTATGTCTGAAGAATGAAATCATTAGCCAACCAGTAAACAAACATTTTTTATGAAGGCATGCTAAGTATAATAGTCATCTTTCTAAAGGATGAAATCATCAGCCAAGTAGTATTTATACATAAAAATACACATCAACTTGTAAACAATTGAATAAGGACAAAAACCGTTTCAAGTAAATTATCATTCATTTGATCTAAGGAATTAGATGCATACTTTTAAAAAAAAAATTTACGCATTTGGAAAACTAATCTAAGAAAATCACAAGAATTCACCTATAAATGCACCTATTATTGACATATTCACATCAATGGTATTTCTCAACAAACAAGACAGAAAAAAAGCACTCATGGATCCTTGGCCATTGCCTGAAGAGGTAGGTAGAGCATACCTTGATAGATCAGACATCGAGAACATATTTTGACATTTCATAGTTCCCTGTAAAAATGTAATTTTAAATTCAGGAGTTTTATTTGTTGTCATCACTTCAATTACAATAAATTTTTCATTATGTGCATTTAGAACATAAATACTTTCCAAGCATTCAACAACAAATAAAAATATTATTTCTCACTGGTTTGATGCCCATAAATGTAATTGCAAGTATGATAGGCTAGACGTAGTTTGTTTCATTATGGAGCACAAGAATAATTCCATGTTGGTTTGGTTGTATACGAAGTTAAAAAAATAGTGTCTGGACTCTGAAACACGATTTTTTTAAATTCAGAAGGAAGTATGGGAAAATAGCCCTGGTGATTCTCTCAATGATATGGCCATTTTTCAATACGAAAATTGAAGTGTATAACATTCATATACTTTGAAGGATTTTAAATAACATGCAGATATTCTATGATCATGAGGAAGAATGTTTTTGAAGTGGAAATTTTAAAGGGACTAGTTGTTTCTTTGAATAAAAACATAGAAGTCTTTCTCAAAGGAAATCCACATGTTATGTTACTATCGTGATTTACTGGTTAATCAGTGTCATCTTTATTTTTGAACTTTTATTCATTCATTATGGGGTCTATGCTTTTACTATTAAGAGTTTTTCATTATATAAAAAAAATCAGGGGATCAATGGTAAAAAAAGCACTGGAAGTTTCAACATCCATCTCATAGGCTCAGGATCTGTTTCCTTCACTTACAGATCTGCTTCCTTCACTTGTAGACCTGCTTCCATATCAAATTCATGGGTGGAACCTAACAAACCATAATAATATCCATGGATCTTATACATTGAGATGGTAGATCCAATAACACATATTTTCAATGAACCAATTCATAAACCTAGTCATCAGGCAATTATGACACAAATCTAGACTAACCCTGGCCCTGGACCAATTGCCTTCCAATTCCAGATTTTAAAACATCTGTAATTTGAAATTCAACATTAATATCATACGAAATTATCAAAATCAAATTTAGGAGGCAAAAATTGTCAATGTAACTTTGGACCTATGATATTTCACCTCAATAAGAATCATTTAGCAAAACCAAAAATTCTTGGATAGACAAGGGAAAGTCATGGTTATATCAAGAAAAATCAATACCAAAAATCTATCAGGATTGAGTTCCAAATTGAAATTCTATGCCCTGAAAATCTATAAAACAAGGGACAAAGTGTAGAGTCAAGACAACAGAAGTTAATATTAAATTCCATACAAATCTCTAAACCATGTTCTAAATTAACTCTAAACTAGACATGCACACACAAACAACACACATTTTAAATTGTGAAAATAACAATTTCTATCCATTTTAAAGTCCAAATAAGAATTGTCCCAAAAACAACCTCATTTCAACAATTTACATATACCAGGTTATAAGGTGCCTGATGAATTTTAGACAAGCGGTTAAAACAATGCTATTTAACAACTCACACCCAGGTTAGAACCCCCTAAAGACATAACTATGTTGATTTGGTCAACAAAGTTAACTAGCACATCTGATATTGGGTGGAATTATTAGCATCTGTCACAAGTAAAAAATATCAAGCATCTTAACATATGAGGCCAATTGAAATTACTGGTAAAATATATCTGAATAACCTCTCTAGTTGTGCAATCTAAGCCAAAGCTAGAGGTTCCATTTACTAACAAACCAAAAAATAAAAACCTATCTTGGAGGGAGGGCACTGGAGATGGATTTACACAGTTCATTGTCAAATAGGGGATTACATAGGCCATAGTTTTAGGAAATCATCTCCTTGAATCTAATGACTTTTACCTTTTCTCATTGTGCAAACTAAGGGAATGACAATGAAGTGCGTATACGCAGTTGTTGGGATTTTCTATACACAAGTTGTAAACAAACTACCAAATTAAGGAATTTGTTGGGTTGTGTTATATTCTTTCCATGTAGTTAACAGGCGGTTTGAGGGGCACCCATAACCCCACTTAATGGGGTCTGGGGCAGGGCCCCAGAAAATTTTGGTTTTGCACCCTATGTTACGTTGGGCGGACCCACCTACGGTTTTGGGCATGATTTTCGCACTTGTTTTTTGGACGCAATGGTTTTCGGTCCATGGTATTGGATGCTTCGGCATGTATAAATATGTATTATAACATTGAAAGGAAGATAATGAAAAGTCAAGCTGGTAGTCCCTGTTTTGGGATCTAGGGAAAAATCTTTGTGTATATGTGTTTTATGTGTTTTTCTCTTGCATTATTTGTTTTTTTGTGTTTTAGAATTCGCATGCAGGTAATTTCTGTACGGGGTTAAAACCTACATTTGGTATGGGAGCAGATTTGGCTTCAATGGGATGCCTTTGTTGCTGAGGGGTTTCGCTCAGGCCTGTGGTAGACCCTATTCAGTGGGAGATCTACGAGATCGATTCTAGTGGTGAAAGAAGATGGCGAGCAGTGGAAAGATAGAGATCGAGAAATTTAATGGTCAGAGTTTTGAGTTGTGGAAACTCAAGATGGAGGATCTGTTGGTGGATAAAGATCAGTGGATCGCAGTAGATCTGGGTGCTAAACGAACAGGAGTGTCCGACAAAGAATGGAAGAAATTGGATCAGAAGGCAAAGAGCACAATACGATTGTGTGTCTCAGATTCAGTATTGCTGAATGGATCAGGGGAAGCTACAGCAAAGGCTTTGTGGGACAAGTTAGGGACTTTGTACCAATCTAAGTCTCTGGTGAATAAATTGTTCCTCCGGAAAAAGCTGCATAACCTAAGGATGAAAGATGGAGACTCGGTGACAGAGCATCTGAATACATTTAATACTATGGTAAGTCAGTTAGCATTTGTTGATATTACAATTACAGATGAAGATGAGTGCATTAGTTTGTTGTGTTCTCTACCAGATTCGTGGGATAGTCTAGTTATTGCAATAGGTAGCAATGCAACTGCCTTGTAGTTTGATGAAAGAGTCTCAACCTTACTGACGAAGGAGATGAGATGGAAAAATATGGACAGCCAAAATGGTGATGCCTTGTCTGTACAAGGACGATCCCAGAACAGAAACAAAAGTAAGTCATCGAGTGGGAGATCTAAATCTAGAGGGAGATCTAAATCTCCAGGAAAACCTGTAAAGGTTGTGAGCTGGAAATGCGGAAAGGAAGGCCACTTCAGAAGGGACTGTAAATCTAAAGCTTCTGACAAAGTAAAGGGATCTAATGAGGCTCCTTCTGCAAAGGTGAAAGCCACCTCAGATGAAGGTGGGGATGTGTAATTGGCTTCTTCAAGTACACATGTAGATCATGAGGCATGGTTGATTGACTCAGGTGCATCCTCTCACTTCACTCCCCATAGAGAGTGGTTCTATGAGTATGAGAAATATGATGGTGGTGATGTCTTCTTGGGGGATGAAAGGAAGGCTAAAATCATTGGTCGTGGAAAAGTAAAGTTGAAGCTACAAGGTGGAAGGGTTAGAACACTTCTGAGTGTTCTACATATTCTTGCATTAGCCAAAAATCTGATTTCTGTTAGTAAGCTAGATGTTGCAGGTGTAAAAACAATGTTCAAGAAGGATAACTGCAAGATGGTTTGGGGAGCACTGGTATTGATGCGGGGAGTTCGGATTGGAACTTTGTGCAAGCTGCAAGGTAGCATTGTTGTTGATGGGTGTAATAGTTCCATGGTTCCTGAAAGTGGAGTAGAAAATCTAGTGGTCTTTGGAGAAAAGATCATGTTGTGGCATCAAAGGCTTGGACATATTGGAGATAAGGGCCTTTGAATACTTCATGGTAAAGGTATGTTAGAAGGTATGAGTAATAGCTCTCTGGATTTTGATTTCTATGAAAATTGTGTATACAGGAAGTAGAATCAGGTGAGTTTCCCCTTTGGTGGTAAGAGGTCGAAACATATAATAGAGCTTGTGCACAGTGATGTGCTTGGACCTGTGAAGGTTCCATCAATAGGTAAGTCTATGTACTATGCATCATTTATAGATGACTTCTCAAGGAATACATGGATATATTTCCTTAAGAAGAAATCTGAAGTCTTTGATAGGTTTAAAGAATTTAAGGCTCTAGTGGAAATCTAGACAGAGAAGAAGATAAAGGTGCTGAGGACAGATAATGGTGGAGATTTTTGCAGTAAGGAATTTGAAGAATTCTGCAAGAAGTGTGGTATAGCATGGCAGAAGACTACTCCATATACACCTCAATAAAATGGAGTTGCAAAAAGAATGAACAAGACGTTGATGGAAAGGGCAAGAAGCATGCTCAGTGGTGCTGGGTTAGGACAAGAATGCTGGGCAGAGGCGATAGATACTGCATGTCACCTGGTCAACAGGTCACCTTCATTAGCATTTCAGGATAAGACTCCACAAGAGGTATGGACTGGTATGAAACCCTATCTTTCACGTATGAGGGTATTTGGATGTGATGCATATGTACATGTTCCAAAGGAGAAAATAACAAAGTTGGATAGTAAATCTGAAAAGTGCATCTTTATTGGGTATAAGGATGGTTTAAAGGGTTACAAGCTTTGGAACCCAGTAACAAGGAAGGTTATGTACAGCCGAGATGTGGTGTTTAGAGAGGTGAGAGAAGTTATTAAACATGAAGTCCAACCAAAGGAACCTGAGAAGATAGAGTTTGAGCTAAAGGAGGAAGAATCATACTCTACAGTAGAGGAGGAATCAGAAAATGAAGAGGCACAAACTCCGACTGTGAGAAGATCAGTCCGAGAAAGAAGGCATCCAGAGAGAAAGAAGGCATCCAGAAAGGTATAGTCCATCTGCTTTCTGTTCAAATTTTGCTTTGTCTATTACTGATGATGATCCTAGAACTTTGAAGGAAGCAATAGATTTAGAGGATGGAAAACTTTGGAAAGAGGCCATGGTTGATGAAATGGCATCTTTGCACAAAAACAAGGCTTGGGATCTGGTGGAGTTGCCGACTGGAAGGAAACCCATTGGCACAAATGGGTGTTCAAAAAGAAGAAAAATGCAAAAGGAAAAGTGGAGAAATGAAAAGCTCAGTTGGTAGAAAAAGGTTATTCCTAGGTGTCGGGAATTGATTTTGGTGATATTTTTTCTCCTGTTGCCAAGGTAACTTCTATTAGATTACTTTTATCTACTATTGCTGCTTTTGATTTTGAGGTAGAACAGATGGATGTGAAGACAACATTTCTTCACGGAGATCTGGAAGAGGAGATCTACATGAAGCAACCTAAAGGCTTTGCAATGAAGGGTAAGAAAGAACTGGTATGTAAGTTAAAGAAGTCTCTATATGGGTTAAAATAGTAACTAAGGATGTGGTATCAGAAATTTGATACATGTATACGGGGACTTGGCTTCACCAGAAGCAAAGTAGATCACTGTGTGTATTTTAAATTAATTGGTGACCGTGTTATTTATCTGGTCTTATATGTGGATGATATGTTGTTAGTTAGAAATGACAAAGAAGTTATCCAGGATTTGAAGACCCAATTGTCCTCCAAATTTGACAAGAAAGATCTTGGTGTTGCAAATTATATTTTGGGCATGGAAATTAAAAAAGATAGGGCAAATAGGAAGCTCTGGTTAAACCAAAGGAGGTATGTTGAGACAATATTGCAGAGGTTTAATATCCAGGATAGTAAACCAGTGAAGGTTCCTATTCCTATAGGTGTGAGGTTATATACTGAACAGTGTCCCAAGACACAAGAAGAGGAAGAGGACATGTCTCATGTTCCATATGCAAGTGAAATCAGTAGCCTGATGTATACAATGGTCTGTACTAGACCAGACATTGCACATGCAGTGGGAGTATTGAGCAGGTTTATGTCAAAACCAGGGAAGGAGCACTGGACAGTAGTGAAGCGGGTTTTCAGATATTTGCGTGGCACTAGTGATTATGGTTTGTGTTACCAAGGAAGACCAAGATTTGAAAGAGTGTTGGATATTCATGGCTTTGTTGATGCAGACTGGGCTGGAGATTTGGATCAGAGAAGATCTACAAGTGGGTATGTGTTTAACCTATTGGGAGGTGCAGTCAGCTGGATGAGTAAGAAACATTCTGTAGTGGCACTGTCAACTACAAATGCAGAATACATGGCGGTCACTCATGCAAGCAAGGAAGCACTTTGGTTTTAGAGTTTGTGTTCAAGTATGCGGTTAGTACAAGAAGCTATAAGGATAGACTGTGACAGCCAAAGTGCAATTTTCTTGGCAAAGAACCCTCCATATCATTCAAAGACAATGCACATTGATGTTCAGTATCACTTTCTGAGGGATATGATGTTGGCATTATGATTCAGGTGTTGTCCTTGATGGCAAACCCATTCAGGTGATAAATCAAGAAGGACGCAGGAAATATGTTCAGCACGTGCGTCCCCGCAGGTATACCATACAGAACCCGCGTCCAGGGACGCAGGCCAGCCGTTCAGGAGGTGCGTCCGCCCAGTGCACACATTTCAAGGCAGAGAAATGCACGTGGGGGTTTCTTGTGTGGTATCTAGCCGACGGTTTTTGTGTTTCTATGGTGTCGGCTCGTGGTATTGTTCCATGTTTTGGGGAGAAGCTTGCCTATATAAAGCAAAGGAGTTCATTTGGATTGAGCATCATCTTGGTTGAACATCTCTTGGTGAGATCTAGTCTAGATCTATAAGGGCGAATCTTCTAATGGACTATGATCTCTATGGCGCATGATCAGATCTGTGGATCTAAGTGTTTGGGTTGGTTCTGAAGTCCTCATATTTCTTATATCTGAAGGGACGCAGGTTCAGTGAAGAGCAAGTGCGCCGGGACGCAGTGAAGTAAAAGCTCAGGTGCGTCTCTGAGGCAAGGGACGCGGCGCGACTGTGTTATTGGGTGCGTCTCTGAAGCGAAAGACACGGCGCGATAGTGCTGCTGGGTGCGTCGGTCGCAGAAAAGCTTAGAAGAACAGTGCGTCTGCACGCAGAACAGAAGAAGGTAGACTGCGTCCAGTCGCAGGCCACAGAAAGAAAATATGCGTCCCTGTCTTAAGATGATCTGTTGACTGTATATTTCTGTTCATAAGGTGTTCTGGGTTATTTCTGTAATTACTGATCTGATATATGTAGTGGACTGTATCTGTTGTATACTTGTTGATCATTTGATTGTTCATGAAAAGAAGTAGGGGGTTGTAGCTCCCTTCCAGGAGAGACTGGAAAACGAGAGAGAGTTGTAGCTCTCTGCAGGTTGCAGCCTGCGTGCTGGTAAAGGACTGCACCAGTACAAAATCATTGTAAAAAGAATTTCTTGAAAGAAGATAGAGACATATTGCAGCAGGTGGTTTTCTCCCGCATTGGGTTTCCACCTTACATCTTGTGTTCTTTGGTGTGACTGTCTATTTTCTTTATTCATGCTCATTATTTTATGGCACTGATATGCAAGAATAATTCAAAAGATCAAATAAGGAAGATTTGGTAAATTGCTTGATAATACTGATTCACCCCCCCCTCTCAGTATTATTTCCAACAATTGGTATCAGAGCAGGTCCTTCAGAAAAGCTTGATCGCTTGAAGGTAGATCGTTCATCATGAGCAACTACGAGAGAGAAGCATCAATCAGGCCACCAGTTTTTGATGGGACAAACTTCAATTATTGGAACGTAAGAGTTACTGCATATCTTCAATCTCTTGGTACTGAAGTTTGGGACATTGTAGAAACAGGCTATGCTTTTCCTTCAGCTACTCCTACAGATCCAGCTGAGAAAAAGAAGTATGAAACAAATGCAAAAGCAGTCAGTACTCTATTAGGAAGTATATCCCAAACAGAATTCATGAAGGTAATGCACTTCAAATCAGCAAAAGAAATATGGGACAAAATGATCACAAGCTATGAAGGAGATGAACAGGTAAAACAAGCCAAACTTCAAACTCTCAGAATTCAATATGAGACTCTCAAGATGTATAATGATGAAAGTGTGGCTAATTATTTTCTTCGGGTAGATGAGATTGTAAATTGTATGAAAAATTTGGGTGAAGAAGTAAAGGAGTCTCTAGTAGTTCAAAAGATTCTAAGATCATTATCCCACAAGTTTGAATCCAAAGTATCTGCAATAGAAGAAAAAGAAAATCTCCGTGTTCTTACTATGTCTCAGCTACATGGAATTCTAACTGCTTATGAAATGAGAAAGGGAGGACCATCAGACAGAAGGGAGGCTGCTTTTAAAGCATCAGGCAAAGAAGATTACTATGAAGCAAGCCATGATCCAGAAGAAGAGGAAGAAGAATCAAATTTTGTCAGAAATCTTCAAAGAGGTTCTGGAAGGTTCAGAGGTAAGCTACCTTTCAAATGCTTTGCTTGTGGAAGAGTAGGTCATTATGCTGCAAAATGCTCTTATAAGGATAAAGGAAAGGAACCAGTTAGATGGAACAAGAAACAAAGCGCAAATAAGAAAAGCTACTACACCCATGAAGATAGTGATGGCTTATCAAACAGTGATGAAGATGAACAAGGTAATAAATATAGGTTGTTAATGGCATTTGAAGATGATGATTATGAGGATGCTGTAGATGTGGATAACCTTTATGATGAAATTACTAGACTCAAGAGATGCATAGAAGAAAAGAACATGATTATTGATACTCTACAATTCCAAATTGATGAAAAGGAAAAACATCTTGAAAAATTAGAAGGTGAAATTGTTGGTCTTAGAAAAGAAATTGAGAAAACAAAAACTATTAATCTCAAGTTTGTCAAAGGATCTGAAACTTTGGATGAGATTATCAGTGTGCAGCAGTCTCCACTAAATAAGACAGGTTTGGGCTATAATGGAGAAACTTCTCAAGCATCCACTTCAAAAAGTTATCTTGATGCAGCAAGAAGAAATGAGCAAGAGCACAAGGAAGATCATCAGGTAAAGCAGGGACAAATGTCAAGCAGAAACTATCAGGGGCAATCCAGCTTAAGGGTGAACAAAAGCCACAACCAGCCACAGGTAAAATCTTCTCAATTTGGTTCAAGAATAGATGAAAATAGAAATTACAATCAGTTGGCTGGTAGATCCAATAATCGCAGAAGCTTCTTCAATGGACAATGCTTTTCTTGCCATAACTTTGGTCACAAAGCAGCTCAATGTGTTGCGTATAAAACAATCATGACTACGGAAGCTCAAAAACAAAGAAGTATGACAGGGATTACAAAAAGGACCTATAACAACTTTTCAGCTCTTGAAAATGAAGTTGAATGTTCTATTTGCAATAATTTTGGACATAAAGACTTTGAATGCAGAAGCAGGTTTCCGGAAAGAAAGGTACAAGAGCAGAAAAAGGAACAAGCCTCAGGCGCCAAAACATGGAGAATAAAGGAACCTCAAACAGAAAGATGTGGGATAGCATTTTATGCAGAAGGACAAGAAAATCTATGGTACATTGACAGTGGATGTTCGAAGCATATGACAGGTGATAAAGAAAAACTTGAGTCTTATTCTAATTTAGAAAAGGGAAAGAAAGTCTCTTTTGGAAATGATACTCCTGCAACTATAAAAGGAAAAGGTATTGCTCCTTTAAAAGAAGATGTTAAGGCTGGAAATGTTTTGTTTGTTGATGGATTGAAGCATAATCTACTAAGTGTCAGCCAGATGTGTGATCAAAGAACCGAGGTTATATTCAGATCAAATGGATGCCTTGTTCGTGATCTTGATACAGGTAAAACAGTTCTCAAAGGAAAGAGAACTCCAAATAATCTATACATATTTGATGAAGGACAACAACAATGCTATCTAAGCAAGAATGAAGAGCACTGGTTATGGCATCGAAGGTTGGGACATCTAAGCTTCTCACAAATAAGGAAAGCTTGCAAATATCAGGCAGTTCGCGATCTTCCAGATATCAAAATTCCTGACAACACCATATGCAGATCATGTCAGTTTGGAAAACAAACCAGAACTAACTTTCCAGAGAAAGAAGGATCATCCAGCATGCCTCTTGAGCTAGTACATACAGATGTATGTGGACCATTCAGAAAAAGAACACCTAGAGGAGAGGAATACTTGATATTATTTATTGATGATTTCTCCAGGTTTGTTTGGTTAGGACTTATGAAGCACAAAGATGAAGCATTCGAAAAATTCAAAACCTTCAAAGCCTTGGCTGAAAATGAATCAGGTCACAAAATTAAGTGCCTCAGATCTGACAGAGGTGGGGAATTTACTTCAAATGAATTTTTCGATTTCTGTGATGAACATGGGATAAGGAGAGAATTCTCTACAGTTAGAACGCCTCAGCAAAATGGAGTTGTTGAAAGAATGAACAGAACAATCCAACAAATGGCTCGTGCTATTCTTGATGAATCAGGAACCCCCGCAACCTTCTGGGGTGAGGCTGCACATACTGCGGTTATTATTCTCAACAAGACAAATGTCCGGGTGAACAGCACTCAAACCCCTCATGAGCTCTGGAGTGGTAAAACTCCTTCGGTAAAGCACTTCAAAATATTTGGGAGCAAATGCTATATCAAGAATACTGAGGAGCAGCTTGGCAAACTTGATCCTAGAGCAGATGAAGGCATTCTTCTTGGCTATTCTCCACATAGCAAAGCATACAAATGCTACAATAAAAGACTTGGCAGAATTGTTGACAGCATTGATGTAGTGGTTGATGAAAAGGGATATATTCCTAGGCAAATACATCGTGAAGACATCGAAGAAGATAAGAGCTACCCTCAAAGACAGAATAATGAAGAAGAAGAACCTCAAGAAGAATTTCAAGAAGAACCTCACGAAGAAGCAGAAGAACGGACAAGAATAGAAGAAAAGACTCCATCCAGATATGTTCAGAAGAACCATCCAGAATCTTAGATCATGGGACAAAAAGAAGCAGGTATACAAACTAGAAGAACAGTTGCAGAAGATTCAAGCTATTTGGCATTACTTTCCTCCACCGAACCACAAAATGTGAAAGAGGCATGCAAAGATGAATGTTGGGTGAAAGCAATGGATGAAGAACTTGAGCAAATCGAAAAGAACAACACTTGGGAGCTGGTTCCTAGACCAAAAGATAAGAATGTTATTGGAACAAAATGGGTTTTCAAAAATAAATTGAATGAAAATGGAGAAGTAATTAGAAACAAAGCCAGACTCGTTTGTAAAGGGTATGCGCAGCAAGAAGGAATAGACTTTGAAGAAACTTTTGCTCCTGTTGCAAGACTTGAGGCCATCCGAATGTTCCTTGCTCTCTCAAGTTTTCAGAACTTCAAAGTATTTCAAATGGATGTGAAATCAGCCTTTTTGAATGGAGACTTGGAAGAAGAAGTGTACATTGAACAGCCAGATGGGTTCATTCTTGGAAATGATCCAAATCTTGTATGCCGATTGAAAAAGGCTCTCTATGGTCTCAAACAAGCTCCAAGGGCTTGGTACTACCGGTTGGACAAATATCTTCATCAACAAGGTTTCTTAAAAGGTTCAACAGATAGCAATCTGTATATAAAAGTTGAAAATGACAAATTGCTAATACTTGTTGTGTATGTAGATGACATTATTTTTGGCAGCAATGAAGAAGCTATGAGTCAAAGCTTTGCCTCAGTCATGCAGAAAGAATTTGAAATGTCCTTACTAGGAGAACTGACATATTTCCTTGGTTTGCAAGTCCAACAGAAGGAAGGAGGAATCTTTTTATCTCAAACCAAGTATCTCAAGCAGATTTTGAAGAAATATGGCATGGAAGATGCAAAACCAGTATGTACACCCATGGTCACAGGATGTAGTCTCAGTGCAAATGATGAATCTGCAGCAGTACATCAACCAACCTACAGATCTATGATTGGAAGTTTACTATATTTGACAGGTACCCGACCAGACATCATGCATGCAGTTGGAATAGTTGGAAGATTTCAGGCAAATCCAAAGGAGACTCATCTTCAAGCAGTGAAGAGAATTTTCAAATATCTTCAAGGGACTCAAAATTATGGCTTATGGTATCCTAGAGATACAGATCTCACTCTTCATGCTTACACAGATGCAGATTGGGCCGGAAGCGTGGATGACAGGAAAAGCACAAGTGGCGGTGCATTCTTTATGGGCTCCAGACTGGTATCTTGGTTCAGCAAGAAACAGAGTTCAATTGCCTTGTCTACAGCTGAAGCGGAATATGTTGCTGCTGCATCTTGTTGCACCCAACTTCTTTGGATGATGCAGACTTTGCAGGATTATCACATCACTTGTACACCTCCTATTCCTATCTTATGTGACAACACAAGTGCAATCAGCATCTCCAAGAATCCGGTTATGCATTCAAAAACCAAGCACATACCAATCAAGTACCATTTTCTCCGGGAACAAGTACTTGAACAGAAGGTCAAGTTGGAGTATGTTCCTTCTAAGGAACAAGTTGCTGATATTTTCACCAAACCGTTGCCCAGGGACACTTTTGAATACCTCAGGCAAAAGCTGGGGGTTGTTGATGCATCATCTTACTGTTGATCATCTTCCTATTGGTGGTATAGGCTCAGGGGGAGCACATAATGCATTGTTGGCATTATGGAGAAGGAGATCTTGGAAATAGCTGCAATATGTCTCTATCTCCTTCATGATGGATTTCTGGTTACAAATCTGGAGATGCATGAGCATAGGGGGAGCATACCCTTTGCCCTTGATGTCAAAGGGGGAGAATGAAGCTGAAGATTATGTGGTTGCCATCAAATCCAAAGGGGGAGATTGTTGGCATTATGATTCAGGTGTTGTCCTTGATGGCAAACCCATTCAGGTGATAAATCAAGAAGGACGCAGGAAATATGTTCAGCACGTGCGTCCCCGCAGGTATACCATACAGAACCCGCGTCCAGGGACGCAGGCCAGCCGTTCAGGAGGTGTGTCCACCCAGTGCACACATTTCAAGGCAGAGAAATGCACGTGGGGGTTTCTTGTGTGGTATCTAGCCGACGGTTTTTGTGTTTCTATGGTGTCGGCTCGTGGTATTGTTCCATGTTTTGGGGAGAAGCTTGCCTATATAAAGCAAAGGAGTTCATTTGGATTGAGCATCATCTTGGTTGAACATCTCTTGGTGAGATCTAGTCTAGATCTATAAGGGCGAATCTTCTAATGGACTATGATCTCTATGGCGCATGATCAGATCTGTGGATCTGAGTGTTTGGGTTGGTTCTGAAGTCCTCATATTTCTTATATCTGAAGGGACGCAGGTTCAGTGAAGAGCAAGTGCGCCGGGACGCAGTGAAGTAAAAGCTCAGGTGCGTCTCTGAGGCAAGGGACGCGGCGCGACTGTGTTATTGGGTGCGTCTCCGAAGCGAAAGACGCGGCGCGATAGTGCTGCTGGGTGCGTCGGTCGCAGAAAAGCTTAGAAGAACAGTGCGTCTGCACGCAGAACAGAAGAAGGTAGACTGCGTCCAGTCGCAGGCCACAGAAAGAAAATATGCGTCCCTGTCTTAAGATGATCTGTTGACTGTATATTTCTGTTCATAAGGTGTTCTGGGTTATTTCTGTAATCACTGATCTGATATCTGTAGTGGACTGTATCTGTTGTATACTTGTTGATCATTTGATTGTTCATGAAAAGAAGTAGGGGGTTGTAGCTCCCTTCCAGGAGAGACTGGAAAACGAGAGAGAGTTGTAGCTCTCTGCAGGTTGCAGCCTGCGTGCTGGTAAAGGACTGCACCAGTACAAAATCATTGTAAAAAGAATTTCTTGAAAGAAGATAGAGACATATTGCAGCAGGTGGTCTTCTCCCGCATTGGGTTTCCACCTTACATCTTGTGTTCTTTGGTGTGACTGTCTATTTTCTTTATTCATGCTCATTATTTTATGGTACTGATATGCAAGAATAATTCAAAAGATCAAATAAGGAAGATTTGGTAAATTGCTTGATAATACTGATTCACCCCCCCCTCTCAGTATTATTTCCAACATATGATAGAAGACAAAAAGGTGTTGCTGGTAAAGGTGGACACTTTGAAGAATACTGCAGATGCATTGACAAAATATGTGAGCTCTGAGTTCTCTTAGTGTAGAGAGACAATGGCCATTTCAGGGCTGGAAAAATGACTAAGCTCTCTTGTGGCCCCATGTGGAAAGAAAACAATAAGTGGGAGAATGTTGGGTTGTGTTATATTATTTCCATATAGTTAATAGGGGGTTTGAGGGGCACCCATGACCGCACTTTATGGGGTTCAGGGTAGGGCCCCGGAAAATTTTGGTTTTGGCCCCTATGTTAGGTTGGGCAGACCCACCTATGGTTTTGTGCATGATTTTCGAACATGTTTTTTGGACACGATGGCTTTCAGTCCATGGTATTGGATGCTTCGGCATGTATAAATATGTATTATAACATTGAAGGGAACATAATGAAAAATCAAGCTGGTAGTCCCAATTTTGGGATCCAGGGGAAAATCTTTGTGTATATGTGTTTTATGTGTTCTGCTCTCGCATTATTTATTTTCTGTGTTTTAGGATTTGTATACAGGTAATTTCTGTACAAGGTTAAAACCTACAGAAGGTAGTAACTTTATAGGCCATCCTCACATTAGTGATCACAAATCTAGAGATTATCATTCCAGTGACCTTAAATTTTAATTTAGCAGTAATTTTATGAGCCTATTTTTTTTCCTTCTATGAGACCTCGTTTGATGAAAAAAATAAATGAAGGGACTCCAAGAGAAAAACACAGGGATGTCTCTGTGCATCAATGTTCGTAGTATGTTTATTGTCCAAATAAAACACATTCAGGGTCTTGTTGTGGCCACCAACAACCCCCCCTCTTTGTTTGGTATTAGCAATAACACCAAGCAAATGGGGACCCTTAATAAAAAATCCAAAAAACATTTTATGAAAATTTTTGTATTCAACTCCTTAAAGCTGTATCGCATCGCGAGAAGAGAATGAAACGTTTTCCTATGAGCATAATAAACTGTGAAGAAGCGATGCGAAAGTCATCGCATCGCATACATTATGAAGCGCTCTTAAAAGAAAAATCTTAAGAAATCTCCGACGGCCGATATGCGATGTCGCATATCGCAATATTACGTAAGCAGCACACAATGATTGAATGACTAAGCGCGATTTGCGATCTGCGATCCGTGATCTGCGATCTGTGATGTTGTGATCTGCGATGAATGCGATTTGCGATAAATGCGATCATGAATTTCTGCGATGACACATCTTGACGACGCGATCCGCGATGCTGCGATGCGAGTCGCAGAAATCACGCATCGCAAATTTTCCTCAGCGCAATATTCAAGGAAAGTTGTCCGTAAACCAAAATTGGGTGCGTGCCTTAAAAGAAATTAATGAATGTACATCGAAGTATTCAAGAAGGACATTTTTGTGTTTTTCGAAGAGTCAGTTCGCTATGGGTGTCATGATTTTATGCATTCATAAGAGCTTAAAGTTTTCATGTCAATCTTTATTATCATTACTCTTTTCCTTTGCGTAAACTGTAAGACAGGAAATAACATGAACCAATGTACAGGAAACATCTAAGGAAAAGGGGAAAGCGTCAATGCTCGAAGAACAGAGAAGAGATCCCTTCATAAACGGATGCCGCATGCAACAGGACCACAGATTCCAAAGTATCACTCAACAGAAGCTGATGTCAATAGGCCATCCAACGCCCAGAGTCAAAAGCGCACAAAAGCAGCATGTTTACAAAAGATCCTGAAGCTTATGCCCGGTAAAGCAAAAAGAAAAAAGGCGCTAAAGAAGGAAAACGCACCAGAAAAGCCCGGAACAAAGAACGGAGGCAATTTTCGATGCAGAAAATTGTTCAGAGAGCAAAGTCCCTAACTTATTCAGTCATTCGCAAGGCCGAAAACCGAAATAGCAAAAGCAGAATCAGTTTGAGAGAAATTTGTGTTATTACCAAGTATACACGCAATGAATACACCCAACCAGAGGAAGATTCTCGAAAATATCTCCTAGTTTACCAGAAAGTGGTGCCAGCACTTGTTATTTCTATTTTCATAGTTCAAACGAAAGCAGTAGGCAACCAACCGACTCTTCCCAAGCGAATGTTGCATGCTTGCAGCACTAAGGAGCAAATACAGAAATGGTTAGGAATTAGATTCAATTTTTAGAAATAGTTTTGCCTTAGCAGAAGGGCAGTCATTTAAAACTGTATCCTAAATTTATGTAATTAAGTTAATTAGTTAGTAGTATTTAAGCCCTTCTCAGGCATTAGGAGAAGGGTCCAGAAATTTGTCAAAAAACTTGTCCTCAGAACATGCACTTTTGCACCCTCGGAGGGGGTTTTGATGAATGGATGGATCAAGGTTTATTAATGTTTGCATTTGATATCTGCTACTGATGTTTCACTTCTGTATTCTTAGTAGATGTTAGAGCAAGGAGAGATAAATCATTGTTGCTCAAAGCTTATGAGTGGAACCAGTCATAAATGGTACTTTTATCTCTTGATCGTTTCTGTTTATATTCCTAAAGTGATATACAGTTTTTAGTTGTTTATATGTTATTGCATGAATGTGTGAGTTACCATCTGGCACTTTTGTACAATGGAGTCATTCATTTATGTTTGATATATGAATAACTTATTATGCGATATGCTGTTCACAACTGTTTTGCCTAACTTTTTATGCAAAGTGGTTTATCTTAATTGATTTCTATTCTTATGATAGCTAAATGATCTTTATTACCAGTTATTGTTTGAAATCTCTTTAGATCGCATAATAGAAGAAATACACCTGGGTTAGCATAGATTAGATGTGTTTTTTCTCATTAGATTACAATAGCATAGAGTTAGTTTAAAAGTCTGAATTAAATTAGCTTTAAGTACTCTTAGATCAGCATCATCCAACTCTGCACACACACACACCCTTAGATTGGGAAAATGGTCCCATTATCCCCAGTCGGACCCGCTATACCAAACGGATAAGGAGCTGCCAACCAAGGTCTGGACCGGGTGGGTATCCCCCTTGTTGTCGACCCGATTTTCGGGGCTTCAACATATTTGGCGCTAGAAGGAGGGCCCGAACTATGAATGGCACCTAAATCAAAATCTAAATACCATTCTGAGAGTAAATCGCCCTCATCAACTCCCCCGACTTCCCCAGTACGTTTAAATCTAGAGTCAGAAGTCGCTCGAGTATTAACCACTGCTACATACCCTAATATTTCAGACCAATCTACCATTGAACCCCCTGAAGTTCAAACTCTGATTCGCAAACTCCAGGGATTTTCTATTTTTACACAGAGGTCTGATAAATCTCAAATCAGCGTGACTTCACAGTACAATCCTGCTCATCCCCTGACCAGATTAAAGAGTGAAAAATTTGGCATCCAACCAACTAAATTCCCTCTTCCCACTAGGAAAAGAGCAAGGAAAACACCACAAGAGTCTGACAGTGAGACTCTTTCATCTACATCGTCCATTTCAACTCCCTCACCGCGAAGTCAGCCACCCACATCTTCATTCCAAACCACTCATCCATCTTCCACAACCCCTCTTCTTCAATCATCTAAGATCATAATATCTTCATCTTCCCAGCCTCAGGGATCATCCTCAGCACTTTCATTTACTAGCAGCTCAACAATGGCCCAGTCTCCATGGAACAATCCTGGGGCAGTTTTAATGCCTCCACCCCTGAGCCAAATATCGGCCCGTCCTGAGAAATGGCTACCCAAATTCAATCCAGAAGCAAGCATGCTAGCTGAAGAGCACATTAACAATTTCATGCTTTCTGTCAATCTCAACGGAGTTACCAACGAGGATGTTGTTGTCCGGCTTTTTCCCTATACAATGCAAGGAACAGCCGGGTCATGGTACTTTTCATTACCTTCCGGGTCTATCACAAGTTGGGACATTTTTCAAAGTCAATTCCTTACCAAGTTTGGTGATGACAGATCAACGGCAACGTTAATCAATGACCTATCCAATCTTAAAGCCGAGGCTAGAGAACCCATCAAAGATTTCAATTTACGGTTCAATAAAATCCTCAACAAAATTCCCATTGCTTCCCAACCCAGCGAAGAAGTACGATGTGAATGGTATATTACGGCCTTGCCATCAAACTTAGCAATCTTCGTGGATAGGGAAAATAAAACAACCTTAGTTGAAAACCTGACAGAGGCGATAGCAGTAGAGAAACGCGTAGTAGCCCTGGAAAAGAGATCTTCGATAGAGGAACGCAAATCTAAAAAAGTCACCTTCAAGGAAGACTCCAAGAAGAAACAAACGAAAGACCCTTTCAATTTGGAAGGATTGCAAAAAGTATTAAAGACCATGTCCAATGAGATGATTGACATAAAAAAACAAGTAGCAGAAACTTCTTCAAAAAAGCCCTACAGAGCTTTTAAAAGAGGCCCTTCAATAGATGTGAAACCACCCAACACTATCTCAAATGTCGAATCCGAAGAAGAGGAAGAAGAAGAGAGTACCACTAAAGGGCAGACTGATGACGAAGAAGTTGTGGAACTACAAGGAATGTGGGATTTCATCCTCCCACAAGAAGAAGATCAAGAAGCATTTCCAGTTAGCACACGAACCAAAAATCAACTTGATCCTCCCCAAACTACCCCTAAGCAGAAGGGCGCAAGCCCTGCAGCAAAAGATAAAGTCGCAACAAAGAAAACGACCGCTAAAGCAACTCAATCTAGCCCAGTCCAACCAGATCAAACACCTCCATCAAGAACACTGATAATGTCGGATGAAATGGAATACAATATTATTGATGACATGAAAAAGACTAGGGCTAATATCACTCTTTATGAATTGAGCAAATTGAAACATCAACAGAAGATAATGATGAAAGAATTACATGCCGTGCCTACTACATCTTTGCCTATAGCTGTAGCTTCCCACAACATGAGAAGACCTCCAACCAACACGACCAATAAGATTGATCCAAATGACATCGCCTTGATTGGAGGAAGATCAAGGTCTTACACTCCCCCTTTTCTTCTCACTTATGAAATTTTCAATAAAAATGTGCACAATTGTTTGGTAGATTCTGGTGCTTCAACGAATATTTTACCGAGATCAATATGTGCCAAGTTGAATGTTCAACCACAAAAATCCACAGTGCGCATAGTTCAGCTTGATCGATCTCAAGTCGAAGTGATTGGTGAACTTAATCAAGTGACCATAAGATTGTCGTCTAACCCGAAGGTATGTCAGGTTATTGACATTCTAGTAGCTGATATCCCAGAATTCTATGGCTTGATTCTTAGCAGGGATTGGTCCGAGAAACTCCATGGATACTTCTCAACCAACTGGTCGCACATGTGGTTACCCTACAATGGTAAACCGAATCAAATAAAGGTTGAACGAGAGTTACACTAGAAGTACATAGTAATGGAATTGGAGGGAGAAAATGAAGCAATAGCATATAACAACAATATCATAGGCAATTACTCGGTAGATTCTTTCCTCGGCAATTTCAATGCTCATACATCACCTTACTTAGAAAATTCAGTTTTGTCCCAAGTCGAAATTTTTTCCCAAACTGATAATTCAAAATGTGTTAATTTTGTAGACAAACCTGTAAATACATCTTTGTTTTGGAAATTATATTTTGATGGCTCTAAATCTAACGAAGGAGCAGGAGCAGGATGCATTCTAATTAGTCCAGAAGGAAATAAGACCATGCTTACGTGCAGACTTGAATTCGATTGCACAAACAATACAACGGAATATGAGGCCTTGGTGCAAGGCCTATACAAAGCAATCGGGTTGAACGTAAAATATCTTCAAGTCTTCGGAGACTCTGAGATTGTCGTCAAACAGGTACGTAACACCATACATTTCCTATCAGGTCATTTGAAACATTATCAATCTTTAGTACAAGATCTAACTGAGCATTTCATAGCATTCAATATTTCGTCAATCCCAAGACTCCAAAACGCGAGCGCAGACCTTTTAGCTAACATAGCCTCTAAACTTATTCCCTCCGAAGATTTTAGTCCAGATAGATTCTCAATTGAATTAATATTTAGACCATCCATCCCTGACAACATTACAAACTAGAGAGTATTCAATGACGATCCTGATATTGTAAATTTCCTCACTTCTGAAGGATCCTACTCCAACCAGATAATTGACGAAGACCATCACGATCAAAAAATACAAGATAGCACTGATAATGCTATTCCTAAATCGGTGGTTAAGTTGGAAGACTTATATGATTTGAAAAGTTGGTTTAAAAGGTCTACCAATTCTAAGCTCTACAGTTCAACTTTGAACTACGAATTAGTAAACCTAGGAACCGATGATAAACCACAAAACGTTAATCTAGGCCACGACCTAGCCCCTGAAGAAAAACTAGCGTATATTCGTCTTTTGAGACAATACAAAAATGTTTTTTCCTGGAATTACGATGAGCTGAAGACATACGACACTTCTATCATTCAACATACTATCCCTATGATTGATAACGAAAAACCTGTCCAACAGGAACTCAGAAAAATCCACCCCAATTTAGAAAATCAGATAAAAAATGAGCTAAATAAGTTATTAAAAGCCAGAATAATTTTCCCCGTCAGACATTCCAAATGGGTCTCCAATATGGTACCCGTTAGAAAAAAAAACGGAGATATTAGAATCTGCATCGATTTTCGGAATCTCAACAAAGCCTGTCAAAAAGACAATTTTCCCCTCCCGCCTATGGAGTAGATATTATAGGCAGTAACAGGCTCAGAACTAATGTCTTTTTTGGATGGATTTTCAGGATACAATCAAGTGTTGGTACATCCCGATGATCAGTTAAAAACCACATTTCGAACTAAATGGGGCACATATGCATATCGGAAGATTCCATTTGGTTTGATCAATGCCGGCGCTACATTTCAGAGAGCCATGGACATCGCATTCAAGGGTTTAGTCAATAAATCTGTAGTAATTTATTTGGATGATATAACAGTGTACTCCAAGAAGCGAAGCGACCATCTCAAAAACTTGAAACAAATCTTTCAACGATGTTTAAGGTATGGAATTTCACTTAACCCAAAGAAATCTTTTTTCGCATTAAGTGAAGGAAAAATTCTAGGATTCGTACTGTCAAAATTTGGTATTCACATTGAGCCTAACAGAATCAAAGAAATTTCCGAAATATCCCTACCTCATAATAAAAAAGCCATGCAATCTTTCCTTGGTCAAATCAATTTTTTGAAGAGATTTGTCCCAGATTTTTCATGAATTGTTTCTCCTTTGCAAACCATGATTAAAAAGAATTCAAATTTTAAATGGAGTCAAGATGAGCATGAAGCATTCAACCTGATCAAACAAGCTATCATTAACGCTCCATCTTTAGCAACCCCAAATTTTTCAGAATCTTTTATCTTATACACATTTGCCTCAGAGAAATCATATGTCGCGATTCTAACTCAAGCAAATCAAGAGAAAGCGGAAGCTCCAATCGCATTTTTTAGCTCGAATTTACAAGGTGCTGAACTCAACTATTCAGACATGGAGAAACAGGCATATGCTATTTTCAAAGTGGTCAAATATTTCAGACCTTTCTTACTTAAAACCCATACTAAGGTCATAGTACCGTTCCCAGCGGTAAGAAATCTTCTAATACAGAAGGATGTGGGTGAAAAAAGAGCAAATTGGATCACTGCTTTACAAGAATACGACCTTGAGATCAAACCAGCAAGCATTGTGAGAGGTCAAGGCTTCTGCAAAATGTTGGCTGGAGCATCGCAAATTCCTGAAAATTCATCTGAAGAGGTACAAATGTATGAGGTAAGCCTAAACGATGAAGAATCATTATATGCTGACACCATTTATTATCTTAAGAACGGGTATGCTCCATCACACCTGGATCACACCAAGAAAAGAGCTCTAAGATTGAAAGCTAAACAATATCAGCTCATAAATGATGTTCTGTTTAAAAGGAATTACGATTCTGTTCTTCTTAGGTGTCTTGAGAAAACTGAAGCCGAAAAGGTTTTGCAGAAACTCCACGATGGACCAGCAGGCGGACACTATGCTGGAGATGCTACTGCACATAAAATCTTACGTGCAAGATATTATTGGCCCACGCTGTTCAAAGACTCACACAGTTACGTGAGGAAATGCCAAGTCTGCCAAACTACTGTAGGGAGACAAAAGAAACCATCCATGCCACTACAGTCGGTAAACATCGAGCAAACATTTAGTCAGTGGGGCTTGGACATAATAGGTGAGATCGTTCCTCACTCTTCTAAGCAGCATAGATACATCCTCACGGCAACAGATTATTTTACTAAATGGGTAGAAGCAGTTCCTCTCAAGATAGCTAATTCTGAAAACATCATTGAATTCATAGATCAATTTATAATCACTAGGTTTGGATTGCCAATGGCTTTAATGTTTGATAATGCCTCATACTTTTCTGGGAATGCAATGACTGAGTTTGCACTTAAAAGAGGGTTCAAACTGAAATATTCAGCCAACTACTATCCGCAAGGTAATGGATTGGCTGAGTCAACAAATAAAAACCTAATCAGGATTATTAAAAGAACAGTTGACCAGAACCAAAAGAATTGGCACAAAACTTTGGTAAATGCTTTATGGGCAGATAGAATAACGAAGAAAGCTTCAATCAACACTTCTCCCTTTAATTTAGTTTATGGGAAGGAAGTGGTTCTTCCAACTCACTTAGTGATCCCCTCCTCGTCTTTAGTACAATACATCGATGAAGTATCTACTTCCTCCTTACAATTAAGACAAATGGAAATAATTAAGTTATAAGAACGACGAGAACAAGCTAAGAAAACCCATGCTCATCACCAAGTGCTAATAAAATCCTCTTTTGATTCAAGCATAATGACCAGAAGAAATTTTCAGATGGGAGATCTAGTTTTGAAATGGGATAAGGCTCATGAAGAAAAGGGCAAACATACAAAATTTCAGAAGATGTGGCTTGGTCCTTTTCAGATCGTAGAAGTCATAAGCCCATCAACGTTTGTGTTGCAAGATTTAGCAGGTAGAAGGGATTCTTTGCCTGTTAATGGACAGATCCTTAAAATATATTTTCCATAGAAGATTATTCTTCTATTTTGTAGGATAGTTTTAGTTTTTTTTTTCTTTTTCTTTCTTGTAAATAAAACCAGTTGTAGATGGTTACTACAGGGGTTCACGAAAAAATACACCAATTCTCTATCAGATTTTGATTTTTTTTCGCTTGTACAAATAGTAAAATTCTTCGAAAAATCTAATCTTTATTATTGACAGATAGAGTTAACTTTAGCCTAGATATGATACTAGTTTCAAGTTCAAAAAAAATTGATGAAAGCAACCTTTGGCAAAAAATTGTTTTATATCAGCACAATGAAAGGTATCAATAGTAAAATAAAGATTCTCTGTAAAACTGCTGTTTTCAAACTCTATTATTGTCGTCCAGAGCTTTCTTAAGGAAAAACAATGACTTCCTCCCTGCTAAAGGAAATCGCAGAATTCAGAGGAACAATCTGAGAAAACACTATATCTCAAAGAGTAAGAGGTCTCATCACGAGTCGGCTTATCATGATCACAGATATTATAACTTGTTGACTTTTCCAATACTGTCCACCAAAACAGGGCAACGACTCAAGATTGTTGCAATCAAAAGACAAGGGGTCTCATCACGAGCCAGCTTGTTCAATAAAAGTGTAAATCAAGTGAATGACTGTGTCATAATTTGGCCACCAAACGAAGACATTGTTCTTTAGAGAATAAAAAAGGAAAAAGTGTCAAAATGGGTTTTTCTCTGAAATGTTGTAAATAGCCTTAAGCAGGATAAAGGATCATTGATGGGTAACAGGTAACCCTATCGAGGCTATGGACGCCTGCTGGCAACAGAGGCTCTACCTACGACAAATGAGCATATTTTAAAAGCCAGCACACAGAGAAGACCTTATTTTACCTTTAAAAGACCAAGTAATGGCTGATGTAAATACAAGAACAAAGCCTGAGGAAGCAAACAATTGGAGTAGAAAAAGGTTGAAACAAAATATCATTGATAGGATAAGGCATAATGTACTCTATCTGTCCATAACAAAATTTAGACTTATGAAAATTTTTCTGCTTTGGAAGTTAAAATTCAATAGAAAAGCAGAGATAACTGGTTCTTCCCAGTGAATCGCCATTGTTGTGCCCACCAACAACCCCCCTTTTTGTTTGGTATTAGCAATAACACCAAGCAAATGGAGACCCTTAATAAAAAATCCAAAAAACATTTTATGAAAATATTTGTATTCAACTCCTTAAAGCTGTATCGCATCGCGAGAAGAGAATGAAACGTTTTCCTATGAGCATAATAAACTGTGAAGAAGTGACACGAAAGTCATCGCATCGCATACATTATGAAGCACTCTTAAAAGAAAAATCTTAAGAAATCTCCGACGGTCGATATGCGACGTCGCATATCGCAATATCGCGTAAGCAGCACACAATGATTGAATGACTAAGCGCGATCTACGATCCGCGATCTGCGATCTGCGATGCTGCGATCTGCGATAAATGCGATTTGCGATAAATGCGATCATGAATTTCTGCGATGACACACCTTGACGACGCGATCCGCGATGCTGCAATGCGAGTCGCAGAAATCACCCATCGCAAATTTTCCACGGTGCAGTATTCAAGGAAAGCTGTCCGTAAACCAAAATTGGGCACGTGCCTTAAAAGAAATTAATGAATGTACGTCAAAGTATTCAAGAAGGACAATTTTGTGTTTTTCGAAGAGTCATTTCGCTATGGGTGTCATGATTTTATACATTCATAAGAGCTTAAAGCTTTCATGTCAATCTTTATTATCATTACTCTTTTACTTTGCGTAAACTGTAAGACAGGAAATAACATGAACCAATGTGCAGGAAACATCTAAGGAAAAGGGTAAAGCATCAATGCTCGGAGAACAGAGAAGAGATCCCTTCATAAACGGATGCCGCATGCAACAGGACCACAGATTCCAGAGTATCACTCAACAGATGCTGATGTCAATAGGCCATCCAACACCCGGAGTCAAAAGCGTACAAAAGCAGCATGTTTACAAAAGATCCTGAAGCTTATGCCCGGTAAAGCAAAAAGAAAAAAGGCGCTAAAGAAGGAAACGCACCAGAAAAGCCCGGAACAAAGAACGGAGGCAGTTTTCGATGCAGAAAATTGTTCAGAGAGCAAAGTCCCTAACTTATTCAGTCATTCACAAGGTCGGAAACCGAAATAGCAAAAGCAGAATCAATTTGAGAGAAATTTGGGTTATTACCAAGTATACACGCAGTGAATACACCCAGCCAGAGGAAGATTCTCAAAAATATCTCCTAGTTTACCAGAAAGTGGTGGCAGCGCTTGTTATTTCTATTTTCATAGTTCAAACGAAAGCAGAAGGCGACCAGCCGACTCTTCCCAGGCGAATGTTGCATGCTTGCAACACTAAGGAGCAAATACAGAAATGGTTAGGAATTAGATTCAATTTTTAGAAATAGTTTTTCTTTAGCAGAAGGGCGGTCATTTAAAACCGTATCCTAAATTTATGTAATTAAGTTAATTAGTTAGCAGTATTTAAACCCTTCTCAGGCATTAGGAGAAGGGTCCAGAAATTTGTCAAAAAACTTGTCCTCAGAACATGCACTTTTGCACCCTCGGAGGGGGTTTTGATGAATGGATGGATCAAGGTTTATTAATGTTTGCATTTGATATCTGCTACTGATGTTGCACTTCTGTACTCTTAGTAGATGTTAGAGCAAGGAGAGATAAATCATTGTTGCTTGAAGCTTATGAGTGGAACCAGTCATAAATGGTACTTTTATCTGTTGACCATTTTTGTTTATATTCTTAAAGTGATATACAGTTTTTAGTTGTTTATATGTTATTGCATGAATGTGTGAGTTACCATTTGGCACTTTTGTACGGTGGAGTCATTCATTTATGTTTGATATATGAATAACTTATTATGCGATATGCTTTTCACAACTGTTTTGCCTAACTTTTTATGCAAAGTGGTTTATCTTAATTGATTTCTATTCTTATGATATCTGAATGATCTTTATTACCAGTTATTGTTTGAAATCTCTTTAGATCGCATAATAGAAGAAATACACCCGGGTTAACATAGATTAGATGTGTTGTTTCTCATTAGATTACAATAGCATAGAGTTAGTTTAAAAGTCTGAATTAAATTAGCTTTAAGTACTCTTAGATCAGCATCATCCAACTCTGCACACACACACACCCTTAGATTGGGAAACTGGTCCCATTATCCCCAGTCAGACCCGCTATACCAAACGGATAAGGAGCTTGCAACCAAGGTCTGGACCAGGTGGGTATCCCCCTTGTTGTCGACCCGATTTTCGAGGCTTCAATAGGTCTGTAAAACTAGCTTGGTCAGGTCCGTGACACATCTCAACATTGCAGGGGCTTCTTTACGAATCGTTGTGAGCTCAGTGTAGATATTGACCAAGAATTCCTTGAAGCACTTGATGTCCCTATTCTCGCATGGAGATTTCAGCTCAAGGAACGACTTCATGTCCTCCTTCAATTTAGGCAAAGTCTTATTAGAGCTTTTAGTGCTCTTTCCTGCAACATAATTTTTCTCCGAGGTATCATTAGGGTTTCCAATGCTCTTTTCACTAACATATTTTTTCTTCAAGCTCTTATTAGCATTTCTAGTGCTCTTTTCTACTGTATTTTCTCCTTCTCATTTTTCTTCTCTTCTTCATTGAGCCTTTTGAAGTGCTTCTGCATGTGCTTTTCCAGTAAAGTTTACCAGGGCCGAAGAATGGGATGGAAGCTCCAAGAATGCCTTACAGAGCTACTCCTTCTTAGATGGCACCTCGTCCATGGCTATTGATATCGACGTCACTAGCGACATGTACAATAGACCTTTAAATTCTTTCTTTCAGTTCATGCAAGGGTTTTAAGGTGCACACTTACTGGAAAAATTGTGCTTTCAAACCCTACGCTCCTACTATAAATACACCTTTTGACTGCTTTTGGCCTTCTTTACCATTCCCTGTTTCCTCTCTCTCATGTTCTCGCTCTCGTACATTTCCAGACTAGCGAGTTACACCAACCGCTAGATTCACACTTTAGTGAAATATTTATTTATACTCATCTCACTTGCAAAATAATTTTATTTCAGCCAACATTGGCACATCCTGACCCTAAATAGTTTTCCTTTGTTAGGCCATGTGAATTATAATAAATGATTTTCATAACATTTTACACTGAATTTTATTTTACTTAACACTTTTCACATTAAACTTTATTTTACAAACTTTCCTCAAATTAAATATTAAAATTGATTTTCAAATAAAATAAAATGGCTATACTTTTTATTATTAAAAACTTTTTCTAATTTGCCCCATGGTGTAGATGAGTAAGTTATATTTAGTTTGCTCCAAGGTGTAGATCAGTTGATGAAAAAATGGGTTGTTAAGGAATTTGTTATGATGTTATTGGTTTAAACTTCAATTAGCTCAGTGTGCCACGTGTGAGGCAATGTGGGTACATTTGGAGGTGAATCTGGTAGTGGCTAGAATCAATCCTTTCTCATGCAAGTACTAGCTCAATATAGTTGCCTATTCTACCATATACAAAAAATAACAATAAAAATAATAATCTTATTTTATTTATTTTATTAAACTAAATATTTATCAAAATTAGATGTTATTAAAAGTATATTATTTTATTGGAGGTAATTTAGGTGATGAAAATAAGGGAAACTAATTTTCTTGTAAGCATTTTCTAAATTGCGTCGCCACTCAAACACTCTCATAGAAAAAAAAAAATCTTAACCCCACCTAGAATGCATAAAATGAAACTCTCAAGCAAGCCACCCAATGTCGCCTTGGTGGATTTATGTCACTCTTTAGACTACACTGGAGGATATACTTGTCAAAGGGGGAATCCTAAAATATCAAGCTAAGCTAGGGTGTTGAGTATGAAGGGAAGTTCCTTAACGAAGACTAGTGATCCGACATTACTCACTCTCAAAGTAAAAGGCTAGGGATTAGTGTGTGAATAGTCAAACAAACCATGAATTATGATTTTTTTTTAATGATTTTGATTTGACAACTATGCTTATTTATACAACGAAATTATACCTGAAAAATGAAAGATAAAACTTGCTCAACCATATAACATGATATGATAGTGAAGCATATATGCGATGGAACGATACAAATAGAAAACGAGTCGTAAATTGTTTCCATACAAGGCATTATATCATTCATTCATCATATTCAAGAGCATTGGAGATTGAGATTTTGTTATCATCATCAAGATAAAATTTCATAATTAACAGATCATAGACTAGTGTTAACTATGTTTGGGACGATAAAGGGTTTCGTGTTTGTGATGATAAATAAAGGAAATATTCAAACTTTTCATTGTTAATAACTTCAATGAAGACAAAAAATTTGTATGTGGACCACTTACACATTTGAAACATTCAAATATCATCCATTTATCACCATTTATATTTGTGTAGTTTTTAACCATAGAATTGTGACCCAAACGATGTATTTGTAACATTACAAAGTGTGTAATTACAACTAATGAACCATGAGAGATAACATTAGCATGTGCGAAAATTAACCACTATGTATTTAGAACAAACTTACATTAAGACTAGAGACCAATGTAAGTTTTAAAGCACCCCTAAACAATAAGAAATTATATATGTCAACATTAAATATTTAAGAATTGTGTGCTAAGTTCACCAATAGTGGCACCATTGGGCTTTGATCACTATCTTGTCATGTGTGTTAGGATGCGGCATTTCAAATTAGAAAGTGATCATACATCTACAAAAACGCAAGCAATTAAACCATCAGGACAATCTTAAAAATAATGAATTGTTAGCCTTATGAACCAAGTCATTTCACGTTCCCATGCATTGATTTGCATAAGGGTGTGGTTAAAATGTCAAATGTGTTCAAAAAATGTAAGAAATAAATGTATCAAGAACAAAATTTGACAATGATGCAAATTTTTAAACTCTTTTCACAATTATAATTAAAGAGCTTAAATACCAAGCTGTTTCATGCATTCATGTACTCATATGAAGCTTAAGAATGTTTACTATGCCATAGATATGTTACCTAGATATCTGAAATCCAACATGAAAAAGTAAAAATATGATATTGTGTCCTTACAAGTAAAGTGTTAATCATTTTTAATTTATGTTAATCATTTTTAATTTTGTCACTTATTATCTATTCATATATTTTAGTCCTAGACTAAATTAGTCATTTAAGTTAGTTGTTTTTAGTTGAGCCACTTAATATTTAGTCATATATTTTATCCCTACAATAAATTATTCGTTTAGGTTAGTAATTTTTGGTTCGGTCACTTAAAATTAGTAAAATTTAGTAGTAATTCACTCGAAATAATTGTGGTGACTAATTTTCTTAGTCGAATAGTTAGTAATATCTCATTTTGACTAGTGAAGGCTAGGCTGAAAAAAATGTCACACGTGGAAAAACCCATGCCATGACAACAAAGAACCACATGCAATACCATCCATGAAAAATCTAGCAAGGAAAACACAAATATAAATCGATACCTCCAAATAATCTTGATGTAACTTCTTGATCCTGCTCTTCCTTACTTGCTCCTTCCTTCCTCTTGTCTTCTTTTCATTTCTTGATCCAATGCCAAAGTGCTCCACGAAAAATCTAAGTGTCAAAGAGTGAGAGAGAGTGAGAGAGGGAAAGAATAATGAAAGAGCTCCAAAACTAAGCTAACAAAAGGTACCAACTGATCCTTAGAATACTTTTTATCAATTACGCTTATATTTTCTTCATTTTCCATTATTTTCCTTCATTTTCCTCCTCACATGCAATATGTGACCTTTCACCATCCTTTTCTCATAATTTCCATTATTTTCATAAATAAATGTGCTAAAAATTCCATTTTTCCTTTTTGAAGCCTTGGCCATTGCATTTTCCAATTTCTTTAGCCATAATAAATCAATGAACACCCACACTAGGATTTCTTGCCCAAAATTTAGCTTGGGATAAGTGTTGCATCAACTGTGGTTATTATTTTTCCTTCATTAACTTTTATGACATGGAATTTTCACCACGGATGTCACATAACATTTCTTATTTTTGATAGTATTTCACTTGGAAATTTCTAGTAACCTAGTCAATAATTTCAAATTTTCTACTAGTGAATCAATCCTTCTCACCTTTCCCTTTGTCGCACCTAGCTCTTCAACTCTGGAGAATATTTCCACGAAACCGCTCAACTAATCACCTTGCCTTGTTCTAGAAGGTATGGAATTATTTCATTTTCTTTTTGTTGCGGGATAGTTTTCATTTTTTCACGTCCCTACGCATTGCCTGTTGAGTTACCCTCTGGACTATTTAATTTTTAGCTATGGTACAAGGGAGGTTTTTCGAAGGTTTCCAAATCCATGCCTCTGTGAACTCTCTTGGTTCTGAGTGTTTTTGGAGCTAATAAACTACAAAACATATATTCGTTTACACTTATTTAGGGTTTGAACAATGATTTAACAAGTGGAAGCGCCGGCCCCGCCCTTCGGCCCCCGCCCTTCGCCCTTTTTTTTCATAGTTACCATTAATATGGAGGAGAAACTTTCTTCAGGTAAACATCTTATCGATGACCGTATGTTATTCCATGTTTTCCATTGTGACCCTGGTTTCTATTTCAACCTGGTAATCCAGCCCTTTTTCTCTACACACGTAACGATAAGGGAGAGGGTTCTTAATCTTCACTTATAGAATCAATATTCACCCCCACATGTTCCTTCTAGAATTGATTTCCATTTCTTTTTACTTTTCCCACTAGCTGTTGGTGTCGTTTGGCTCTTCTGTTTTAATATAGATTTCCTTGATTATGCCTAACAGAATGCAGTTTTATTCTTGCATCTCGTGCGAGCTAGGGTTTAATAGATTTCTCCTAGGGTTTTATGAACATGGAGTGTATTATAATTTACCGAGATTTTATTGAGAGACTTTGTATAAGTGTCAGTGCAGAGGTCGTGATACAACCCCTCTCCTTTTGGCTAAATAATTGTTTGTAATTTTATTTCTTGCAACATGGTGACTGGTTTTTCACCTTTGACCAATAACTTATTTATATTTTTCATATATACTCTTTTGTTTACGACATCATAAGTTAATACTTATTCAGTTCTTGGCGTAGTGCACTTATGATTTGATATCATGTACCGCTCTCTCTTTATTCCATTTTGGGTTATGAAATTTATATGTGGATTGAGTTTATAACAACTATTTTCTATTGTTTCATAATGTTTATAATTCTTAGGTTACCGGTGAACATAGTTGTTTTATAGTTGTATTTATCTGTTAATTTTTCTATGTAATGGTGAAATCATCCTCAAGACTGAGGGACCGATTCCCCGGATACCGATACTCATCTTGGCCTCAGAATCGAATTCTGTGTTCCTTTCAGGACCAAATATGAAAAAGAACATTAGTTCCAGTTCAACACTCGTTGGAAAATAATGTCCTTTCTTTATTTTCTTTTCATGGTTTCTTAACAAGGTTGTCTTCATTTTAACTCTTTATGCATGTATATTAATATTATTCTAACTTTAGGGACTGAAGCTTGGTTGTTGACTCCTTTTATTGCGACCTAAAATATAACCCGAATTTCGTTCATTATTTTCACCTCATTTCCAAAACCTGTACATTCAGATAACCCCTTCCATTTTTTTTCTCATTTGATTTCATAAACAACATGCTATAACACATTACCAAAATATTTAGTGTATGAATAATTCATATTCAGAAACAACATATTTACTCTACAAAATGCATAATTTAATAGTTAATTCATTTTTTTAAATTCCAAATAGATAAACCACTGTAGTACTTATTTTCTTCCTTTGAATTATGGATGTGGACCACACAAATGCCACTAGAAAGACAACACTCCTACCAACCAATGAGCTCAGTCCTCAAAACTAAATATCCCTCCGAGCTTACTCCATTCCCAGAGTAGTTTTCTGAACAATAACCAATTTGATATTTTCCCCTGTGACTATCCAATCCCAACCAGAGTTAGCCAAGGTTATAATATGAGTATTCCATATCATATAGACTCCGGTGGCAAACCATCTCTAGAGTTTGAATGCAACAATACTTAACACAAACCTTGTAGTCTCTTTTCATCTCCTCCACCTCAAGTACTTCTCTACCCTATTCGCTTTTTGTAAATTTTATTTCCAAGGAGAAGTTTTGGAAGATAATTTTCTGAACTACCTGGCATGTGTGTTACTCTAGCATTGCTTCCCCACATAAATTTTTTAATGGTCCATGCATAAGTATTTAAATAAAATAAATTAAACATAATATATATATCCACATGTATATTCCTATGCATAACCACTCTTGTCCATATTAAAATGTTCATTTATCAATATATGTGATATCCCCCGTAACTTAAGAAATACTAAATTATCGTAGTATATATATATATATATATATATATATTTATTTATCATATATATATATAAAAGTTACGAGGGAATATCACATATATTAATAAGTTTATTTTTATATGGACAATAGTGGTCATCAATAATATATTTCAATATTCCCATTAAGAGAAATATCTAGATGTAATCTATGTACATATTATATATGGTTAAGAAAAACTATGTATATATTATATAAAGTAATTGAAAAAATAAATTCTTTTGGTTAAAATATTTTTGTCTTTTCTTTTTTCAGATTTATTTTTTTATCAATTTTGTTTTTTATATAGCAAAAAGTGGTTTCAACTATACTTGTGCAGTTTACGTAATCCCACTGTTCAATGTGATTTTCAAAGCATTGAATCTATTTATACATACAAAAATGCAGTTTGATTCTAAAAAAAAATCATATTTTAAAGTATAATTTTTTTTTCAAAATTAACACTCGAGGGAAAAAAATTACACTTAAAAATTTAATCCTATTAACACTTGCCTCTAATTAAAATAAACATATACTAAGTTTAATAATCACTGTTTAATAATAACTCCTATACATATAGGAGTTAATTATAGGTAATTCGATGTTCTTTACCGTGAAAGCTCAAGCTCTCACAAGACTAAACTTTACATTCCAAAAGAGGTGATGAGTCGACCGAGAGACTGCCCAGGGTTGTGTAATCTCTATAAATTTTGATAAGTCGATAGTCAGGTTATTCAAGATGTTGCGATATTTCTCTGGGGGTGTCTAAAAAAATTAATGTTAATAAATTAATATTGATATTAATAAATTGAAGTCCATTCACTTGATATTGATATTGATGTTATGTTTTATTTATTTTAATATTTGGTACTTTAAATAATGTAATAGTATTATAAATTTAGTGTAATTAAATGTTTATGCAGAGGTGCACAATTTTTTAAGTGTTAAATTTGAAGAAAATATAATTTAATAGAATTGATGTTTTTCTAAATTTAATAGTTTCATTATTTAAAATGTATTTTTTCATTATTTAAAATGTATTTTTTTAATGTATAAATGATTTTTTTTTTTGAAAATTTTGGTGACTTTTGGATTGTGTAGATCGCACAACTTAGACAACTTAAACTTGTAATTCTCGTGAGGCTTCACTAATTTTAAACAAAATTGAATATATCTAAAAACAACAAAACATATAATATTGAGACTATTTAAAATATTTCAACCATAATGTATCTTTATATATGTTTTTATTTATCTTTTCAACTCATCTTTTATATATATATATATATATATATATATATATATATATATATATATATATATATAGATATATATATATATATGATATTGAAATATTTTATTTAATATAGATATTAGAATATTTTATTTATGAGTGAATGAGAGTATATCTCTTTTTAAAATTTGTTATAATATAACCACCACTCTGAAACTAGGATTATTGATATTGTATAATGCTTATACTTAAAATTGGCAAATATGTATATTCATTTTTGTTTATTTTATTATGATCAATATTTTTTTATTTGAAAAAATATTTTATTTTTATTTTAAAATATGTGTTAACTCTAGATTAAGCATTCAAATAATTACACATTTTCTTTATTTTTGGTTATAAAATGCACTTCAAAACACAAAATATATATATAATTTTTTGTCTTTTTAATTTAGAAATGAATGGAAATATAAATTGAAATACTAATATTTTATTTGAGTTATTTATTTGGTATTATTTTTTTCAATTAATAAAATAAAAAATATTTCCATAAAAAAATGAAATATTTTAACACAACTATGAAAGTGGAAGAAAACTTAAAGTAGGATTATATTGCCATTCATTCTATAAAATACATACCATACCATGTGTTAGAAAAATTTAATTAATTTTATATATTAAAATTTTATTATTATTATCCCGGATGAGGTGATGACATCGATGGAAGTCTGATGCATGTGCCATGAAGGATAACATTCGGCGGACAATATGGAGGATATTCATCCCGTCCTCCCATAATGTATGTTGTGAGGTGTGGGGTGATGAACATCGATGGAAGTCTCATGCATGTGCCATGAAGGATAACATTTGGCGGATGATATGGAGGATATTCATCCTATCCTCCCATAATATATGTTGTAAGGTGAAGATTAAGGTGTTGCATGTGATGTTTCATTTCTTGTCTTTGCGATTGAGAGTGGGAAAGGGTGGTAGGTTTATGGTGCCTATCTAGTTTCAGGAGTGCCATTATGATGTGATAGTTTGGTGGCTAGCTCCTCGTGGCCTAAGCTCTGGTTGTCGAACGAGTTTCTCTCACTTTTTGCTAGTTTTGGAATGGTGGAGATTCTATTGTCATCATCTCCTCCATTGAGTCTGACTCTCAAAATCTCTAAGTTCCTCTCCCTTCGCATGTTTTCTCATTTTTTCAGAGGCTCATGTGACTTCTACATCGTAATTGGGATGACCTTAGGACTCATTCTTGTGTTATTTGTTAGCTCTCTTCCTAGTTGTTTTTTGTGCTTAGGAAGGTGTTTGAGTCTCCCATTAGAAGACTATCTTTTGGGTCCTCTTATCTCTCTGGGTTTTCTTTGGATTCCTGAGATCCATTGCTGGGTGAGTAGAATTGGGGTTCACTGGTGGAAATTCATTCTTAAGGTGTCTATGAAGACTAATTATCAGGTTGGGTTTATAGCTCCTGTGTTTGTGCCTAGGTGATGCAGGAGCATCTGGCTGACAGGGCAAAGACAGAAGCAAGGTTGACATGGTTTCTGAAGAGGACGGAGAAAACAGTTCGCTGGATGGATAGTATATTTGTTTTTTTTATTTTACTTTTTTTTATTAAAGTTGCCTAAGATTAATGTAATGACTTTTAATTAGGAGCAGTAGTAATTAGTTAAAGTCGTTGTTTCCAGACAGTTATATTACTGTTGTAAAAGCATGAAAAGAAAATGTACTAGCCAACTATGAAAAGTTCCACATAAGGAACAACTGATGTAACCAACCAAACAAACCAACAGCAGTTAAAACCGTTTGAAAATAGTGCTATTAAAGGAGGGAAACAGGCACATTACAGGGTTCGACTGTGTAAGAAATTAACAGAGAAAGAAATATAATTATTGTTCTGTGCACACACAATCCTACAGCGTCCTCAATGCTGTGTAACATTTGTCATTATTTTATCATGTGAATACTGTCAATATACTGCTACAGGTTCTGAACCAGAAGAAGAAGATAGTCAAGTCGGACGAAAGGTAACAGCGTCCAGTTACAAGCAGCACAACCAAAATAATCAGGCATTACATAACCATAACAGGTATGTGAATTTACTCAATCCAAATTTATTCCAGCACAGAATTCATAGGGTTACAAAATACAGTCATCCAAAGTCCATTATATGTTCACATTTTTGTTCAAAAGTAAAAGACCGAACCCAGTTCGCAGACGTGGGGACTAAACCAACTACAGACAGAAGCCAACCCCATAAGACCCTAACTCGTTTCCATAATCAATGACAAAGCCTAATAACCAGAGAACCGAGAACAGATAGCGGCTCAAGGCCAACAAGAACAGACCAACCCTACAAGTCGTAAAAACCAAGACAAGCAAACCACAACGAACAGAGCGACGCTACCCGTATTTTGTTCGGGACAGCTGAAAGTCCAAGCACCGAGACCATCGAGCGGCTCCACCTGTAAGAAGACAAACAGAACGAGATTAGGTTCCAAGAGATAAATCCAGAGAACTGAAGTGGAATGACTGAATAAAAATAGTGTATTGTTACCTGACAGGCAAGCCATAGTCGCATCTTCACCTCGAAAGACCCTCCTGCTCACAAAGGAGCCAAGATATTAGACTCAGGAAGAAGAGGGGTGTAAATGTCTAGCATGGAATAGTGACTTACCAGGCGAGTTGGCGAAGGAATCAACAGAGAACGCCACCATAACCCTGTCGAATTTGTGAGGGAACGAACCAGCGCTGAAGAGGATGTCACCAAGAACCATGCAGCCATCAATTAACTGTAAACCCTCGTGAAACACAGACAGCAACCGATAAAAGACGCACAGAGGCAGAGACCCACTAGGGCAGATTCCAAAACGCACAGTGACAGAGAACATACACACAGAAAAATATAATAACGCAAACCTTACCAGGGTTTCAACGAATCACCGGGTGAACAAAAGAATTCCAGGCCGAGTCCCAAACGACGGAGACCGAGAAGGCAACTAGGAGCACATAACTCAGTAAACCAGGCGGACAAGCCTCAGGAAAATACAAAGAAAACCACAGAAGCTGCAAGGGATCGCCGAGAGCTCGCAGAGCAAATGACCGGGAGAAACAACGAGAACCAAATGAGCGCGAAGGTGTAAAACCCCAAACCAAGGCGGGTTCGTAGAATCCCGAGGAGGGACAGATGTCCATCAGGCAAGCAACCAGGGTACAATCACCGTAACTCTAATCAATTCAACATAGATTAAAAATCAACTAACATATATCCGAAATCCTTTTGATTATTATATTCATTGTTGGTACATATCATCATCAGCGCATTGACGGCGGGACCACGTGGGCTGGCCCCATCAAGTGGTATCAGAGCAGAATTTTAAGGAAACAGAGGAAGATGGAAGTACAAAGACGAGGACGTGGAAGAGGTGCACACAGAGTAGCAGACGAGGGCTTGAGAGAACAGTTGAGAATCCTTACTACTCGCTTGGAAGCAGTAGAGGCGGGTAGGAGAAGAGACCCAGAACTTGGGGATGATAGTGAAGAAGAGGTAGCAACTACTACAGATGGATCAGAGGAAGAAGCCCCGGAGTTAAGACTATTGAGATCGGTACTGTTAGCTAGCAGCAAACCCAAACCTGAGATCCCTAACTATGATGGCAGTCTGTCCGCAGATGTTTTGCTGGATTGGGTAAGTGAGTTAGATAAGTATTTTGAAAATGAAGAGATCAGTGAGGACAAAAGAGTTAGATTTGTTGCGACTAAGTTAAAAGGACACGCCGCCTTATGGTGGGATAGTGTCCAAGCGGACAGGAGATGAATGAACAAGCTACCAATAAGAAAGTGGCCAAGGATGGTGGCAAAACTGAAGGGCAGATTTTTGCCTAAAGACTATCAGGTCGAACTTTATCGACGAGTGCAGAATTTAAGGCAGAAAGGTATGACTGTGAAGGAGTACACAGAGGAGTTTTATCGTGTAAATTTGCGGGCTGGTTATACGGATGATACTCCAGAAAAAATAGCGAGGTACGTGAATGGCTTGAGACTGGAAATACTAGATGAGATCAGTATTCTCTCTCCACGAAATATAGAAGAGGCCTTTCAGAGTGCTGTAAAGGCTGAAGAAAAAATTAACAGGAAATAGAATAACAGGAGAGGACGAGGAAATGGCAGAGGACGAGGACAGTCCTATGGCAGAGGGAGAACTACCACTAACAGCGAAGAAGGCAGCAATTCCAGAGCTTCAGGGACAGCAGAGAAGGGAGATAGCACCAGAGGAGGTTGGCCATAGCAGCGGGGAAGATAAAATGGTCGCAGAAGGGGGACTAATGTCCAGTGCTATAGGTGCCATAAGTGGGGGCACAGATCCTTTGAATGCCCGGAAGCTGAGCACGCTGGGCAGAGGGGAGCATTTGTTGCACAGCCTGAGGAAGCTCAAGCACAGCCCCGAGAGATAGAAAATGTGGCAGAAATAGGAGGGGCTTTAGTTTTGAACAAAGTATTGTTGAAGCCAGCCAAGGAGATGGCTGAACAGACCCAGCGGAAGGCGTTGTTTCGAACAGTTTGCAAATCACACGGGAAGTGCTGTAAATTGATCATAGACAGCGAAAGTACGAAAAATTTAGTTGCCACCGAGATGGTGGAAAAGCTGGGATTGAAACGGCTTAAGCATCCCACACCTTACAAGGTGTCGTGGCTACAGAAAGGCCACCAACTATTAGTTGATGAACAATGCGAGGTTGAATTTCACATTGGCAAATACCAAGACACGGTGGTCTACAATATCATGCCAATGGACGTATGCCATATACTGCTAGGGAGACCGTGGCAATATGATTGGAAGGTGACGCATGATGGGAAGACGAATTGTCACAAATTTGTGAAAGATGGGATCAAACATACGCTTGTACCCATCAAAGAGGAGGATGCAGTAGAACCAAGTGGAACAAAAGCATTGTTAATAGGAGGAAAACAGTTTGTGAAGCAGATTGAGGAAAATGAGGTCAATTATGCGATTGTCAGGAGGACAAAAACGATGTTGCTGAACACAGAAAACTTGGAATTGCCTAAAGAGATTTAGGAGCTGTTGAAAGAATTTAAAGACATTGTAGTTGACGATCTACTAGATAAATTGCCTCCCAAGAGGATCATCAGCCATCATATCGATTTTATACCTGGAGCAAGCTTACCGAACAAGGCAGCATATAGAATGAGCTCGAAAGACAACGAACAGATTCATAAACAAGTGCAGGAGTTGCTGGATAAGGGACTAAACAGAGAAAGTTTGAGCCCTTGTGAGGTACCAATAGTACTCGCACCCAAGAAGGGTGGAGAATGGCGAATGTGTATAGATTCGCAAGCTATTAATATAATCACTATTCGGTATAGATTTCCCTTACCCAGAATGGATGACATGATGGATTGTCTTAGCGGAGCAGCTTATTTCACGAAGATTGATCTGAAGAGTGGATATCATCAGATCAGGATTAGAGAAGGAGATGAGTGGAAGATAGCTTTCAAGACCAATGAAGGGCTGTACGAATGGCTGGTCATGCCATTTGGATTAAGCAACGCTCCTAGTACTTTTATGAGATTGATGAATGAGATGTTAAAGGAATTTATTGACAATTTTGTGATAGTTTACCTTGATGATATCTTGATTTTCAGCAGAACGAAAGGAGAACATCTTCAACATGTTCGAAGGGTGTTAAAGAAGTTACAGCAGAACAAACTGCTGATAAACTTAAAGAAATGCACTTTCCTACAGAAGGAGCTGGTCTATCTGGGATTTGTAGTTCCAGAAAATGAATTGAAAATGGACCCAGAAAAGATTGCAGTAATCATGAATTGGCCATCACCGAAGAGCTTATTTGAGGTACATAGTTTTCACGGACTGGCAAGTTTTTATCGGAAATTTATTAGGAATTTTAGTGAAATCTGTGCGCCGATGCTAGAGACCATCAAAAAGGCCAGTCAACCTTTTTGTTGGACCAGGGTGGCAGAAGACAGTTTTCAGCTTTTGAAGCGGAAGATTACGGAGAGGCCAATCTTGAGGCTGCCCGATTTTAATAAACTCTTTCAGGTTCGGTGTGATGCAAGTGGAACAGCTATTGGCACTGTGCTCAGTCAGGAAGACAGACCAGTGGCATTCTTTAGTGAAAAATTAAATGAGAGCCGGTAGAAATACTCCTCGTATGACAAGGAATTTTATGCCGTGGTCCAAGCTTTAAAACATTGGAGGCACTACCTGCTGGGCAATGAGTTCATATTATTTTCTGATAATTCGATGTTACAATATGTAATGCAGCAGCACACGTTAAACCATAAGCACGCCAAATGGGTAGAATACTTGTAGAGTTTCACTTTTGTGTTAAAACACATAAGTGGGCAAGCCAATAAAGTGGCAGATACCTTGAGCAGAAGAGGTTTGCTCTTACAGGAAAGTAGCATACAGGTGATGGGATTCGAACATCTGAAGGATTTGTACCAAACCGACACAGATTTCAAAGAAGCTTCTGAAGCCTGCCAAAATCTCGTGTTGAGGAATGCAAGTCCATGGTTAGACTACAATTTGCAGGAAGGATTATTGTTCAGAGGTGGGCAGTTATGTGTCCCGAACTGTTCGATGAGGGAAAATATTGTACGGGAGAAGCATAGTGGTGGACTAGTGGGACATTTTGGCATTAACAAAACTTTGGAGCAACTCGGACATTTTTATTATTGGCCCAAAATGAGTAGGGATGTACAAAGATATGTGAACAGGTGTAAAGTCTACCAACTAGCGAAAGGACACAGTCATAATACCGGACTTTACACACCACTATCTGTTCCAAGCAGGCCATGGGACTCAGTCAGCATTGACTTTGTCTTAGGACTGCCTAGAACGCAGCAGGGATATGATTCAGTAATGGTGGTGGTAGATAGATTTTTGAAAATGGCTCATTTTATTCCTTGCCGGAAAACTAATGATGCCACATACGTGGCTCACCTGTTTTTCACAGAGGTTGTTAGACTACATGGCCTACCCAGATTTATCATTTCAGATAGGGATGTAAAATTCACAAGACACTTTTGGCGCACCCTGTGGAAAAAGTTTGGCACGCAATTGAATTTCATCTCTGCTTATCATCCGCAGACTGATGGACAAATGGAAGTGGTAAACAGGAGCTTGAGGAATTTATTACGAAGCCTAACTGGAGAAAATTCACGGTTATGGGATCGTGCTCTCGCTCAGGCAGAATTCGCTTATAACGATTCGCCCAATCGTAGCACCGGACACAGCCCATTCCAGATTTTGTACGGCATGCATCCTCGGGGAATACATGAACTGCGAGATTTGGGAAAGTTGGAACGGAGAAGCGCGGATGGGGAAGATTTTGCCGAAGCAATGAGCGAACTTCATGAAAAGGTCAAATTAAAATTGCAGGACAACGTACAGAAGTATAAGCAACAAGCAGATTCAAAGCGAAGAGAAGTGCAATTTAATGTTGGAGATGAGGTTCTCGCGCACCTGCGCAAGGAACGATTTCCTAAGGGCACGTATAATAAACTAAAATATAAGAAAATTGGTCCATGCAAGATCTTACGTAAATTTTTAGCCAATGCTTACGAAATTCAGCTGCCACCTGATATAGGCATATCACCTATTTTCAATGTGGCGGATCTGTTCCCATATAATGCCCAAGCAGAGGACGACAGTGTGGTACGGCCAGAACGGGACACCCAAATTGGAGACAGTTCTTGGAAGAAACATTTGCCTTCAACTCAGTCCCATGAGATTGAAGGGATCCTCAGTACCCAGGTAGCCAAGAAGACACGTAGGAAAGAATATCTACGATATCTCATCAAGTGTAGAGACCATCCAATGGAGGACAGCTCGTGGCTCGACACGACGTAGATACAGAAGACTAGCTATTCGTTGGAGGAACTCATGGAACGGAGCCATGATTTCTTTTACCCCGGGAACCTGATGCAGGAGAATTTGGCTAATAGGGCAAAGACAGAAGCAAGGTTGACATGGTTTCTGAAGAGGATGGAGAAAAAAGTTTGCTGGATGGATAGTATATTTGTTTTTTTTATTTTACTTTTTTTTATTAAAGTTGCCTAAGATTAATGTAATGAATTTTAATTAGGAGCAGTAGTAATTAGTTAGAGTCGTTGTTTCCAGACAGTTACATTACTATTGTAAAAGCATGAAAAGAAAATGTACTAGCCAACTATGAAAAGTTCCACATAAGGAACAACTAATGTAACCAACCAAACAAACCAACAACAGTTAAAACCATTTGAAAACAGTGCTATTAAAGGGGGGAAAGAGGCACATTACAGGGTTCGACTGTGTAAGAAAAGAAACAGAGAGAGAAATATAATCATTGTTCTGTGCACACAGAATCCTACAACGTCCTCAATGCTGTGTAACATTTGTCAATATTTTATCATGTGAATATTGTCAATATACTGCTACAGGTTCTGAACCAGAAGAAGAAGATAGTCAAGTCGGACGAAAAGTAACAGCGTCCAGTTACAAGCAGCACAACAAAAAATAATCAGGCATTACATAACCATAACAGGTATGTGAATTTACGAAATCAATCCAAATTTATTCCAGCACAGAATTCATAGGGTTACAAAATAGAGTCATCCAAAGTCCATTATATGTTCACATTTTTGTTCAAAAATAAAAGACCGAACCCAATTCATAGACGTGGGAAATAAACCAACTACAAACAGAAACCAACCCCATAAGACCCTAACTCATTTCCATAATCAACGACAAAGCCTAATAACCAGAGAACTGAGAACAGATAGCGGCTCAAGGCCAACAAGAACAGACCAACCCTACAAGTCGTAAAAAAACCAAGACAAGCAAACCACAACAACAGAGCGATGCTACCCGTATTTTGTTCGGGGCAGCTGAAAGTCCAAGCACCGAGACCATCGAGCGGCTCCACCTGTAAGAAGACAAACAGAACGAGATTAGGTTCCAAGAGATAAATCCAGAGAACTGAAGTGGAATGACTGAATAAAAAAATAGTGTATTGTTACCTGACAGGCAAGCCATAGTCGCATCTTCACCTCGAAAGACCCTCCTGCTCACAAAGGAGCCAAGATATTAGACTCAGGAAGAAGAGGGGCGTAAAAGTCTAGCATGGAACAGTGACTTACCAAGCGAGTTGGCGGAGGAACCAACAGAGAACGCCACCATAACCCTGTCGAATTTGTGAGGGAACGAACCAGTGCTGAAGAGGATGTCACCAAGAACCATGCAGCCATCAATTAACTGTAAACCCTCGTGAAACACAGACAACAACCGATAAAAGACGCACAGAGGCAGAGACCCACTAGGGCAGATTCCAAAACGCACAGTGACAGAGAACATACACACAGAAAAATATAATAACGCAAACCTTACCAGGGTTTCAACGAATCGCCGGGCGAACAGAAGAATTCCAGGCCGAGTTCCAAACGACGGAGACCGAGAAGGCAACCAGGAGCACATAACTCAGTGAATCAGGCGGACAAGCCTCAGGAAAATACAAAGAAAACCACAGAAGCTGCAAGGGATCACCGAGAGCTCACAGAGCAAATGACCGAGAGAAACAACGAAAACCAAATGAGCGCGAAGGTGTAAAACCACAAACCAAGGTGGGTTCGTAGAATCCCGAGGAGGGACAGATGTCCATTAGGCAAGCAACCAAGGTACAATCAACGTAACTCTAATCAATTCAGCACAGATTAAAAATCAACTAACATATATCCGAAATCCTTTTGGTTATTATATTCATTGTTGGTACATATCATCATCAACACATTGACAGTGGGACCACGTGGGCTGGCCCCATCACTAGGGGAAAATTATTTCTATCTGTGACTTTGTTGGTTGGCACTTCCTGTAGTAGACACGGCGATAAGTTCTTAGTTTGGTTTGTTTCTTACGTTTCTATGGTTCCAATTGCAACTACCCAAGTTGGGTAGAGAAGGTTTCTGGTTTTGGGAAGTAGGAATTTGCTGGATAATTTAGGATTGGTAGTTGCTCTGCTGCAGTTCACGGTGCATCGAGAGGGGTCGTTGTTCACTTTTGACTCTATTTTAGAGGTGTATCCTTATGCCCTCATAATGCAACCTATGTCGTAGTATTCTCATTCCCTGCCCTAGTGGAGGGGAGCTTCTTCCAGCTAGGGTGGGGACAACAACGAGTCGAAGGTGTTGTGGGCGGACCAGGTTTATGACCGTCATCGCAGTGTGGTCGATCTGTTGGAGACTTGTTTTTGGAGGTGTTGGAGGCCCGTGGTGGCAGGGGTGGTGTGAGAGCCATTCAGGGTGGTCGTGCAACTGGGAATGGAAAGAAGGGTGGCACAACGTGTGGCGTTGGAGCAGGTGTACGAGGTTAGAATCAGAGGTCGGGGGCGTCCCGAGGCTATTGGGTGGTAGTGATGCTCTGAGGCTTGTCATGACTTGCTTCAATTTGTCCTGGATCGCCTGGAAGCTTACAATAATGTCCAGAAGGAAGAGCATGAGGTTGTTATTGCCACGCTCCACCAACTCCATTACTTTGAATGTCATGTGAGAGAGAGGATTGTGGTGGTGCGGCACAGCCAAAATCTATTATCTGAAAAGGTGGAAAAGATGGAAACGTGGATGGCTCACTTCGAGCAACATGTTCAATGTACTTATCGCCCCCTAACCCCTCTAGGGACTGGGCCTGACAACCTTGCATCTATTATTTCTCACGATTGAGCATGGCCACAGGTGTTCTTCTAGTTTTGTTTATCTTTTGGTGCTTTTGGACCTTCAAGTTGTGCATTGTTCCTTTAGTTTTGCTACTGTTTGTTTGTCATACGCTGCTAGTGTTAGTCAACAAATCCGATGAGAGTGAGACTACCTACATTTCGCTATCTATGTACTCTCATTTTTAAGAATGAATAGAAGTTTGATTTACAGGGAAAAACAAATTTTACTGTAATATAATATAATACAAAAATTCAATTATTTTCATATACTAAATAAATTGAAATATTAGAACATTAAAGAAGATTTTAAAGTAAGAACATTAAAGAAGATTTTAAAGTGAAGTAAGAAGTAATTATGTAATAATAAATTAATGGTTAGTTTATTGTGTTTTTACGGAGCAGTCTAACTGATAGATATTTTGGGATTTTGTCTTGCATTAGATGATACAATTTTATATGAGATCATGATTCTTTATTGTTTAAAATAAACTTTTAAATACACAAATGAATTCAAAATTTTGAAATTTTTATTAACATTTTACCTTTATAAATTACACCATTCAATCTTATCTTTTTAAAATTATTTATCAAATTAAAAATATATATATAAAACACCGGCAAACAACTTCTATGAATTAGAGTACACCTATTTCCATTTCCGTTCTATGTATTAAATAAAAATAATATAGAAAAACAATAAGCCAATTATTCATCGTGCAAAATAAGCAGATTTTACAATTAATGTGAATTATATTGCGGTAAGAAAGGAGTGGATGATCCGTAACAACTCAGCGTAGGATCTTGGACAAGTTTGGAAGTGTCACCGTATATATATATATAAGTTGACATGGATTGGATTCGGAAAGCGTCTTAACTTGGGGTGATTAGGACGTTAACCCAAGGTGAGAGTTTAGTGGCATGATGACAGAAACGTCCAGGTTGTTTGTTGTAGTAACACTTGCGATTCTGTCATCGTCGTATTGTAGATTTCTCGGGAATCAGACTGATTTCGCGCGATCGATTTTTTTGACCGCACCCATATCCGTCCGTCTGATATTCAGAAAATCTACAATCCACTTAAGCTCAAGGGTCTGGGGTGGGGTCGTAGGCGTGTAACAGGGACCAGTAGTGTCTATCTTATCTTATCCATCCATCCATGCGCTATTTCATCCATACAAATCTGCTACCGAATCCTTAAAAAACCTCACGTCTATTCATAACTATCCATCCATGTGTTATTCCATCCACACAAATCTGCTATCGTATCCTTAAAAAACACACGTCTATGCATAACCTTCAATTTCATAAGAGCGATACCAAGCATTGTTTTCAATCCACATCTGGTCGACCCCTAACTGCATGTTGCTGAAATGTAGAGTGAGGAAACGGATATCGTATTCTCGAAGCAATCCAAATATACTATTATTGAATTGCGTATAAGCACTGATATTCTCACCGCCTCCGTTCCCTCCAGAACCTCTAGATTTCCCCTGTCCGGTACTCAGTTTTATGATGAGATGAACAAAGATAGAAACTAGAAACTAATTCGTTCCCAGTAAAGTTGGATTGTTTTGTTTTTTTAACTCCAGCATAGTGCCATTAATCTACTCTATTAAGCTAACTTTAACCTGATGGATTCGAGGAACATTGAACCTGCGTTTCATGATATAGGCTAAATGACTTGGCTAAGGCTTCAACCAACTATTCTACTCATTCGTCATTTGTGATATAGTAAAGTTGAATTGCTTTTGATTCTAAAAATAAATACTGCCACAAGGTTTGACGAATTTGCTTGAGTGTATTAAAAAAAATAGTGTGCCCATCAATTTGCTCGAGGGTATTGAAAGATATAATGTGAACATTTATGGTGATTTTTTGTTAGATGCGATAGTCTGATTTTCGATTTTCGTAATATTTTGGTATTGGATAGATAGGAGCAATTTTAAATTTCTCCATTCATTTTTGAAATATTTTGATATTTGATGGATAGAAGCAAAGTCAAATCTCTCTATTGATTTTTGAACTATTTTGGTATGAGAGGAATAGGAGAAAATCAAATTTGTTGGTGTACATACACATTAGGCTTTAATGCTTGCTTGTGGTGTACTTGTACATTAACATAACATAAAGCACATTTATTTTTAGTTAGCATTAGTGCTTGCACTGAAGCTTGATTCTCTCGTCAATATTGAGATATCAAATTATTTCTCTTGTCTAATTTTGTTTTTCAATTATTGGAAGTTCATGCAATTATTCTCTAGCTAGGTCCTTACCTATGCTCTAATTTTACATGGTATCAATCGTACGATGGGACTTGAGAAGGAACATGAAATATCTTTTGCATGTTTGAAGATCAAAGCATTGGAAATTGTTGGGAGATTGATTTGTAGATGAGAATATTAGAGAATTGTCATAACATCTGAAAGGTGAAAGAATGGAGTTTCCATCTATTAATATTCTCAATCCATATATAACTACCTCCAATGGAAACCAAATATTTTTTTTCAACTTAAAGGCAAAGATTTGTATCATTTACTTATTGATACAAAAACTGAACCTAATTCTGCCGTTGAAAAATCTAAATTCTTCAACAAGATGGATGAGGCATTTGGCCTTATATTGTTGACAATATCTCCAACATCTTGTTTCCATGTGGACACATGCACCAATTTGAATAAAGTTTGGACAATCTTGGAGAATTTATTTGGAAATTAGGAGGAGACGTGGTTACATCATTTAAAGAATGAGCTAAATTCCTTAGATCTTGGTAGCTTTGGGAGAATTTAGGATTTCTTTACGAAATTCAAATTATTTCTTCGTGAATTATAAGATTGTTGAATTGATAACTCCAAACAGGAAAGCCAATTTATGCTTTCCATTTTTGTTTCTACATTTCATTCAGTTAGACTTGCAACTAGAGATAAATGGAAAATTCCCGAACTTGATGCATTTTTTGAGTCTTTCATTCATGAGAAAGATAAGATCATCAACTTGGGTTCTTCCCTAATCAATGGAGCTGCAGAACCATTACTTACTCATAAATCAACTCGGCGATGCCCAAAGGATCAGGTACTTTTCCCCTAGTCAAGAACCTCGGTGATAAGCCACTTTTACCCTACTAATTCATTGTTCCATTCCTTGCACTAGGAAGCGCAAGCCCCTCCGGGACCTTGAACCTCCCTCTTGCTGTCTCGTGGGCGAGTTCAGACTCAGAAAGAGAAAAAAGAACCTAGCTTAATAAACCTAGCTTAAAAGGTAGTATATCTGTTCATTGTTACAATAAGGACACCACGAGCTTCTTTTTTCCCTTCTTACGATTGGAGCTGAAAGAGTCATCTAGAGTTTTTGGATTTCCTGCAGATCCAAGAAAGGGAGGAAATCCAAAACATCTAGATGACTTTTCGAGCTCCAAGGGTAAGAAAGGAAAGAAAGGAAACTCGAGGTGTCCTTATTGTAACAATGTACATCATCTTGAATCTCTTGCATGTAGAAGACTATTGATCTGATAAGAAAGGCTCTTCAACAAAATAATCTTGCTCATCAAATTCTAGAAAATGCCAAGAACAAGACGGAAGAAAAATGAGAAGAAACAATGGGAAATGGAAATGCTTTGATTTTACTTCATTCTACATTGGAAGAATGAATCATTGATTTAGGAGCTTCAAATCATATGGATTCTTCAAAGGAATATCTTTCTTCTCTATAAGCACACTCGAGACCTCTTATTCTCACAGGAGATAGTTCTATAATTGAAGCAACTAGACAAGGAAGAGTGTAGTTCAAAAATGGAATTTTTGAATATGTCTTGCATATTCCAAGAATTTCTATGAATATTATTTTAGTGTATCGAATGAAAAATATCAACATCATAAGGAAAGTGGAATCTACCCTAGATTCAAGCATTTATTACGTGAAAGCCAACTCAAAGATTGCATTTGGCAAGGTAAATGATATGTCTCATATGTATAACGCTTCTTATTTTGTTCCACACTGAGATTCCATTTTTTTACTGATGCATGGAAATGAAGAAAGTAGGATTTGGCACAAGAGATTTGGACACTTGAATTTTTTATATATTCAACAAACTAGTAAGCAAGGGATCTGTAAAGGATCATTAGTCATTGAATTTTCAAAGGGTGTTTGAAATGGATGTGCTCTTGGAAAGCATCCACAAGATAAGTTTGAGAAGGGGCATGCATTGAAAGCCTTTTCACCTTTGTAGCATACATACACTAATCTCATGGGACCGTTCCACAACCTTCAATGAACAAATAAATATATATGTTTTCATTTATAGATGATTGCACAAGATTCACTTGGGTTTACTTGCTAAAACTTAAGTCTAAAGTTTTTCAGCAACTAAACATTTTCAAAGCTTATGTAGAAAGTTACTCTAGAAAACATATCAAGATCCTTCACACGGATAATTGTAAATAATGTGCCATCAAATATATCTAGAGAATTTTTAATGAAGTAGACATATAGTTTCAGAACACAGTTAGAAACACTTCGCAACAAAATAGGGTCGCAAAGAGGAAGAACAAATATTTGAGAAAGGTGGCCAGTTACAAGTTGTGTGCAGCATCTCTTCCATCAAAATTGTGTGTTGAAGATATGAATTGGGCTTCATACATATAGAATAGATCTCCTCATAAATATGTTATTGGAAAAATATCTTTTGAGGCTTACACTGGCACGTAACCTGAATTCAATCATTTCTACATTTTTGGATCTCAAGCATGGCATGCATTCGTATAGAGAAGGGAAAGGATTTGGAGCCTCATAGCAAGGAATGCATGTTTGTTGGTTATTCAGATGATGTCAAAGGGTACATATTTCTTGATATAACACTAAAAATATATTTACCGAAAGGAGTGTAAAGTTTGAAGAAGACCCTTTGCATGCACTGCCAGACGAACCTATTACAAAGGTACCCTCATGATGAGATGATGAGTATGCAAATGATAATTTGGATTAGATTTATAATGTAGATGAATATTTTCTTGCAACACTTGTTGGGCCACTAATTATTGAACATCAAGATGATACTTCCTCATATAGTTCAAAATATTCTCGACCACCCTTAGCACAAAAATGGTGCAACATGAGTGATCTCTTAGATGATCCCGCCACTAGATCTCAATTCAAGGAAGTTCCATGAGTACTCATAGCTATGGATACATTCAAGCCCATGCATGCTTATATAATGAATGCATATGAGCCACATACTTATGCAGAAGAAGTTAGGCATCCTACATGGGAAGCATATATGGAAGAGGAATACAACTCTCTCATTGAGAACCAGACTTGGGACCTGGTTCCATGACCTTCCAATCGTAAACTTATCAGGTGCAAGTGAGTTTACTTGAGGAAGAAAGCAGCAAATGGAAAATTTAGTCGATATGAAGCATGGTTGGTGGCCAAAGGTTTTGAGTAGGTACATGGCGTTGGCTATGATGCCACTTTTACTCTAATAGAAAAAATTGGATTCTACTTGACTATCCTTCTCCATTATGGAAACAAGACGATGGGAGGTGCATCATATGGATGTCAAAAATGTCTTTATTCATGGTGATCTCAAGGAGGACATCTACATGGAGTAGCTACACGGTTACATGCAAAATTTATCTCTAGTATGAAAGCTAAAGAAATCTCTCTATGGCCTCAAGCAACAACCTAGAGCCTAGTATACAAAGATGGATTCCTACTTGTTGTCTCAAAATTTTGTACACTACAAGTATGAATCCAATGTTTACTTGTTGAAGAAAATTGACTCTGTGTTGATCATAGTAAGCTATGTAGATGATCTTTCGATAACAACTTGGTCAATTTCTGCCATTGTTGAGATTATAATTGTATTACATAACCAATTTTTTATGACAAACATGGCCCTTCTTAATTTCTTCCTTGGACTAGAGATCAATCAGAATGGTTCTACGATTACCATTTCTCAGCTAAAGAATGTTAGAGATATTTTGGCACGATTTTACATGAATGACTGCAAACCAACAACCACACCTTCCTTTTCATGGCTAAAGCTTGAGGATGGAAAAGACACACCATTGGTTGATTGCATATTGTACTGTCAACTTTCAGGGAATCTTCTTTATGTCACTCACTACTATCCTGATCTCTGATATGTCATAGGAGCAGTTCCAAGATACATGTAGGAGCCACATAACATACACTGGAAAACTACAAAGTGCGTCAATCGATATATCGAAAGGGAAATCACCTATTAGATTCACTATGTACTGAATTTTTCTTTGGATTTCATTGGGTTTGCAGATTTAGATTGGGCTTGAGACAACCTTGATATATGTCCACCTACGACTATGTAATTAGTTCGGGGTCCAACCCCATTTGTTGGTCAAGCAAGAACAAGGCTACCATTTCTTTATCATCTACAGAGGTCGAGTACAAAGGAGTAGTCAATGCCACCATTCAAGCCATTTGGCTACAACATCTCCTTTCCAAGCTTGGTATCATTATCCATCGTCTAACTATCATATGGTGCGACAACAAGAGTACACTAAAGTTTTGCAATGATCTAGTGCAGCAGTAGTGGACCAAAAATATATTGATCATGCACTACATCAGGGAATTGATTCATGATGGGATCACCAATCTACAATATTGTCCCAGTTCTGAGCACACTGCTGATATCTTCACCAAGTCTTTCACTGAGCAAAAGTTTCACTTTCTAGGGGATTGTCTCAAGGTTTACCCTCTTTCCTCTTTCATGTAGTGTACATGGGTAACTAAAATGTCCTTGTTATCGGGACTCATCGATCTTCCATCATACTCATCTAACTTATGTTTAAAGCGGGGGTGATGGTGTACATGCACATTAGTTAGCTTTAGTTAGCTTTAGTACTTGCATGTGGTCTACATGCACATTAGAATAGCATACACCACACTTCGCTTTAGTTAACCTTAATGTTTGCATACAATTAAGCTTAACTTAATTGCTTTATGTATTGATTCTCTCATCAATATTGAAATATCAGAATCTTTATCTCAAATTTTCTTTTTTCAATTCTTACAAGTTTATTCAATCATTCTCTAATTAGATCCTTAGATTGGGATAATTTTACATTATGCATAAACAAATTTTAACTTTAACTATTTTATCCAATTCTTGAATATTCCCAAAATTGCCCATCAAAATAAAAAATAATTCCATATATAGGAGATACCGGTGATAAGACCATATGTGAGAACCATGTCACATCTAATGGTAAAAATTGCTATAGACTCGCTATTCCAACTCGAAAAATTCATCGATTGTACTGAAATTAAAACGCGTCAGAATGATGCAGAGTCTTTGTCTCAGCTAATCTTCAAAGTCCCACGACAGAAAATACCAATGATTCGATTGATCATAACCGCAAAGTCTTGTGCCAAACTCATGGTATGACGATATTATCCATTTGAAAATTGATTCGCAGAAATTGATTCGATGCATCATCAGATAATTATGTAGCTAAAATAGATCCACTGTGATATGCTAATAGTGGTAACAAACCATAACTTCGCTATGATATACCAGACTCTATAAGCTTGTTTTCAACTATAACAGTTTGACAAATCAGTACCAATTGCCAGAAAGAATTTTGAAAATATAGAAATCATTAAAAAAACCAAATTAAGATTTTAGTTGAAAAAAACGAAGGATTGTGTTTGTATTCTGAGGAAAAAAATTAAGCTTCTTTTCAGTTTAGGGATTAGAGCGAAGCTCTTTGTATTAGGCACAAGTGGTTATAAGATTTGGATTTCACTTAGAAAAATAACAATCATTCTATCTAATCATTTAAAATAACCCAAAATTAAGAAAAATAATGATCATTCCACCAAATCAATTAAATAATAAAACATTAAAATAAGAATAAAGCCAGTGCTCGGCTCTGAGTATGTTTTTTATATTAAAAACCACGGAATATTTTTTCTCATTTTCAATATGTCATTTTACAGTTCCTCATTGTCGCTCATACGGCGGATTGATCCACTATGGTTTCAAATGTCCTCAGCTCGGATCCACCGACAACCAATCCACTTTCTTTTTGCTGAGGCTATTCAAAGTCATTTTGAAAGATTGGTTGCTCATGCAAAGGTCAAATATCACCGTCCCACAGAGACCCACAGAAAACCTCTGTAAACTCAGCATTGGCATGCACCGGTTCGGAATACATAACATTGGCCATTGAATCTCCATAGATATAGTGGAAGATGATTCCAAGTTCGTCGGGAGAAATATGGTCTACGAAGAAACCAAGCTCCGCGCTAACATCTTCATAATATGCCAAGTGATCTCCTATAACACACACTGAGGTCTCTTCAGAATTTGATCCCTCTGCAATTAGATCGCCTTGCTTAAGTGAGCCCATATCATGATCAGCACCGCCCTTCTCATCAGTGGACTCAATATTATGATCTGTTAGGGCCTTCAACCCAATTTCATCTTCCAGGGTATTTATGACCTTGTTGACCTCCATCTCGCCCTCGCCCCCATTTACAGAATCGGCATCTTCTGCATTTCTGTTGTTATTATGCATATAGTCGATCTTGTCGAGGAACGCCATGAATCCGCTATTCGTTCGCTTCGCCTCTGGTAAACCAAAACAGGCGTTCCAATTCTCATCTCTCTGTCGCTTATTCTGGAAAGCTTGTGAGGAGGCGTCCATCTCTCCCTTGCAAAATGCTAAAAAACAGTGCTGTGATTAAAGCCCGATACATACCACAGAGAACCTGGGTTAGATACTTAAATTCAAAGAGTTGGGTTCTTGTATTTTCAAAATCCACGTAACCCGGTCGTCGTCATCCACAAAACTTGTCAGTGGATCGATCTTAAGAGATCCTGCAGCACGCGCTGAGAGCTTACCAACCAACCCAAATCCAAAGTTTATGTTGCTGTCGAAATCACATTGCACAATTGCTGAGCGATCTAAGAAAACGAAAAATACCCACTTCATTTTGTTTCATTCCAACTGACCACGATACTCAATCGGATCCGATTCCTTCCGGTAGTCTGTAACATATGCTCCCATGTGTCTCACATAAAATGGACTAAGCCTCACAATCCGGACATCTTTGGCATTATATCTATATGATCGTTTTCTGCACCCATGTGAATGCTCCTAATACATACGATAAAAGAGAAATCTTTCCATTATCCTGAGATCAAATCTTTGCATTATCATGATCTTAAATTTAATTTTCAGATCCATTTCGATTTGTATTATATGATGCGTAAGGTTACTTCTACAAAACGTTTTGTGTATTTTGTAAATTAGAGTATAATTTAATTGGAGATTTTGGAATTGGAAATCTGATGGCTATAAATGAAGTGAAACTGTTAGATTTATTTTTTTAAATGTACTGAGAATGAGAATGTTCTACAATGTAAAAAAAAAAAACAAAAAAACCAATTTATCAGAGAACATGATTCACACTGGAAGCTTGTTTCGTTCATTACTAAATATCGCAATTTATACACATTTCCAACTACAGATGAACAATAACTGCGCCGGATGACACTGACACTAGCTGACTATGCTGAGTGTTGAACAATGATCAGCGCCGTCTCAACAATGAGCAGTGCCGTTCGTGATTAATACTTGACACCTCCCCTTAATCACAATCTACATGTTAACTTGCCTGCTGGTCCAAGTCTCAGCTAGGCTTACAACATAATTTTGATTTTCTACAACACACAACTTAGTTCTACACATTTCAAATTTAGCCTTTCCAAGAGGCTTGGTGAATATCTCAGCCACATTTTCATTTGTATTACAATATGATAAGTCAATTTCTTTTGATTTCACTTTTTCTCTTACAAAATCATGTTGTGTGTCAATGTTTTGTCCTTGCATGATATATAGGATTGTTTGCCAATTTGATAGTGCTTTGATTGTCACATCTGATTACTGTAGGTGCTTGTTGTGTTTGTCCAACATCTTCAACTATCCTTCTAAGCCATATTGCTTCACAGATAGCACTGTATAATGCTTTATACTCAGCTTCAGTGGATGCTAAGGAAACATTTGGTTGTTTCTTATTGCTCCATGAAAATGGTCCTGAACCAGTATTGAACATGTATCTAGTAGTAGATTTCCTATCATCTAGATTTCCAGCCCAGTCATAATCAGAATAACCTACCAACTCAACATCAAATTCATCAATATACATAATACCAAAATTAAGTGCTCCTTTCAGATGTCGAAGGAATTTCTTCGCTGCTTTCCAGTGGCTTTCACAAGCCTTAGCCATGAACTAATTAAGCATGTGATAGAATATGCTATATCTCGTAGTGGTGAGATAGTTTAGACTTCCCACCAGTTGACGATACAAGGTTCCATTCACCTCTTTGTTTCCATCATCACTGTACAATTTGACATTCCGTTCTAAAGGAGTAGCTATTGCCTTGTGCTCAATCATATTGATCCCTTCAAGAATTTCTCTTGTATATTTGCTTTGTGTGATTAGTGTCTTACCAGATTCCCTCCAAACTTCAAGACCTAAACAATAATGCAATTCACCAAGATCCTTCATCTCAAATACATGTGACAACTGAATTTCAATTTCTTCAATTAACTTGCTTGCATTTCCTGTTATGATAAGATCATCAACATATACAGATTAAAGCAACATTCCCACCTTCATCTTCCTTGATGTACAAGTTAGGATCATTTTTGCTTCTCATAAAACCTTTCTCATAAAAGAAAGAATCAATTTTCACATACCAAGATCTTGGTGCTTGTTTTAAACCATATAAAGCTTTCTTTAACTTACAAACCAGCTACACCTATCCCTGTTTTACAAACTCTTCAGGCTGAACCAAATAAACTTGTTCTTTTAACTCATCATTCAAAAATGCATATTTGACATCTAACTAATGCATTTTCCAATTATATTTTGTAGCTAATGCAATCATGATTCTAATTGTGTTCAACTTAGCTACAGGTGCAAAAGCGCATTCATAATCAATTCCCTCCTTTTGTGAATATCCTTTTGCAACCAATCTAGATTTATGTTTATCAATACTTCCATCAACATTAAACTTGGATTTATACAACCATTTTCATCCTATGGGAACTTTGTTTTTAGGCAATTATGTTAATTCCCATGTGTCATTCTTCATTATAGAGTTATATTCTTCATTCATTGCATCTCTCCATTCTTCACATTCTTTAGCTTCCTCATAGCTTGAAGGTTCTACAACATTCATAACAAGAGACATTAATGCATAAACTTTATACCTTATAGGTACCTGACTTTGACGTGATGACCTTCTTGGAGTTTTACAGCTTTCATCTTTTTTCCTGCTTTTCAGAGTCTCCTCTCCTCTTCTCGGAGTATCATGACTACTTGATGCTTCTTGCTCTTGAACTTGTAGTTGTTCTTGTGCTTGTTTATGTTCTTGTTCAACACTTGTATCTAATTTGACATAATGATTAGTATCATGCCATACACCAGTACTATTCATTTTATCACCTTCATTTGCATTCTCATGAAACACCACATCCCTACTTGCAAGCGGTCTATGAGTATTGTGATCAAACAACTTGTATGCTTTCTGATCATCACAATAACCAACAAATACGCACTTAATGGACTTTGCGTCAAGTTTTATTCTTTTATCTTTTGGAATATGGACAAATGCCTTGCAACCAAAAACTCTTAAATGACTCACTTTTGGTTTATACCCATAAAATGCTTAAAAAGGTGTTTTAAGCTCTAAACTTTTGGTTGGACTCCTATTTCTCAAATAAACAGCAGTATTAATGGCTTCAACCCAAAAACCATTGGATATATTTTTACCTTGAAGCATACTACGTGCACATTCAACCAGTGTTCTGTTTTTCCTCTCAGCAACTCCATTTTGCTGAGGTGTATGTGGCACTATAAATTGTTGTATAATCCCATTTCTTTTACAGTATTGATTAAATTCTCTTGATTTGTATTTTCCCCCCTAATCAGATCTCAAAATTTGTATGCAATTACTAGTTTGTTTTTCCACCATATTCTTATACTCTTTAAATTACTCAAAAACATCACTCTTCTTTCTTATGAAATAAACCCATGTATACCTAGATCTATCATTCACAAAAATAAGAAAATACCATGCTCCACCAATAGATCTAGTTTGCATGGGTCCACATACATCAGTATGAATTAATTCAAGTATTTCCCTTTGCCTTTTTTTCTTTATGTATAGGAAATTCCTCCCTATGTTGCTTGCCAAGTACACATGATTCACATTGAACATGATCATTCTTCAAGACAGGAATACCTTCAACCAGGGAAAATTTTAAGAACCCCCCCTAAATTTATAAATATAATAAATGGGCGAATCTCCATAGTATATAGGAAAAATGGAAGGCGATTTTATCAATAATATAATATGTATATATAACTTTTTGGCGAATCTCTCACCAGGCATGGTGAATATTTTACTCAATTATAAAATCTTGTAAGATCTTGGCGAGTCTTTCACTAAATAATAAAACTTTGTAAAGTCCTAGTGAATCTTAGCATAGGCTACATGCTTGTTTAATTCCCCCATTTAAATAGGCTACATTCCAGGTGAATACAATGGGTCAATACCATGTGCCATTTTTATTTTTATTAATTCTAATATTAGGGTTAATAATGGTTTTTTGCATGGTATTAATAACAATCTAGTCCATGGTATTTGTCCCATAGTATTTTGGCCATAGGTTTCACCTAAATATAACCCATTTTTTGAGTGTCCGTAAATATAAGGTGACTTATGGAGTAAATATAAAAAAACGTTTTATTTGTTTACCATACCTCTCGTTTATTTATATTTTTATTAATTTACCATACCTCTTTTACAAATATGGTATTTGGCCCATAGGATTCACTTAAATAAAAACTCTTTCTTGAGCCTTCATAAATAGAACGAGGGTTATGGACTAAATATAAAAAGAGGTTTTATTTATTTACGATACGTCTAGTTTATTTATATTTCTATTTATTTACCATACCTTTTGAGTAAGTATAAAAAGACGTTTTATTTATTTACCATACCTCCACTTTACTTATATTTTTATTTGTTTACACCCTTACATGTATATAAGGTGACTTATGGAGTAAATATAAAAAATGTTATATCTATTTACCATACCTCTCATTTATTTATATTTTTATTAATTTACCATACCTCTTTTATAAATATGGTATTTGGCCCATAGGATTCACTTAAATAAAACCTATTCTTGAAAATGGGCGAATGGATTCACTTAAATAAAACCTATTCTTGAAAATAGGCGAATGGAAGGTTGTAAGTCCTAATTTCAAGGGCTAAATTTACCTTTTTTACCCTCTCCCTTAAAATAAGGTGGGCTATTTGAGGTGATTTGTAAAAATGTACTATGATACAAAATATTCGCCCACTAAAAATTTAAAACCCCTTAATTTCACCAAAGGGCGAACATTCGCCCATAAAATTATCCTTGCCTTCAACCATTGTGTTCTTTTGAAGTAGCATTAAATCTTTCTGATTTAGATGTCCATACCTTTGATGCCATAACTCTACTATTGATATTGTTGTAGATGTTAACACTTGATGACTTTTCCTGGTCACATCCAACTTATACAAGCCTCCAACTCTAGTACTTATGGCAATAACCTTGTAGTGATCATCAATGTCTTTCACTTCACACTGTGATTTAACAAATTCCACCTTCAAATATTTGTCAACAATAGTAGAAACATAAATAAAATTCTTTTTGATACCAAGAACATACATCACATTATGGACCTGTCTCTCTTGCCCACTAGGCAAATTCACACCTATTACTCCATAACTTTGAACTTTAAGTGATTTGTTATCTCTTAGATAGACATATGTTCCATCAATGTTTTCATAATATTCATCAAACCACTTAGTATTACAAGACATATGGAGTGATGCACCAGAATCAATGAACCAAGCATTCACATCATCATTTTCCACGGACAACGGAGCATCAGGAACAAACAATTTAAGATTTTTAAATCCATCACTGATTGAGGTGTCTTTGTCCACAAAATTTCCATTATGCCTTTCTGTTTCTTTGCCTAGACTCATTATATTTCCTTTTATAGCAATATTTAGAATGATGCCTAGGTTTGCCACAATAATAACAATCATCATTTCTCTTATCATGGATTGGAAATTTAGAATGTATCATATCTTTCTATTTTGCTTGAAACATGCCTCCTTTGTTCTTGTCCCAGGGCTTGCCTCTGTGTGGATGTTTGTCCTTGGCTACCAACACCAGATTAGAACTACTAGAGCCCAAATTAAATCTCTTCATCCTCTCCTCCTCTTGGAGAAGAATTCCTGTCAATTCATCAAATGTAGGGGGTTTCTCTCTAGTTGAAATACTTCAAACAAGAATTTGATAATCTTGCACTAAGCACATTTAATGTGATGGTGACTAAGTCTGTACTAGACACCTTTTCACCAATATATCCTAACTTATCACTTAAATATTTGACACCAGATATGAAATTGCTTACATTTTCATTGCTTCCATTTTTAGAGATAAAGGCTTAGTCTTTAAAAAAAAGTTCTGGTTTGTATGTGTTGTTTCATACAAACCCTTCAACGTATCCCAAGTTTCCTTTGATGTCTTGCAATCTCTGATGTGAGGAATAATGTTGTCTTTCACGGACATATGCAACAACACCTTTGCTTTCATCTCCCTTCTCTCTCAATCTCGAATAGAAGCTGCAACAGTGGGTTTTGGCTCATCCCACTCACAATGGACCATAAATTATAACCTTCTAAAATACTCAACAACTTGAATTTCCAATTCACATATTTTGCCCCATAAAGTTTGGTGGATTCATTCAAATAAGCATTAGCCAACAAATTTTACATGATGGAAAAAAAAAATTTCTTCAAACAACAAAATGCCACCAAATCTAAACTCAAATGCACCCAAATTCACCAAATCCCAGAAAACTTTCACCACACATGCACCATAAAAATATTTACTAACTCCTTTTCACTATTAAAAATTTCCACCAATATATATCTATATATATATATATATATATATATATATATATATATATATATATATATATATATATATAGATATAGATATATATATTACCTTTCACCACTTTAGATAAGAAACAAATATTAAAAAAACCTTATCACTCCTCATGATAATATTCTTATTAAAAACAAACGCCCCTTTTTAAATTTAGTCTCAACACTTAAAATAAAGCAAATCTTTTAAAAAACTTACGTCTCCCAACAAAAAAAAACCAAACTTTGACTTTCTTTGTTCTAAAATAGGTAAAAGAAAGTTGAAACCTTTTTACTCAAACTATCTCCATGATTTTCAAGCAACATGAAAATTCAAGCAAATCTTTTAAAAAACTTACGTCTCCCAACAAAAAACAAACCAAACTTTGATTTTATTTGTTTTAAAATAGGTAAAAGAAAGTTGAAACCTTTTAACTCAAACTATTTCCATGATTTTCAAGCAACATGAAAATTCTTTGATTCAATGCATTAGTCGGTTGGAGGCACCTCTAATGTAGTTGGCATCTCTAAATGACATACGACAGCCACTATGATATTTGCAATACAGCAAATATTAGAAGCAACACCCAACGATTATCCACACTCAGATTCACTTACAACAAGCCTGACACTTGCACATCTGGTTGTAGCTTTCACCCCAAATAACAAAACTCCACCGGATGAGCAGGAAGCACAAAACTCCACCGTATTAACAAGACTCTTTGCAGCAATTCAAGACCCTTGCAGAGCTAACACAGCTCTCACCCCACTTAGTTAAAACTCGACTCTCACACAATAATTCCTTCACGCAGTCTCACAACACAGTGACACACCATAAGATCTTTTCACTAAGGTGCTTTACCATAGCTCACACTCTTTGCAAAACACTCAGCTTCACAAGTGGCCTCACACACAGCTACCACAAGTGGTTGTGATACCATATTAGAGAAAGAATCTACACTAGAAGCTTGTTTCGTTCATTACTAAACATTGCAATTTATACACATTTCCAACTATAGATGAACAATAACTGCACCGGATGACACTGACACTAGATGACTATACTGACTTTTGAATAGTGATTAGCGTCATCTGAACAGTTAGTGGCACCGTTCGTTATTAATACCTGAAAATAAAATTGTTAAATTTATTTTTTTAAATTTACCGAGAATGAGAATGTTCCAGAATGTAAAACAAAAAACAAAAAAACAATTTACAATGAATTAAATTAATTTCAAAATCTGCAATCCACATAAAAATAACCATTTATAAGGAATGAGATCAATTGTTTTTATTATATTACAACCTACTTTTTTAAACATTTTTCAATTACATTTAATTGTAAAAAATATCCAATGTATGACAAGTCACGATATAAGAAAGTTATATGTCAACAATGGTCATTTCTTGGAGAGTTTCTCATCTCATTCTTTCGTAATAAGGACATGTTACAGTTTGTCGAGAAGGATACGATTTTTATTGACCCACAACCATTCCTCAGTAATTTTCAAAATCGAGATGGCTGCGATCACCACTTCCACTCATCCACCTTGTTGCAGCTTGAATTTTGAAATACACCTAAATATTATCCAATTCATACCTTTCTTGAGATTTAAAAACTAAGGAAATATCACAACTCGTCGAAAAGTTGTTTGTTACATTCTCTAGCCTCCAAAGGCAGGAATGGGATTTCGAACTAGGAAACTCCAGTTGCTCAGCCTTTGGTGGATTTGAAACTAATCCATATTGGTATCTTGTTATCTGTTTATATTCATTGTATAATAAAAGTTTTGTAGTTACATGGTTTGCCGAAGTTTGTATAAAAGTTAGAGTAACAAGTGTTGCATGCAGCCGGTAGTCCCTGCCGGGGTCTGCCACAACAACATAATACAAATGCTCTGTGCAACATGTCTAAACTTTCTGTTTCGCTAAAAGCTTGCCTTCGTCCAACAAACTTGTTGTGTGCATGGCGTTGAAAGATCACAGCCGGTAGTCCCTGACGAGGTCTGCCACAACAACACAATACAAATGCTCTGTGCAACATGTCTAAACTTTCTGTTTCGCTAAAAGCTTGCCTTTGTCCAACAAATTTGCTGTGTGCATGGCATTGAAATATCTTGCTGTCTGCATCACACAATAGCATATAATTCACTTAATCGAATTTCAAAGGAAATACAATTTTCATATTAATTTAATGTGTTCATAGAAGGCTATGACAAAGGCATCTTATTCCAGAAAAGAGAAAACAATCGCATAATTCACTTGAATGTGTAATAAAACAACGCCAAGTGTGTTGGACAAGTTTAATTATTAAATACAAATTATATAATTTAATATTTCAAAATGAACATGGGTGTACTCTTCAAATGAAATAGAAAGAGTGATGAACTTTTATTTTTATATAAGTGTAGTTATGGCGAATTAGATATATATTTTTTTATTTTGAAAATTTTATATAATATTTGTGATATATAATTTTTTGTTATTTTTTAATAAGTAGTTTTTATTTATGTAGACTGAATATTTTAAATCTTTATATTACAAATCTTAATAAATGTAGTTTAATAATCCAGTTATTCCATATATTGATAGTTAATATTTTAAATCTTTATATTACAAATCTTAATAAATGTAATTTAATAATCCAGCTATTCCATATATTGTTGTATCAATTTAATATGTTATAGAAGTTGAATGTTTGGGGTATTGATCGTTTCATAAACTTAATCTTATAAACTTAATCTTTTAAGCACTCATGTTTCAGATCTAAACCAACTTTTCTCATTCACATAACAGTCACGCTTTCTAGGATAAAACAACTTCAGTGTGTAATTTGTTCTCTGGAGAATTTGGGAACTATTGATTCTGTCCTTGGAAGAGAGCGCAGAGAAACTACAGCTCTTTCCCGCGAGGTCTTTATTCAGAAACGCTGGAGACTGTGATGCAGAGAAGTTAAAAGAATTAGATATTATGTGTATGCTATAGGCTTAAATGAAGACAGCTAAAGAAATCAATGCTGCACTTTATTTTTCAAGAGCTTTCAATACACTTTTGGAATAAGTTACAAAATTAAAAAATCAATTCTGCATTATGAATATCAAATTCTTGTATTTTAAAATCAAGAACTAATTCATTAACTTTTATTTCATAGTGAACAATGAAACTTTTAACTATATCATGTATTTCAGAAAGTTTAGTGTCAATGAAAAATTAAATATTGAAATACAGATTCAAATAAAAATCTGAGATCTTGAAATACCAATACCAAAAATTGAAAAATTGTATAGTTTAATTATGCATACAGACTTGAAATACCAATACCATAAAATAATTTGAAATTTGAAATGTAAAAATTGTATGGTTACATTACAAAATTTGAATAGTTACATTACACCCAAATTTCAATAGTTACATTACACCCAAATTTCAAGAAAAAATAAATATTGAATACAGATTAAAAACTGAAAATTGAAAATTTGAGAACTTGAAATAGGAAATTGAGAACTTCAAATACAGACTTGAAGAACCAATTAGATATAGTTGAAAAGAAAAAATTGAAAAAAGATTTCAAAATCAAAATATTTGCGGAGGATGTTTTTAATATTTTTCAAAAGAAGAAAATCAAAGGGAGGATCATTGATATTGATGACTCAATGAAGAAAAGAGAGAAAAAAAAATTGAAAAAAGATTTCAAAATTGAAATATTTGCGGAGGATGTTTTTAATATTTTTTCAAGAGAAGAAAATTAAAGGGAGGATCATTGATATTGATGACTCAATGAAGAAAAGTGAGAAAGTTGACAATGCGGGAGAAAAATAAATAAGCATGGAGAATAATTCAATCATCATGTTAGCCTTTATGAAATTAATACATTATAACATCAACAGGCTTAAGGAAAAGAATACAACGAATATTTTACAAATTTGTGTTAGCCTTTATGAAATTAATAGATTGTAACATCGTCAGTAGGCAGAAGGAAAAGAAGACCACGAATATTTTACAAATTTGCATTAGAGAGAAAAGGAACAAATTTGCATTAGATAGAAAAGGAAGGGAACATTTATATTACAAAAAGATTATCTAAATTTATTTATAACTATCGTAAAGAAAATTGAAAAGAAAAAATATTTATAACGATCAGTCAAAGATTTTGACTGGAAATAAGGATTTTAAATTCCAGGTCTCGTCTATTCCTTTCCTATATGCTCACTAATCTCGATAGGTTATGTTCACGTGGTACATTTTTTTTTTTGATGTATAGCCAGAAGCAAACACTGCCCAAAAACCCAGCATCCACCTTTTGATGTTGTTCCAAGGTCTTAACGAGAGTCATTCGTAACTCGTGTTACATAGGAATTTCGTTATGTTTGTATTTTCTGATTGTAATTAAGATATTTTAACAGGTTTCAATTTTTCTAATGAAAAGATTTACACTTTACTTGGCAGTGAATAATCAAGAAAGAGAGATACGCGAAGTTGGATACTAGATATTCTATTAGTCTAATTCCACTTTTTTGCTTCAAAGCATATATTGTATTATTGAATTTGAGTTCAAAGCATATATTGTATTATTGTATTTGAGTTCATTAAGCGTGTAGTAAAAAAAAAGAGAGAACCTGCTTTGATGATGACCATGAAAGGAAACAAAATGAATTTGGAATTTGGTCGCTTATTAGTCCTTTATTAAGTAAAGGGAACACATCCGGCTACCATATAAATGGTGGGCATTAAATGAAATGAGACGACTCTTCCAAACAGGAAAATTACAATTTCATAGCGGCTTAAGTTACTCCCTTGTTTATTTAGTTATGTAGACACAGTATCTATATTTTCTGGTCGTTGCGCACTTAAAAGCTGCTGCCCGTTGCGAAATAGCCTGTCCACACACCATTAGCACATGGATTAGATTCATCAGTCAGTATGGATTAGCCCGTTTTAAGAAGAAATATATATAATTTACAGCAGCGAAGGTGGCAGACTAGATGTTGGATCAACATCAATAACAAATGACATCGTGAATAAATGAAAGAATGTGTTAGTCCACAGAATAATGATAGCAGCATCCTACATACAGCTACAGGAATTAATTACTAGAGTTTAATATTAAATAGCGTTCATCAATCGATAGAAAGACTTACGAGAACGGCGCTGAACGTCGCAGCGGCGGGGAGGCTGGCGGACGTTGCAAGTTTCTGGAAGGTATGCGGCTCTCTCCTCCACCTCCTCCTCTTCTCTTCCACGCGATTCGCGGCGGTGGCGGCGCTGATTATGTGCAGCCTCAGAATCCATGAAGAGGTCCTCCATGGTTGAATCATACGATTGAGATTGATCGAGAACTTGCTGTATGGCTCGGCATCGACATTGTGGAGACATTCTTTCCAATTCCTCGCAACATCTCTTCGATGGCTGCTCTCTCCGTCTTTGCAAATAGTCGCAGCACTGAGACGGTCACCCCGGATCGCAGGACCGTTGTTGTTGCAAGCCCTCTCCATACATCATGCCTTCACGTGCATCAACAGTTGGGGCGCCCCATTGAAGGAGGAAGAGAAGGTTTACGCCTAAGCTCACCCAGGGCACCGCATTGAAGGAGGAAGAGAAGGGTTACGCCTAAGCTCACCCATTTAAGAGCCAGTCTCGTAGTGATCGGAGGGGAGAATACGCCCATTACTTTTCTTTCTTCTTTACCTTGAAGGATAGACAGTTATATGGAGCGGCAGTGACAAGGTGGGAAGACAAAGTGGATCCTAATACTGTATTTATGGAGGCGTGGATCCTAATAGAAGTGCAGAACTAAACAACATGAAGAAGAGATCGAGAGTCGAGACGAACACATGTAGCGCATGCCTCATCTCACACTCCACGTCCCAACTGAAGCCAGAGAAAGATGGAACGCCTACCTCCGTTTCCAATCGCCGCGTATTTCACCTGTATCCAAAGTTTGAAAACCCTCATGCGCATTTATTGAATGGTTGCAAACATTCTGGATTGGAAAAAAACTTTTAACCAAAGTTTGGAAAACCTCATGCTTGGAAACTTTGGATAAAGCTATTATACCGGATATCATTTTAACATCGGGGCACGTGAAGCGTGCAATAAGACCTCTAATTCGCAACTTTGGTTATAAATTTCTTACACCAATATATGCATAGATAAACATTGGTTAAACTTTGATAGTGCAAAAATTTTTTTGGTCAAAGGACTAGTTAATGTATGGTCAACGATCGATCAATCGCTATTAGTCCCAGGCAGGGACTAATAAGTGGTATAGGATTTTTTTAAATGATACTGATTTTATATATGTATAAAGGAGAGTATAGCAGGTGCATTAGTTGTCTATCTGAAAAATATAGTAATATTTATTATAATAATTTTAAAATGGTGTTATTAATTGAATATAATATAAATAGTTTAATGTTGGGTCACAATAGATGGAAATAAAAAGAAATGATATAATTTACAATGTTTTATTAAAATTTATTTTCACGTATTAAAATAATAAGAAATTATTTTATAATATAATATCATGAAATAAAAATATAAAATTAATATTTTTATCTAATAAGGTTTATGTTATAAATTACAATCTAGAGATCCATTTTTTTCCTTTCCTGTCTATCTTTTTTTTATTTGGCATGAAGACCTAGTGCCATTGATTGGTACTTCTCCAATATGAGGATACGTTACTCTTCATAATACCCACACTCTTTAACTGAGCTTACAAGAACAAATCGGTTGCAAATGAACACTAAGAAGATAAAAAAAATTCATATGATAAGACAACATGTTCCACAAGTCAAGAAATTTTAGACTTTAAATAACAAAGAAGGGATATCAAGAAATAATTATAAATGTATGAAATTCATGCTTAGTTTTTATTTATGCAAGAAATTTAGGAGTAGTGTCTAGAGTCATAGTGAAGTTTACTCCAAATCTTCCATTTACATCCCCGTTCATCATGCATGCATGTCCATGACAAATTGGTAGTGAAGTTTACTCTAAATCCTCCATTTACTTCCCCTTTATCATGCATCCATTTCTATCTATAAGTCAATTTAGTAATGCATCTCTTATATTTTCTCCTAAAAGTCAAATAGGAATAGAACAATAAAATCAAAGAAACCACTTCAAAAAGGATAAGAACAAAGTGACACCAACATAAAGAAACCAATGGATAAAGAACCACAAAAGAAAGGAATTGAGGTACCAAGAGGACATTCCAAAATCATAAACATAATTATACCACCCCATTGAGGATGACATGAACCAAAAGTGAATACATATAAATGCCAAGGAGAGACATCAATGGAAATTTCATGCCACCATTATAAAGAGTAATAATGAGTGCAATAGGAGGATTAGTTAGCCATCTCATTGAGAGTTTATGAAAATCCATATGTTCTCCATTAAAAACAGTAAAATTAAATACCTTCATGGATAATGTAAAGGGTTACTATACCATATATCCTCATTTATATTTGAGTAGTCTTCATTTAGAAATAACGCAATAGTAGCTTCTAAATAAACTTCAACATTTAACTTTCTTAGAACATGATAAGAGGAAACATAGAAAAATTGTTACAATAGACTAATGATCCTCTAAGTGAGACATTACAACAAAATTTTATTAAAGGAACGTAATATACTATAAATCGAATAATAGTAAAGGAGTCTCCAATAATTTTTACTTGGCATAAGATACTAAGGTGTCTCCAATAATTCTTGGAGACTCTTTTACTAGTTTTATTCCTTAGAATTTGTAAATTTCCTTGGTGTTTGTCTCTGTTTCCCCCAAGAGAAAAAATAATTTCAATTCAAGGTGGAAAAGGGTACAATGTTCAAGTGTGCTCTACATTCCCATATTTTTCCCAAAAGGGGTTCTTCACACTTAAAAACAAGCAAACTAACAATTTATCTAGTAGCACATGGAAATCTAAAAACTATTAGTAGTAGTCCCATCATAGAAATAGTATCAAAACAGCGGTAGGTTGTAAATTATGTATTAAAAAAGTTATTAGGTATTCAAAATGTACACCTACATATCCACTAGAACTCACTTAAAAATCCCTATGATCTATACTTGAATAATATAGTATGAATGCTCATATAAAATGGCTTGCCAAAGCATCAAAACTTGCGTTTGAAAAATATTCCACCTCTTGATTGTTCTTACAGAAAATATGCAAGAAATCAATATCTTTAAATTCCAAACATATGCCTTTTATTTATGAACCAATGGTTGTAGATAAATGTTCAATATTTGAGTAGAATCCCACAATCAATTGACGATAAAAATTGAATCCCCCATAATCTTCAACATCTACATTGATTTAGATATAGTGATTTTGAGTAAATAGAGAAAAAAAAACATAAAATTCACCTTTATTATTTTTTACTGTGCCAACATAGGCTTCGAAATAGAAATAGAAAGATTCTAAAATGTGAAGGATAAATCCCAAGCCAAAAAAATGATTATCTCCCTAGTAGACACAACCAAAGAAATATTTTCTTTGTGGTTGTCCCTGTTACATTACTCTTAACAATTTCTAGTAGTAGTCCCTTTCTTTGGCTACAACTCTTTGAGGAGTGAACAATTCTTCACCAACAAATGAGTTATTGTGAGTAATCCCTATCTTCCACAATATGTACTTTGGCATAGTCATCCATAACCATCTTACATATTTATCATTTTCAACACTACTAGATATGTGACATGCCATGACAAAAGAATTTGCTTCCAATAAAGTGGAATTAAATTGCTTTTCTTAACTTCCCAAAGGAAATTTCTCATACTTGGGGTTAAATAATAAATCCAAGAATAGACCTTCAATGGATTCACTAGTAGAAATGCAAAATGGGCATTTGGAGCACCCTTCTATACCTTTGACTTTGAAATTTTTGACTATTAGTATATTACCATGAACCATTTTCAAACAAGATATCTAACTCTCACTTAGAAAATCTCCTTTCCGTACTCTCCTCCAAACGTCTAAATAGGAGGGTCAATCCATTTTCTATAAAGAAATATGTGCCCTTATTTGTTTGAGTAAGGTTATGTGGAAGATCCCCACTATGAGCTCTTTACCTTCATTATGAGGGGAGTCACACCTAAAATATGAAGAAAGATAAATGATAGATGATACTTGTTATTGTTTGAAGGGAAAATGATTTACACCCCAAGTAGATTATCTCCCATATAGACCACCAAAGAGAAAGGTTGAAAAGAGCACATAATCCCTGTGAATCAAATAAATACTTGACCTAATAAGGAGTGGTATTAAATTAGGGCAACTAACCTAAAATATTACATACCCATGTTTGGATATCTTTACCATTCTTATAAAACTAAGGAAGGTGATCTTAAATCATATGAGTTTTTGTTCTACATAGTCACCCAATAGGAGATCCACCAAAATTCGAGAAGGATCCATCCAAAAATTTAAGGCGACCCCTTGAAAATTATTTTGTATGAGTAATTTCATTCTAGCACTCCTAATTTCTAGCTAGATACCATAGGATTTTAGCACATGGGGCTAGGTTCATTAACACAATATTTATAACCACTCAACTTGCTCAAACAAAAGTTCCTTTTATTTTGGTCTCATTAACAAGGTGGGATTATTTTTCCAATTAAATTTCTATATTTTCTATAAAAATATTTTATTTTACAAACCAATCCTCTATGTATTCCCCAAGGTTCTAAGAAGGTGGATCCTTTATATATAGGAATACCTGAGAGGGAGATTTTATAAGAACCACTTGGTTAGCATAGTTAATAAAATTGCAACACCGATCTACCATTTTGGATATTATATATTCTAATATTGAAGCCTAGTTTATTGAGCTTGAATGTCAAAGGGTTATATGAAACACAAATATTTATAGGAGGATTGTTGATTCTTTAGAGAAAAATTAATTGTACACACAATTGTTTGTACTATTTGAAAATTAGTGTTAAAAACCATAATTTTTTTTTTTAATTTTTTATTTTAGCACCTAAACCAACAATGTGAAATTTCAATGCCCACTTAAATCAACAAGAAATGGTTACCAAATTTATAACTAAGAAAAGTATGCCGTTGATGAAATAAAAGTGAATGATGGTATTCAATATTACAATATTGATACTTTCTCTAGCCTCTATGTCAATGATTACAACATAGCAATATAGAGAATTGTGAAAGAGGGGGAAACCCTTCCACCTTTTTCTAAATAAATGAGCACTAACATATTGTTCAATATCCATGAATAAATAATGTATGTTCTTATCCACCAAAGAAGTTGTTGGGAAAAGAAAAAGGTGGAAGTACTTTGAAGAGGAATATATTTTGTACCCTATGAAATGCATTTGACATCTCTATTTTGGTTAGGTAACCTTTCAAAGTTTTGCTTATTTGAATGAATATCCTCCTCCTCTCAGATATATTGTTAGATATCTTTTATCTCCAAACAAAACCCCTCTGGTTTTCATAAAATGAGCTTCTATAGGATATCAAACAATTTTTTAGCTAAATTTTTTGTTGGGATTTTATAAGAGGGATTATAAGTTGCTATTGGGTAGAACCTAATCAAGGGAGACAAATTGTTTTCTTTTGGAATCAAATCGAAGAAAATGGAATTGGTAACCCCTCCCAATTCCAATTTCTAGTGGGAGTCATTCAACATTCTGCAAAGGACATATTTGATTATGTTATGGGAAAATATATAAAATGACACAATGAGCCCATCCAACTAAGAGGTGATGTTTAATTGTAACTCCTCTATGGAACATATGACTTATTACTTTTCTATGTGATGGGTTGGAGCCTAATTCTCCTCTATTATCACTAATTTTTTGGTTTCTTGTAACATTTATTAAATCAATTCATTTAAGAGTAAGTACTCCTATAATTAAAGAGATATAAAATGGCTATGTGTTTCCTACCTAATAGCATCATATTTAGAGACTCTTTCTGTACATGTTATATTAATCTCTTGGATATGATTTCTACGCTAATATGCCCAAGCTTGTCTATGGAACAATTACATGTTTTTTAATGCCTATATTGAATCATAATAACCTTGATTTCAATATTCATTTCTCTTCTTCCTTATTATATATTAGATTTATATTACCAATAGGCTCTCTTTCTTCAACATTAAGATAGTGGGCGATTTTTAATCTTCAATTAATAGTTGGAGATATTCTAGTTGATATTGTAGCTTTTCTCCTTCCTTAAAGGTAGATGTGAAACCTAACTTGTGTTGTGCTTTTAAATTCTATTTAATGACTCTTTTTATTTTATTTTCAAACATAACTTGCAGATCCTAACATGGGGGAACAATGTTCTTTAGCTATATCCAAGTGTTGTTGAACATTTAGCTAGAGAGTATTAAAACAAAGAGGAATCATCCCTATTCAATCTCTAGCAACAAGTTGAGGTAGATTGGCTCATGATCAAAGATAATGCATGGGAAAAATGAAATATACTATTTCTGGTTTCCTTTTATTTGGCCTAGGATTGAACTAAGACTAATCTAAAAGAAACTTTTCTACAACTTTCTTAAGGGGATTTAAAAAATGAAGAAACCATGTGTCTACATTGAAGAGATAATTGCATTTAAATCACTAGCTGTCGCTCTATCTGAAGAAGGTAGAAAGTCTCCACAAGTTCTTAAGATGTGAAATAATATTTTTCTTCACTAACATGAACTAGAGTGTATATGTTAAAGAGTTGGGTTTGATAATAAAAAAAAAATTGAAGACAAAACAATGAACGCCTAGTGTTGAGTGACATGAAAAAGAACGGTTTCTACCAATGAATAGTACCACAAAGTGCATATTCCATAAAATATGTCTTTGGAACTTACCAATGTCATTGTATTTCATTTACATAACTTGCTAACAAATTTTAAAATTCTATTTTCTTTTGTTTTTCCTCTCTAGGTAGTATATTAGGGTACCCTAATCTTACTAGGATCATGCTTACTTCTTATTTTACATCCTCACATTCACCTAAAATTCTAGTAGATTAATTTAATTATCTATTTAATGGAGGTTTGACACCACTTCTAAACGTATTTTATGGTGTCAATTAAGAGAATCCAAAGGAAGAAGTCAACTAGGAAATTAAGAGAGATAATGCAATATGGAAAGGATGGAATGGGATAAGAAATGGAGGTACAAGGTGAAGGGATAATAAATTATGGCATATATGGATTAGGAAAAGGAGACAAGGAAAAAGGTGGTCAGGAGTAGGGATAGAAGGAGTAGGAGGAAGAAAACAAAACAAGTAAACATATCATGATTTGAATTTATTATGTCATATGCTTTCTAAATTGTTGTGGTTAACATAAATAACTATTTTGTAACAAAGGGTCACCTTTTTTGTCACAACTAATCTAATGTTTTTACCCAAAGCTTCAATAACCTTGAAATATTTAGGAAAGTAACCAAATTCATAACACATATTGGATTTGAAGGTATGATACTCATAGTCAATATTTTCTAGGTGGTTCTAGTTATGTAAAGATAAATTTATGGATTATGGAATTCCCCTCTCAAATTTTACTATCATAAAATTTCAAGAGTAATAGAACCCCTTTTGGACCAAATTTATTAATTCACTTTGATAGAGCATATGCTATGGTCTCTAGATAATTATTTCTATAATAGTAAAAGGGGATATGGGGGAGATGAACACTCATAATAACATATAGTGGCATATACCTATGAGTCGAAATCTATTATCTAATGTTTCAAATGGATTCCCCTTGGGCTCATGAACTAGGGACCATTGTGGAAGGCTAAGTATTTGTATTCTTTAAGACTATAAAAGAAAATATAGAACCTTGTACAGTAAAATAATTAATATATTAAGCTTGATTAAGGTCTAATATAGGCGGATATTGGTGGCCACCTGTGTATTCCATCTAGACCACTAATTGGTTTCATCTATTTCCTTGTTTATTGCATCATTTACTATTTTTAGAAAGTTTTCGGGTCCTTATCTTCTGGAGCAGTTTTGACCCCCTAAATAGTGTTCTTTTGAGGTCCTCAGTAGGCCCAATCTTTCTGTAAATCCTATATTACTCGAAGAGATATTTCCAACAAGGTATCATACACATCAAATAGTGATAATGTGACCAAGTTACAACCCAAGGAAGTTGGCTTCCCAACTAAGCCCGTCAGGGACCACAAACTCTTGGCATTCCATCTCCTATGGTTAGGGTTTTCCCTTGTTGTTCAATAATAAATAGGCCCTTGATTCCCATTGTCACATAGTTTAGAGGCATGTAGCCGCCACATTGCTTCTCACAGTTAGGCTACCATTTCCTGAGCTAGTCTTATTTCCATTTTATTTGTAAGCATATTTGAGTATTTGGATTATAATGAAAATAAGTGTTATTTCTGCTGCATATTTTTATTTATAGTTATATCAGTAATTTTTTGGATTCTTGTTTAAGTTTGGATCAGTGGTATCAGAGCGGTCTTCTCTTTCACTATTTTTCTTTGCATGTCCCCAATGAGGTCGGGATATAAGGAGTTAGGGCTCGAACTGGTCAACCCTTTGCAATACCAGCCTGGCAAATCCCAACGGACTCCCTTGGGAGAAGAGAACAAAGATGAGGGGGCAAGAGATCATTTCAAAATATTACTTAAAGAAGCCCTCAAGCGATAAAGTAACACGATGGTGGACAACTTTGCCCAGATCATTCAGTGACTACCCAAGGGCGATGCATCTTCTTCTAGCAACTACTCTATAAGTGCCACACCCTTTAAGGTACAAGTTAAATTTGACATAACCATATTTGAAGGTAGTATAGATGCAGATGTCATAGATAAATTTTTAAATCTCCTAGAAGGATATTTTTTTGTTCAGGATTTTTGCAGCGAGACTTTCTCACTTCTTAAAGCTACTCCAAATGTCAAGGACTAGTGGGAGACCTATTTGTGAGAAGATGGATGAAAGCACACCTTCACTACTTTCAGTTGCACCCACATAGAATTTGTTCCAAGATGCCATTAAGGAGAAGTACTACTCTATCGAAAGCTATGAGGATAAATACATAAAGTGGACCACCTTGTGGAAGGAAAGGGACCAAGACGTCCTGAAGTTTACCAATGTATTACTTACCCTTTGCACGAAGATGGCTATCAAGGATTTTGAGCCACATTTAGTACTCAAGTACCATAGCTACCTACACAATGTAGTACCTCCCCCTGTTGAAATCATTAGTATTTTTCCATTGTGTGTTAAAAAGAATAACAATGATGTCATAAAAGACATATAGAATGACGATGTAATATTGTATACAAATGTTTTAGAAACAAATAGGAAATCAATTGGAATTTCTTGGAAATTGAACACTAGCATATGAGAGTATATTATCATAATATTTCCATGATCAAAATCTAGAAGAATTCAGGATAAACTTAATGGATGGGAGAGAAAGATCCATTAAGGACTTAGCTGGAGATAAATGCTAATTCGATATTGACATAAAGCGTCGCTAAAGATAAAAAGTGAGATTTTGGAAAAAAAGGTGAAAAATCCCATAAAGCGAGACGTTGCTTTAAGAAAATATCTGACATGGAAATAAGGCATAAAAATACCTATTACAAGAATCATCAATTTTTTTTATGTCTTGGATAGGAAAACTCTGCTCGAGGGTGAACTGGGAAGATACAGTTCTACAGTTGGGAGGAAGACAATGTTCTGGTTCCAATTGAATTCCATCGGTAACACACTGGTATATTGTCTATGGTTAGTATATATCTACACTTTATTATTCCGCAATTCGAATGCTAGAATTTCTTGTAGGTTAGCATTTATGTACAGGAATGTTGATCTCGGTGATAATGAGTGAAGAAATGAACCTCATATTTTATTTTTTTACTAATAGTATATTTCTGCTATAATTGTTGTATTAGGGAAGATTACTTTAAGTTATTTTATATTTGATATTCTGTCATGGATGTGGAGGAATATGACTGATATTACATTGAACATAGAGTATTAGTAGTTAATCATTCTAGCTAGTAAAGAAGTATATTATTTAAGTTGATAATAATAGCATAAAATGTGAGTGTTATTAGATGTGGAAGAAAAATATTAAAAGCTTCAAATTCAAGGAACAAAGTTAGTAAATATGTAGCATAGAGTATCCTTCTACATGTATATTGTATTGCAGAATTATATGAAAATATGAAAATAGAATTGTATGTATGCATGCAATGTCATGCATCAATACTAGATCTATTTATCATCTATAAAGAAATAACTGGAAATAAATTCTCCACTAGTACTGCTAGAAAGAAGAATTTGGTATTTAAGAGATTTTCTATAATAAAGAAAATAACTAGACATAGGCATGCACTCTACATCATACTAGTACTCTCCGCTGTGTAAGAGAAAAAAAATGCACAAGAAACCAAGACGTAGGGTGAACATTCGTTAATTGTAAATCATTACAGTAACAAGAAATTATCACATTCTTTCTGTTCAATTTCAACATAATTATGAATGTAAGCGAAGGGTATGGGAGCCCCTCAAACCGAATAGGGTAACAACTAAATGAATGAACTTAGAAACTGAAATAAAACGAAGGCAAATAAACATGTAGTTGTACCATTATCCCTGAAGGGCTTCTAGTGGGCGCAGAGGGGAACTACGCCCTTGCTAAAATAACACAACACGTACGAAAACAAGAACTAGTTGTATCAGTACAAGACTCAACACATAGAAGAGGGATAATCGCCAATCAAATGGTAAATAAACCATTAATATAATCTAAAATTAGAGTTATAAGGAACCTATGTCTCAAGAAATCAACAAAAGAAAGTAAACCAGCGACAACATATAAAGAAGTGGGTCGCACGTTGAAATGAAAGCCATTAACCAGTGTTAAAGATAATATCGAAAGATGAGATTTGCATAAGTTACAAATAGTGCTTCTGGAGAGCATATAAATGTTCATCATTATAGTTTTCGATTGTAAAAAAAAAACTCAGTACAAAATAGAGAGTCCCTCCATGAAAAATTGATAATGCCTACAACATAACCTTTGACATTAAGCCATCCTTGGACCAAAAACTAAAATGAAATTAACTTAAAGGAATTCGACTTGATAGTAGAGGACGATGCCATGCACAGTACTAACAAGCAGAAAATTTCATGTCACACCCAGAATCCACAGTCATAGTGTTACCCTCATCCATAGCCAGCAAAGGGAAAGGGCAACTAACCTGATAGGAAGTAGCAAGGAGTGAACCCATGAGTGACAGAGTATGTCAGTTCTAGAGCAAGCCACATAAGCAATAGATTGAAAGTATGTGGGAGTACTTATGCATGACATTATAAAAGGAAAACGAGATTAGGAAGCATTGAAATAATAAGCCTATGTAAAATACTGTGCTAAAACCCCAAAAATTGAAATTATAATGTTTCTAAGTCGACTCAAGGTTGCAAAAAGAAAAATTGAATTTCAGGCTTGACCATAGCAATAAGGGTTCACCTGTGAGTTTTGGAAAGACATGCTAGGGTTGATAGTGCACCTAAATCAAACCCCAAAAGGAAACCAGATCCGAATTAGCAACAAATTTAGAGAAGGTAGAGAGAAACCCTTCAGGGTTAGAAAATGGAACATAGGGAAAGTCAAATACATCATTGTTACCTGAAGGGGCCTTGAAGCGAACCCTGGTTCCATTGGCACCACTCATGGAACACACACTTGGAGAAGGGGATGTCAGGGGAAATATTTACTAGACTCTTGTCCTGAAGAATGAAATTAATCTACACACCAAGAACCCACATCAATTCACTGAGAAACATATGATTAACTTAAGAAAAATATCAATTAAAAGACTGGAAGAGAGTAATGGAAAACCCTCATACATGTTACTGCAATTTTAATGAAACTTCCGCTTCAAAAGGGAGAGGCAAGAAGAAATGGGTGAAATGTAAAGTTATAGCCAAGAGGGTCGTGAAAACATAACTTAGCAAGAAACCCCTCTACATTGGAAATAATGCCAAGAGTTGAGTGAAAAACCATAATTCCAAAACAAATCAACTGCACAAACAGAGCAACGAGGAGGAAAAAATCATGTAAATGGTGTGTTGCACTGCATGGAGAAAAAGGTGAGCCTTTATGAGTGACCACAAAGAAAAGTGCAAAAGCGTTTCCTCATGAATAGTGGTAGAAACAATGAACAAGGAGAGGGGTAGGTAAGGGTAAAGATAGGTTAGGATTTTAGGAATGACCTCCACCATCGATCTCAACCATGATCGATCTACACCATCACACCTAAACCCAAGTCCAGCTGACAGGCCAGATGAATGCATTGAGGTGGAAAGTGGAGAGTGGAACTCCTCGTGGCCTAACCCCATAAGGAGCTAATTGGATCAGGTCATGGAACCATGGATGAAAACCATAGAAAAACCGCATCTCATATAAATTAAATTGAATGAATTATCAATTCGCCCCATAACACTAGACTTGGGATGATAAGTGATAGTATAATGTATTAACCAAGGTTGGTGCCCAACATAAATAATGGTAATTCAATCAAACACTTACTAATATCTAAGGTGATGTAACCCAAGGCTGCTCCTTTTGAAATATGAATATGGAAGAGTAATTATATTACGGTTCAACACATGCCTTACCTTTATCAATTGGACACTTAAAAAATGAAACTAGTAAGTATAGATTTTTTTTTTCATGATAGTAGTTACATAGTAGTTATAGGAGATGTCACACAGAGGTACGTCCAAGACGATATGGAGTTCCTAGATATCTACTCGCTCAACAAAAGATATCGATACATTGGTAATATTGAGCATAATTTTAAATAGAAGAAGCGAGATTTTGGATTTGCAAATACGAAGCAATGAAAGGTGTCGTTAAACTACAGAGCAAAGGATGAACCCAAGACAGGGAAACCTAGGACAACCTCCCAAAGCCATAAGAAAAAAAAACACCACAAAGACAGAGAAGGATAGGGGAAAATGGTGTGAGTTCCATAAGGGCTCCACTCACAACACAAGTGAGTGTTGGGCTAAGCAGTCACTGGTGCTCAAGCTGAAGGCTTCTTAATTAGACACATGTTCTGACTCTGAGTCAGAAATCGATAAGGGGAATCATAAAGGGAACAAGATCATTGATGAAGAGTCCATTTCCACCATGGCCACCACCAAGATCCAAAATAATGAGCCTAAAGATCTAGAGGATGGGGAACGCATCTTCCACTCACATATGAGCATGACATGTTCCCTGCTACAGTTCATTGTCGATAGTGGGAGCCAAAATAACCTCATCTCAATAGAGGTCATGATGCAGTTGGGCCTATGGACTACAATGCATCCCCATCCGTACACCACTGGGTGGCTTCACCAAGGACGAGAGTGTCGCCTCCCTGACAACATCAAACACTTCATGGATGAGGTATTATGTGATGTTGCCACTATTGAAGTTTGTGGTGTATTATTAGGACAACCATACATGTGGAATCAACATGTTGTATATGAGTCTAGACCTCACTCTATGATTATTACTTTATGCAATAAGTTGTACAGAATACTGGAGGTAGCCTAGCCTACCGCCATATCTTTGATCACTAAAAATGAATGCATTAATATCATTTCGAAGACTAGGAAATTTGTTTTCCTTATGATCCCCCCTGAGGGCAAGAAGAAGATTGTGGCCAAATATTCCAGAAAGGGCTCCTCTGGACTGATCTATCAACACTATGTTTTGGAGAGCAATGAGGTCAAGAGGCAGATGTAGGAGTTGTTGCAGAGAGGGAACATCAGGCCAGGCTCATCACCATGTGGGAGCCTGAATGTATTGGTACACAAGAAGGATGCGACTTGGAGACTATGTAATGGATATCAAGCAGTGAGTAAAATCAATGTATGGAATAGGTACCAATCTCGTGGATTCATGAACTTCTGAAGTTGTTCAATGGGGCCAAATATTTCAGGAAGATTGATTTGAAGTCTAGTTATCACTAGGTGCCTATCGGACGCTGAGATGTGTGGAAGACTACCTTCAAAATCCAAGCAGGCTCTTTTTGAATGGTTGTTCATGCCTTTCGGGTTGACGAATTCCCCCAAAACCTTCATGAGATTGATGGAAGACATCTTGTGACCCTTCACCAATGCATTCATGGTGGTGCATTTAGATGACACTTTCATATTCATCTAGAGATCAGAAGAGAACCTCCACCATATTCAATAGGTCCTCCAAACCCCTTGCCAATTTGGAGAAATTCACTTTTGTCATGACCCAGGTTCAATATCTGGGGTACATCATTGACGAGAAGGGTGTGCATGTGGACCCATCTAAGATACAAGTAATTTGAGATTGGCCAGGCCTAACCACTCTAACAGAGCTCTACAACTTTTTAGGTCTTGCAAATGTCTACCATAGCTTTGTGTTGGGGTTCTGTCATACGACTTGGCCTTTAATTCAAGTCACCAAAGGCAGAGAGAAGCAAAGTTCTTTTGGTTCGAAACCAAACATAGGGGGTTTTCCAAGTTGAAGCACCACCTCTTCTCTACACCAGTGCTCACATTACCAGACTTGCAGCAACCATTTGAGCTTGAGACAGATGCCTATGACTATGCTATTGGTGTAGTTCTTACTTAGCAGGGGTATTTAGTGGCTTACCATGGTGAGACACTTTCAAACATAGTCTAAAAGTATCCCACCTATGAAAAATATATGTATTCCATTATGCAGGTTTTTCGTCAATAGAAGCATTATATTCTTGGAAAGGAAATAGTCATCCACACAGACCACCGACCCCTGCAATCCATACAGACACAAGGGAAGTTGCAGAATGATCATCATCAGAAATAGTCCACATACTTGCAAGAGTTCCATTTGAACATTAAGTGCAAGAAGGGAAACACAAATAATGTTGTAGACTACCTCAGTTGACCACCAGTGATGGTGCTGATCACTATGCTTGATTCATATGGGCACGAGACTTCGGGGTGGTCACATCTTTAGAAGACCAATCCAGAGTTAGCCAGAACATACCAGACACTCCTGGAAGATAAGAAAGTTCCAAATTTTCATCTCGAGGATGCACTGTTATGCCACCTAGGCCATATCTGTATTCCTTCGAGTGAGTGTGCTAACATGATTTTAGAGGCGCACTACCCAAGGGTGACACATCTTCTTCCAGTTGCTACTGTAGAAGTGCCACACCCTTTAAGGTACAAGTTAAATTCTACATCCTCGTATTTGAAGGTCAGATAGATACAGACACCATAGATAAATGGTTAATTCTCCTATAAGCATATTTTTATGTTCATAATTTTTCTAGTGGGGAAAATATTACTTTTTCACTTCTAAAAATCGCTCCCCACGTCAAGGAATGGTGGGAGACCTACTATGACAAGAAGGCTGAAGGTACATCTTCACTATTTTTACCTACACACACTTGGAATTTTTTTTGGGACGTCATCAGGGAGTAGTACTACCTTGTTAGGAGCTATGAGGATAAATAGATAAAGTGGACCATGTTGCAATAGGGAAGGGACAAAGACATGTCACCATTTACCAATGTATTCCATGCCCTTCGCATGAAGTTGGGTATCAAGGATTTTGATAGATATTTAGTACTCAAGTACCACGGCTACCTACATAGGTACATCCAAGATGTGATGGAGTTCCTAGACATCTCCTCGCTCTACATGACATACTGATACGCTGTTAATATTGAGCAGAAGTTTAAACCGAAGAAGTGAGACTTTAGATCTACGAATATGAAGCAAGGCAAGGCACCCACAAACAAGAGATCAAAGGAAAAATCCAAGGTGGGGTGACCCAAGAAAACCCGCAAAATATGCAAGTAGAGAACGACACCACGAAGACAAAGAAGGACGTAGGAAAATGGTGTGAGTTCCATAAGAGCTGCAGTCACAACACAAGTGAGTGTTGGGCCAAGCAGTCATTAGAGGTCGAGCTAATGGCTTTTGAGTCAGACGCATGTTCTAACTCTGAGTAAAAACCCAACAAGCGGAATGACAAAGGGAAGAAGATCATTGATGTGAAGTCCAAGGCTACCATGGCCACCACCAATATCTAGAAGAATAAGCGTCAAGATCCAGAGGAGGGGAAACTCCTCTTCCACTCATAGATGTGGGTGAAGGGTTCTCCATTGTAGTTCATTATTGACAGCTGGAGCCAAAAGAACCTCATTTCACAAAATTTTGTGACGCACCTAGGGCTATCGACTACAACACATTTGCATTTGCACACCAACAGGTGGCTTCACAAAGGATGAGATCTTCGCATCAACCAGTAGTGTCATCTTCCCTACAACATCAAGCCCTTCTCAGATGAGGTATTGTTTGATGTTGCCCCTCTTGATGTTTGTGATGTATTATTAGCAAAATGATATTTGTGGAAGCGCCATGTTGTATATGAGTCTATACCTCACTCTATGATAATTACTTTGGGTAATACGTTGTAAAACAAACTGGAGGTAGCACCTCCTACCGCCATCTATTTGATCACTACAAAGAAATGCACTAACATAATTTCACAGACCAGGAATTTTTTTTTTCTTTATGATCCACCCTTAGGTGAAGAAGAATATTATGGCCATGAATTTCAGACAGGGCTCCTTCACACAATACTAGCAGATGGAAAAGGTCGTGGAGGAGTACAGCGACATTTTCTTCTCACGTATGGGGTTTCCTCTAAACTGTCAGGTCAAGCACTACATCGATTTGAACCTGGGCACATTGCTTCCCAATGGACTGATCTATTGATGCTTTTTGTGAAGAACGATGAGATGAAGAGGCAAATTTAGGAGTTGTTATGGAACGGGCAGATCAGGTCAAGCTCATCACCTTATGGGTGGCTGATTGTATTGGTACAAAAGAAGGATGGGGCCTAGAGACTCTATATTGACTATTGGGTGTTGAACAATATAACTGTACAGAATAGGTACCCAATCCCATGGATTGATGACCTTATAGAATAGCTCTAGGGGGGCAAATATTTCAGCAATATTTATTTCAAATTGGGTTATCACCAGGTGCCTATCGAATCCTCTGATGAATGAAAGACTACCTTCAAATCTAATGAGGGCCTTTTAAAATTGTTGGTCATGCATTTAGAGTTGATGAATTTGCCCACAACCTTCATGAGATTGATGGAAAATATCTTGTGATCCTTCACCATTGCATTTGTGGTGGTGTTTTTAGATGACATCTCAATCTTCAGTCATTATTGTGAGGAGAATTTCCACCATATTCGATAGGTCCTCTAAACCCTGCGACAACAGAAGTTGCACGCCAATTTGGAGAAATGCACTTTTGGCATGGCTTAGGTTCAATATATGGGGTACGTCATTGATGAGTATGGTGTGCATGTGAACCCATCAAAGATACAAGTCATTTAGTATTGGCTAGCCCTGATGACTCTAATAGAGCTCCACAAATTTTTGGGTCTTGCCAGTTTCTACAACATTTTTATGTTGGGGTTATCTTATATCTCTTGGCCTTTAAGTCAAGTCACCAAGGGCGGAGTGAAAGAAAATTTATTTTGGTCCGGAACCAAATAGAGAGAATTTTCTGAGTTGAAGCATCACCTCTGCTCTACACCAGTGCTCACAATACCAAACCTGCACCAACCATTTGAGATTGAGATAGATGCCTATGACTATGCTATTGGTGCACTTCATACTCAACAGGGGTATCCAGTGGCTTACCACAATGAGACACTTTCAGACACAGTTTGAAAGTATTCCACCTATTAAAAATAAATGTATTCCATTGTGTAGGTTTGTTGTCAATGGAAGCATTACATTGTGGGGAAGGAAATAGACATCCACACAGATCACCAACCCCTATAATTCATAAATACACAAGGGAAGTTGTTGAACAATCACCATCATAAATGGTACACATACATGAAAAGGTTGCATTTTAACATTAAGTAAAAGAAGGATAACATGAATAATGTTTCAGACTGCCTGAGTTGACCACCAGTCATGCCATTGATCACTATGCTCGACTCATATGTGTTAGCTTCAGTCTTTGCAGCCTTCCTCCAGTGATCAAACATGCTCTTACAAAGTGATTTTAAGGTGTCAAGGTCAAATTTTGTCATTTCAGTGAGTCTTCAAGTAAAATTTGGTCACTAGGTATTAGGTCTAGGGTTTGCTTTTACTCCTTTCAAAGTTGTCCAAATGTTGGTCCATGTCACCATTCAGCTGAGTGTACCATCATTCAAAGGGTTTTCATCATCATGTCAATTTCCAATGGGTTATTTTACTCCTTGTTCATGCTTCAGTTGTGCCTAGGTAAGGTTCATTTCCCTCTCCTAGGGTTTTGAAGGTAATTTCTCTTGGATGGTCAAATCATCAGCAAAACTTGTATCCTAATGTTCATACACCTTCCTCTATCCTTAATGTACCTTATTAAACACTTCCCATCACTGATATCCCTCAAATTCCTCATTTTAACACAAACCCTAGTTTCTTGCTACAACTTCACAATTTTATAGGCTAGGCCTATGTTTTTCCCTTTTGGACCCCTTCCCCTCACTAAATCTTTGAAATTCCACTTTCCCCTACTTCCTAACATCCCTCCCTACTTCCCAAATTTTTCTCAAGAATTTAGAAGCCCCTTATCCCGTTCATTTCACTTCATTTTGACAAATCCCTTGTTCCACACATCGGGATAGGTTTTACTCCAATGATGTTTTTGAGTAAGAAAAGATGATTTGGGAAAGTTGAGAGAGGTTTTTGTCCACTATAGGCCAGGAAAGAAAAACCTCCTTCACTTTTTACATAGGTGTCATGGTTTTATAGAAATATCAAAATCATAGTTGCTTCAGGAGAATTGATGCACCTTTGAAGTGACCTTGGGAAAATCAAGATTTCTCCTAGCTTGGTTAGCCGAATGACTTGCTTAATGAGTCAAACGATAACTAGACACACATATATTTCTGATGAGCTATCATGAGCTCAATTTTGGGTTGAGGAAGACTTTCAAACGTTGACTGCAACAACACTCTGCCTCTAGGCAGCCTCATTTTTCACATGTTGACCAGTCTTGGGAGATTTAATTTCTGATAGGGAAAATGAACTCCAAATTGAAAAATTCAAGCTTTGGTGGAAATTAGACTCAATAATATTTCCAACGAACTATCCTGTGCCCAGTTTCGACCCCAGCAAAGCCTCCAAAACAAGTCTGCAAAAAGGTGTGATGCACCTGGGTAGTGGCGCGGCACACCTACCTGCTTAGCCCAAATTTCACTCAAATCATCTTGCAAAGTCTCCAAATCTTGCAAAATTATTCCTTCCAAGTATGTGAAACATCCTAAAGTTCCTTTGAAATAGTTTTCATCCTCCTTGATGGTGTTTAGATAGGTGCAAATTCAAACCCTAGTTTGTTTCACAGTCTATTTAAAAAGTTGTCTAGGGTTTGCAAAAATTGTCATTGTTGTTGTTTGCTCCCTGCAATCATTTTTACGTTCCTCCACTACACTCCCCTCATTTCATATCCCTTACCCCTCTCATTCAGACTCAGCTATCCTTCTATCCACAAAACCCTAATACCTAATTCCTACTATTCCCAAACCCTAATTGACATCCCCAAACCCTATCACTCCCTAAAAACCACTATATCCAGCATCAAAGCCCCTTTTCACTCTTTTATTACCCTAATAATCTCCATTTATCCTATTTTCCCATATCCCACTCCCCTAAAGTAACTAATTCCCTCATAAAACCCTAAATCCCTCACTAAACCCTAATCTCCCAAAACTATTCCCTTCTTTCCCCAATTTCATTTCGCAAGAGTAAAATCTCTTCATAATCATCACCATTGTCCTCTTTCATTCCTCTTTAATCATCATGTTTTCCACCATACCTTCATCTCATCAGTTTCCTAAGACAAGCACTATGAGGAAGAGACACTCAGTGATAGTTCTATTGAGAAACATAGCAGCAAAGCAAAGGCAAAGGGAAGATGCACGAAGATGATATAGATGAAAAACAAGAAAGAAAACAAACAGTTGGAGGATAAGCAAAGCCTAATGGAGCTAGAAATGTTGAAACTGAAGAAGCAAAATGACGAAGAGGACCATGTCACTTTGACTTCCATTGAACAAGAGACAGAGAATGATAAGGAGTCTTGACTTGAGAGGGAAAACATGCACTTGGAAAGATGTTGGAGAAGGCCAACAAAAAGAAAAAGATGTTGAGGCACATGGCCTATCACTATTTGGCGAGAGACAATGCTTGCAAAGCGAGAATTAGGACTTTCAAGGCCAAGTTGAGGAAAGCTTTGAGGAAGGGGAAAGAGCAAGACAAGCTAAATATTTTGGCTAATGCTTCCTTAGCCCAAAATAGCACTTTATGTAGGACACTCAACCCAAATTTCAAGAAATTTGGGATATTTTTGGTCAATTTTGAAATTTTGGAGCAAAACACAGGTTTTTCTGCTTGGTGTGCCATGCTACCTAGCACGCGCTTTTGCTAGGGATCTCCTTTGGAGCAAAACTCAACATTTTTGGATTCCTTAGGAAATAATATGAATGCCCATAAATGGCCAAGAATTTTTTTCAAGTTTTGAGCCTCCAAAAGGGTCAGAAACACCTCAAAAACCCTTTCTGCGCTTTTTTGGCCACAGAGGAAGCAGTGTTGGGAGAACTCACTTTTGGAGGGGAAACTGGACACCAAATTCAGAAATTCCACTTGTTCTAGAACACATACAGACAGAAATTTTCAACAAGCCCAGTTGGAGGAAATTTGGTGCATGGGAAGGCCTCCAACATCAGCTGCAAAAAGGTGCGATGCACAGGGACAAAGGCATGGTGCACAAGATGGAAAATTAACATTTTTTCCAAAAAACTCTGTTTTTCGCCTAGTTTTTTCTCAGTTTCATTTTTCTCTCTCTCATAGTCAAAATCATGATGTAATTTGATGTAAATTTATGGATTTTGATTTAAATATGCTAAAATTTCACTCATGGAGGTAGATATATCATAAAAAGGTAGTTTGAAACTAAATGAATCAATTTCCTAGGTTTTAGAGGCAGGCTGTTCCATTGCCTATTTTTCAGTTCTTAGTTTAGATCTTGTTGAAATAGCTCCTAAAATCATGAATTCTACCCCTAAATCCTAGCATGAGTTGTTTGTTTCCTATATCTAGTAGTTTCTCAGTCATTGGTAAAGGTTGGACTCTTGTGAATGCTTTGAGCATTATTGTACATTCATCTCTAGAGTTTGGCAAAGGAATAGACCAGGGTTTGCAGCACTTTATGGGATTCTTGTGGCAATTTGATTTGGTATTGTTTTTCCTTTTGTGATTAAAGTTTACATGTTTTTATGTATGCCATCATCTCTTTCTGTTCATCTTAACTAAATGAATCAAGGATAAAAGTTGAATTCATTGATGTTGCAATGCTCTACCTAGGGTTTGTTTGGTTATTTATGTTTTCAAATGTTTGAAGAGGATCCCTGAGACTTTCATGCCCTCTCTAATCCTCACCAGTCTTAAAGCTCTCCATATCACTCAATTTCAAGTACTAAACCATTTGCCTACCTCGCCCCATAGAGATCTCTGTAAGACTGTGTCCATTCCCCAGATCTAAAACTGTCTTTCACATTTGAGCCAGCAAACCAAAAATTAAATTCAATCAAACTCCTCTGAGCATATACCTAGCCTATAATTAGTCTTTATATCATTCATCTCAAGCCTTATTGACCATATTCTTCTGAGATTGACAAGGAGAGAGCCCTCTCCCGACCTGGTAGGGCTAGCTACTAGGTTAAGGGTGGTTTGATGTTACCCTAGATCCCGCCTTTCTTAGCCTGATGTAGATTTAGGCCCTAACATATTGGCGACTGTACTGGGGAGATGAAAAGTTTGTTATTTTCTTTATAAACTACAGACAGAGCCTAAAGTTAGCCAGGTAGCCTTTGAATTGTTGTTGCTCTGCAAGTGCATAGTAGATGAATGCTGCTTCAGTCAATCTCCAGTTTAGTTTATGAACTGAACATCTGGTTTCCTCAGCAAAATGTAATCAAGTTCAGATCTTATTGTTGATGGTGAACAATGATCAGACAATGCAAGGCTGAAATCATTCACTTGGCAACTCTAAATCAGTTTTGAGATCAGATCCAAGGACTCCACTGGAGGATGAACCTGACCAGCAGAAACATGAAAGGACAATATGGAAAGATCCGGTATTCAAGTTGGAATTTCATCCAAGACATTTTGTTCTTTGTCATAAATTATTTATTCTCTTTTCCTGAGAATCTCAAGAAGGCTTTGCAAAGTATATTTTATTTCAGCAAAGATTCCTCGGCTTGCATTTGATTCCTTCCCTTTGAAGATTGTGAATACCAAATATTTGCATGCCTTTGAGCTTGATCAAGACCCTTTTTTTGAATCTTGTGATGACCGTCTTCAAACTGATGAACCTCAAGAGGCCAAGACTGATTCTAGATCATTGGTATATACTCCTACACCTTGTAAAATTCTAGATCGATACAAGCCTCTGATTTTACCTCCTATATCCCATGCTTTCCCTAAAAATCATGACCTATATCTACCAAGATCTGATGGTGAATGCGATAACATCATTGCTGAGAGACATGTATTGAATTTTGAGTCTTTTCCTGACCTTTTTGAAGTTGATGAAGAGGATGTCATAATTAGGCTTTTTGCTCTTTCTTTGCAAGGCAAATTCAAGAGTTGGTTCAAAACCCTGCCTGATGCAAGCATCTCAAATTTTCAGTAGTTCGTCAAAGTTTTCCTCGACAGGTGGATGATTAGAAAAAATCCTTTCTTGATCATAGAAGAGTATAACTAGTTGAAAAGTTTGCTAAGGGAGACAGTACAACAATTTTCTTCCAGATTTAACAAAGTTTATTATTCGATGTCGGTTAATATAAGACCTCCTCTTGGATCTGCTCTCTTGCACTACCCGGGTGCCTTTGATCTGGAAATGGAGTTTCAGCTGAGGGAAAGGAACCTTGCAACACTTGGAGAGATGTAGAACAATGCAATAGATGTAGAGGCTCATTTTCCGATTCGAAGGGAAAAGTTGAAGGAACAAGAGATGAAAAACATAGATCTAGAGAAATCAACATTTCTAGAGGTAAAGCTTGACATTTTGGAAGAGATGATGCATAGGATCATCACAAGGAATGAGTATAATGTTCAATCCCATGGCTTGCTAATTGAAGATGAACAAATGGCTCCTCCAAAACATCTTCTTTCATATCACAGTTGGCATATATCTGATAATGATTGTTTTGTAGATCATCTTGGAGAAGAGAGATCTGTTGATATGACATGTATGCTTGATGATGTGTTTTATATTGATGATTTGCCTCAGTTTGATCAATATGATGATGATTATGCTCTCCAAACAGAAGCTAATATTATAGACAAACCAACAGCTAGTTTGTGGGAGGAAGAAGTTCACTTTCAGCAGCTCGAATACAATGTTCAGCCATCACATATCAGCTATGGAAATGATGAGGAAAGTGCAGCAAATTTTGAAGTAAGTGAAGGATCTTTGCCATTTTGTTTTGCTTCATTTCAGTTCATCAGAGACAACATTCATGCAATTAGAAATGAACTGTCGACAAATCTTGATCTGAACCTTTTTTAGGGCAATGAAAACCTTGTTCAAGACTTCTCATATCCAGAGTTGCAACCTCTGAATGCCATTGATTGTCAAGTTGCAAATGAAGAATTGGAAGTTGAACCATATGATCAAATTATGCAAGATGATTCCATACTATTTTGTTTTGAATCATTCCAGTTTTTAAAGGGAAATTTGCATAGTATATCTTCAAATTAGCAGCATGTATGAAATCATGTAATCTCATCGGAAACAATAGAAAATGGGTTGCAGTAATCTTTTCAATTTTTTCATAATCCAATAGCTGATGTGTTGGATGATGTCTACAGTAAAATTCCTTCTCCTATCTCTGCCCTTGACAAAAGTATTGATACAAGCTTGATCTCGCAGCTGGTTTCTTTGTCATTTTCAGTAGGAGTCTTGTCACAAACCTCAGATCAAAGTTTGCATTCACGGTATGAGGAGAAGAGAAGTAATCCATTGGACGAGCTAAGTCCCAGTGTGTATGAACTTCAAGATCCTTATGCAGTGTTTTTGGAGGCAGATAGAGAATCCATATCATTCAAAGGATCTGTTTCCAAGTTTTCATGGGATTTGCCTTTCAATAGTTCTCTGTTGTTGTTCATAAGCAAGCACTTGTGGAGAATGCAAACATCAGCCAAAATGCTTACTTGGTTGCATTGGTTGTTTCATTTCACTTGATAAGGTGATGAATGGAACAACTAGAGTAGGCTGTATTGAATAAGCTCTATTTTGAGCATATTTTCTAGTTTGTCAGTTGTGTTTTAGTCTTGCGTCATTTTTTGTTTCAGCCAATTTAAATATAGTTTCAGATGAGTGTCCAGTTTCAGATTTTGAGAGTCTTGTTTCAATTTTGAATTAATGAGTTCAACTATGAGTCTTGAGTCAAATTTTTATAGTAATTGGTTTTTGGATGTTTTGAAGTTATTGACTCCATTTCCCAATGGATGAAGGCACTTGTCTGCTCTCCCAAAGATTTGTCATTCTTGGCACCTCCAAGGAGCTACCATCCCCATTGGAGCCAATGTTAGTGTCAATCTTTCCAGCCTTCCACCAGTGATCAAACATGCTCTTACAAAGTGATTTTAAGGTGTCAAGGTAAAATTTTGTCATTTTAGTGAGTCCTCAAGTAAAATTTGGTCACTAGGTATTAGGTCTAGGGTTTGCTTTTACTCCTTTCAAAGTTGTCCAAATGTTGGTCCATGTCACCATTCCACTGAGTGTACCATCACTTAGAGGGTTTTCATCATCATGCCAGGTTCCAATGGCTCATTTTACACCTTGTTCATGCTTCATTTGTGCCTAGGTAAGGTTCATTCCCTCTCCTAGGGTTTTGAAGATAATTTCTCTTGGATGGTCAACTCATCAGCAAAACTTGTATCCTGATGTTCATAAACCTTCCCCTATCCTTAATGTAACTTATTAAACACTTCCCATCACTGATATCCCTCAAATTCCTCATTTTTGCACAAACCCTGGTTTCTTGCTACAACTTGACAATTTTCTAGGCTAGGCCTATGTTTTGCCCTTTTGGACCCCCTCCCCTCACTTTATCTTTGAAATTCCACTTTCTCCTACTTCCTAACATCCCTCCCTACTTCCCAAAATTTTCTCAAGAATTCAGAAGTCCCTTATCCCCTTCATTTCACTTCATTTCGACAAATCCCTTATTCCACACATCGGGATAGGTTCTACTCCAATGATGTTTCTGAGCAAGAAAAGATGAATTTGGGAAAAATAAGAGAGTTTTTTGTCCACAATTATCCAAGAAATAAAAATGTCCTTCACATTTTACGCAGGTTTCATGGTTTTATAGAAATACCAAAAATACAGTTGCATTAGGAGAATTGATGCACCTCTGAAGTGACCTTGGGAAAATCAAGATTTCTCTTAGCTTGGTTGGCCAAATTACTTTATTGATGAGTCAAATGATAACTCGACATAGAGAGATTTCCAATGAGCTATCATGAGCTTTCAAACGTTGATTGCAACAACACTCTGCCTTTAGGCAGCCTCATTTTGCACATTTTGACCAGTCTTGGGAGATTTAATTTCTGACAGGGAAAATAAACTCCAAATTGAAAAATTCAAGTGTTTTTGGAAATTAGACTCAATAAAATTTCTAATGAACTATCACACGGCCAATTTGGACACCGAGAAGGCATCCAAAACTAGTCTGCAAAAAGGCGTGACACACCTAGGTGGTGGCGCGGCGCACTTGCCTGCTTAGCGGAAATTTCACTCAAATCATCTTGCAAAGTCTCCAAATCTTGCAAACCTCTTCCTTCCAAGTAATTGAAACATCCTAAAGTTCTTTTGCAAGAGTTTTCATCCTCCTTGATGGTGTTTAGATAGGTGCAAATTCGAACCCTAGTTTGTTGCATAGTCCATTGAAAAAGTTGTCTAGGGTTTGCAAAAAATGTCATTGTTGTTGTTTGATCCCTGCAATCATTTTTACATTCCTTCACTACACTCCCCTCATTTCATATCCCCTACCCCTCTCATTCACACTCATCTACACCGCTATCCCCAAAACCCTAATACCTAATTCCTACTATTCCCAAACCCTAATTGACATCCCCAAACCCTATCACTCCCTAAAAACCACTATATCCAGCATCAAAACCCCTTTTCACTCTTTTATTACCCTAATACTCTCCATTTATCCTATTTTCCCATATCTCACACCCCTAAAGTAACTAATTCCCTCATAAAACCCTAAATCCCTCACTAAACCCTAATCTCCCAAAACTATTCCCTTCTTTCCCCAATTTCATTTCCCAGGAGTAAAATATATTCATACTCATCACCATTGTCCTCTTTCACCCCTCTTTCATCATCATTTAACCACCATACCTTCATCTCATCATTTTCCTAATACAAGCACTATGAGGAAGAGACAGTGAGTGATAGTTCCATGGAGAAACATAGGCAGCAAAGCAAAGGCAAAGGGAAGATGCACAAGGATGAAATAGATGGAAAACAAGAAAGAAAACAAACAGTTGGAGGATAAGCAAAGCGTAATGGAGATAGAAATGTTGAAACTAAAGAAGTAAAATGATGAAGAGGACGATGTCACTTCGACTTTCATTGAACAAGAGATAGAGAATGACAAGGAGTCTTGACTTGAGAGGGAAAACATGCACTTGGAAAAGATGTTGGAGAAGGCCAACAAAGAGAAAAATATGTTGGGGCACATGGCCTACCACTATTTGGCAAGAAACAAAGTTTGCAAAGCAAGAATTAGGAATTTGAAGGCCAAGTTGAGGAAAGCTTTGAGGAAGGGGAAAAAGCAAGACAAGATCAATATTTTGGCTGAGGCTTCCTTAGGCCAACATAGCACTTGATGCAGGAAACGTAGCCCAAATTTCTTTTTGTCAATTTTGAATTTTTGGAGCAAAACACAGGTTTTTCTGCCTGGTGCGTTGCACGACCTGCTGCACGTTTTTGCTAGGGACCTCCATTGGAGGAAAACTTAGCATTTTTGTATTCCTCAGGAAAAAATATGAATGCCCACAAATGGCTAAGAAATTTTGTCAAGTTTTGAGCCTCCAAAAGGGTCAAAAAGACCTCAAAAATGCCCTTTCTGCCCTTTTTTTGCCACACATGAAGCAGTGTTGGGAGAACTCACTATTGGAGGGGAAAATGGACACAAAATTCAGAAATTCCACCTATTCTGGAAAGTAGACGGATAGTCCTTTCCAACAAGCCCACTTGGAGCAAATTTGGTGCACGAAGGCGTCCAGAATCAGCTATAAAGAGGCGCGACGAACAGGGGTAGAGGTGTGGCGCACAGGATGGAAAATTGACTTTTTTGCCAAAAAACTATGTTTTTCACCTAGTTTTTTCTCAGTTTGACTTTTCTCTCTCTCATAGTAAAACTCATGATGTAATTTGATGTAACTTGATGTATTTTGATGTAAATATGGTAAAATTTCACTCATGGAGGTAGATACATCATAAAAAGGTAGTTTGAAACTGAATGAATCAGTTTCCTAGGTTTTAGAGGCAAGCTATTCCACTGCCTACTTTTCAGTTCTTAGTTTAGATATTGTTGAAACAGTTCCTAAACTCATGAATTCGACCCCTAAAGCCTAGCATGATTTTTTTTTTTTGCTTATATCTCTTAGTTTCTCAGTCATTGGTAGTGGTTGGACTCTTGTGAATGCTTTGAGCATTATTGTACATTCATCTCCGCAGTTTGGCAAAGGAATAGACTAGGGTTTGTAGCACTTTGTGGGATTCTTGTGGAAATTTAATTTGGTATTGTTTTTCCTTCTGTAATACAAGTTTAAATGTGTTTATGTATGCCATCATCTCTTTATGTTCAGCTTAACTAAATGAATCAAGGATAAAGGTATAATTCATTGATGTTGCAGTGCTCTACCTAGGGTTTGTTTAGTTATTTATGTTTTCAACTGTTTGAAGAGGATCCCTAAGATTTTCATGCCCTCTCCAACTCCTCACCAGTCTTAAAGCTCTCCATCTCACTCAATTTGAAGTACTAAACCATTTTCCTAGCTCACCCCATAGAGATCTTTGCAAGACTGTGTCCATTACCCGGACCTAAATCTGCCTTTCACATTTGAGCCAGCAAACCAAAAATTAAATTCAATCAAACTCCTGTAAGCATATACCTACCCTAAAATTAGTCTTCATATCAGTCATCTCAAGCCTTATTGACCATATTCTTCTGAGATTGACAAGGAGAGAGCCCTCTCTCGACCTGGTAGGGCTAGCTACTAGGTTAACCGTGGTTTGATGTTACCTTAGATCCTGCCTTTCTCAGCCTGAGGTAGATTTAGGCCCTAACAATATGGACACGAGAGTTTGGGGTGGCCACACCTTTAGAATACCTATCTAGAGTAAAGTTTGACAACACCTACCAGACACTCCTAGAAGGTAAGAAAGTGCCAAATTTTCATCTCCAAGATGCCATGTTATGCCACCTGTGCCATATCTGTGTTCCTTCAAGCGAGCATGCCAAGATGCTTTGGGAGGCACACTACAGTTGGGCCGCTGGAAATTTTAGAGTAGAGAAAATAGTGGCAGTACTGTAGAAGTATTTTAGTTAGCTAAACCTTTGTTCTGATGTTGGGAAGTACATTTTATCTTTCAGTCCCTACACCATCTCAAAACCAACCATCAAGAAGAAAGGCATATATAGTCCTTTCCCTACTCTTAGTCGACCTTAGGAATCCATCTCCATGGATTACATGTCGGTCCATCCTTCTACTAAGCATGGAAGTTACTACATTTTCATGGTCGTCAACAGATTCTCTAAGATGACCATTGTGGTAGTCTGCAAGAAGAGTATCACAGCATAAGCCACTACTAAGCTCTTATTTAAGTGAGTGTGGGTAGACTTTTTCATCCCATAGTTCATTGTCTTAGATCAGGACAACAGATTCCTAAGTGCATTTTGGTCAAGTCTTTGGTCGATGTTGGATACAAAACTTACTAAGTCTAGGACTTTCCACCCCCCAAACTAATGGACAAATAGAGGTGGTTAATAGGGTGATCGTGCACATTCTACATATGTACAACTCGAAGAATCCATGCACATGGGATGGAAGCCTCCCCTATGTCCATCACAACTATAATAGACCTCTCCACAACTCAACATGCCACATCCTTTTAGGTAGGGTTGGGATGTCGACCATTATGTCCCATTGATGTGGCTATACCATTTGTAGCCACTTAAGCAGTCTCGGCTCACATCCAGTCTGAAGATGACAGGTATAACAACATCATTGAGCACATTCAACACATATGCTAGTAGGTCCATGATATATTGGACAGAGCTAATGCTAAGTACAAGCAGTGCCATGATTAGCATCAGGTGCCACAAAAGTTCCAAGTGGATGACGAATTTTGGCTACACTTGCAGAAGGAGTACCTAGCTGGACTCCACCGCAAGCTTCACCCCCTTCGATATGGGTCATACACCATCACCAAGGATGTAGGGTACAAAGCCTTCGAGCAAAACATTCCTACCTTCCTTGGTTTTCACCTAGTGTTTAATGTAGACTGCCTTCGGCCATACTTTTCACCATTACGAGACACATCTGACATTGCAAAACAACTCACACCTTCAAAGTTAAACCCAGACTGCATGGAACAAGGCACAATTGATCAGATTATCAACACATAGATCAAGAAAAATTTCCAATAGAGGATATAGCTATATCAATTTGACAAAGCAAACCAACTCCTTCACTAGGGCAAGTGGTTCACCAGGGACCAAGTGAAATAGACATTTCCTCACCTCATGGAGGCTCTGCACGCAATGGGGACCATTGCTTCCAAAGGAGAGATGATTGATCTGGGTGGATATTGGTGGCTACCAAACTATTCCACCTAGACCTCCAATTGGTTTCAACAGTTTCCTTTTTTATTGCAACATTTACTATAGCTATTTTTCGGGTCCTGAACATCCCTATCAGTTTTGACCCCTTAAACAACATTTTTTTGGCACTCCAGTAAGCTCGTAAATGGGATTTCTAGAAATGTTGTAGTACTTACAGATATCATTCCAACAAGGTATCTTATGCACCAAATGAAGAAAATATGACCAAGTTATGACCCTAGGAAGTTGGCTTCCCAACTATCCCCAATGAGGCCCAAAAATGCTTGGTGTTTCATCTCCTGGGGTTAGGGTTTTCATTGTTTAGGGTTTCCCCTAGTTGTTCAATAATGAATAGGTCCTTTAGCCTCATTGTAACACAGTTCAAAGGCATGTAGATGCCACATCTCTTCTTAGAGATAAGCTACCATCACCTGAGCTAGTCTTATTTCCATTCTATTTGTAAGAAATTTTCAAATGCATATTTATATTTATTGTTATATTTATAATTTTTTGTGTTCCTGTTTAAGTTGGGATTAGTACTATTAGAGCAATCTACTCTTTCTTTGTTTTTATTTTCATGTCTCCATTGAGGTTGGAATATAAGGTGTTAGGGCTTGAATTGGTTGAACCTTTGCAAGACTAGCCTTACAAATCCCAACGGCCTCCCATGGCAGAAAGGAAGAAAGATGAGAGGGCAGGAGATACTTGGAAAATCTTTCTCAAAGAATCCCTCGAGTGATAGAGGAATGCGATGATAGACAACTTTGTCCAGATCCTTTAGCGGCTACCAAGGGCAACACATCTTACACTAGAAGCTACTCTGGAAGTGCCACACCCTTTAAGGTACAAGTTAACTTTGACATCCCCATATTTGGAGGTCAGGCCAACCAGTCACTTGTGGTTGAGGTCAAGGCTTCTGAATCAGATGCATGTTTCAACTCTGAATTAGAACCCAACAAAGGGGATGAAAAAGGGAAGTAGATGATTGATATGGAGTCTAGTGCAACCATGGCCATCACCAATATCCAAAAAAATGAGACTAAAGATCCAAAGGGGGACCGCCTCTTCCGCTCTTAGATTTTGGTGAAGGGTTCTCTGCTGCAATTCATTATTGACAGCAAGAGCCAAAACAACTTCATTTCAATAGAGGTCATGAAGTAGTTGGTGCTACCGACTACATCACATTTTCATCCGTACACCATCAGGTCACTTCATAAAGGACGAGATCTTCACTTCAACCAGCAGTGTCACCTTCCCTATAGCATCAAGCCCTTCACAGATGAGGTACTATGTGATTTTGCCCTCTTGAAGTTTTTGATGTGTTATTAGGACAACGATACTTATGGAAGCACCATGCTGTATATGAGTCTAGACCTCGCTCTGTGATAATTACCTTGGAAAATAAGTTGTACTGGATACCAGAGGTAGCACCACCTATCGCCATCTCTTTGATCACTGCAAAGCAACGTATTAAGATAGTTTCACAAACCAGGAAATTTGTTTTCCTTATAATTTTCCCTCAGGGCAAGAAGAATATTGTGCCCATGAATTCCAGATAGGGCTCCTTCACATAGCAATAGTAGATGGAAAAGGTTGTGGAGGAGTATAAGGACATTTCTCTTCACCTACGGGGTTGCCTCTAGAATGTCAGGTCAAGCACTACATCGATCTGACCGAAGGCATGTCACTTCCTAATGGACCAATCTATCGATGTTTCCTTATGGAGAACGATGAGATGAAGAGGCAGACTCAAGAGTTGTTACAGAAAGGTCACATTTGGCCAAGCTTATTAGCCTATGGGAGATTGATTGTATTGGTACAAAATAAGGATGGGATGTGGAGACTTTGTATTGAATATCAGGTGCTAAACAAGATCGTTGTATGGAATAGGTACCCAATCCCATGGATTGATGACCTTCTAGACCAGCTCAAGGGGGACAAATATTTAATAAAGATTTATTTGAAATATGGTTATCATCAAGAGAATTTTTGAATAGCTGGTCATGCCTTTCGAGTTTATGAATTCCCTTGCAACCTTCACGAGATTGATGGACAATATCTTGTTATCCTTCACCAATGCATTTGTGGCGATGTATTTAGATGACATCTTGATCTTCAGTTGTTGTTGGGAAGAGAACCTCCACCATATTTGATAGGTCCTCCAAATCCCACGACAACAGATGTTGTGTGCCAATTTGGAGAAATGCACTTTTGGCATGACCCAGGTTCAATACCTCGGGTACATCATTGCTACGCAGGGTGTGCAAGTGAACCCATCCAAGATTCAAGTCATTCAGAATTGGCTAGCCCCAACTACTCTAAGAGAGCTCCATAACTTTCTGGGTCTTGCTAGTTATATCTACCACAGGTTTATGTTGGGGTTCTCTCATATCACTTGGCCTTTAAGTCAAGTCACCGAGGGTAAAGCTAAAGGAAATTTATTTTGGTCTGAAACCAAACAGAAGGTGTTTTCTGAGTTGAAGCATCACCTATGCTTTGCACTGGTGCTCACATTACAAGACCTGCAGCAACCATTTGAGATTGAGATAGATGCCTCCGACTATGCTATTGGTGCAGTTCTTACTTAGCAGGGGTATCCAATGGCTTACTGTTGGTCGCTCTAATTGTTTTCACAATTCGAGCTCCACATAAATTGTCAACCCGAGAAGGTCTTTTTATTTCAAAGGTAATGGCGCACTGGATGTGCTCAATTTCAAAAGCGGGATCAATGTTGTAGTGAAAGAAAGACACACATCTGTTAAATTCATCAATCTATCAATTCACACTCTACTTAATTAAAGCTGAAGTTAATTAAATTACAGCAGAAACGAATTCTTTGTTACAGCAAAGGAAAATCAATCTACAAGAAAAGAAATCATTCAACCATAGCAGGAACAGGACCCTATTCCCTGGTGAGGAACTTCAGCACCTGCTGCCTGGCACTAATCACACTGTAAGAAAAGTAACTTCAAGAGATCAAGACCCTATTCCCAGGAACAGGAACCTTCAGCACATGTCCTCTTGTTTCTAATCACACTGCAGGCAAAGGAAAGCAATCAATGGGAGCAAGACCCTATCCCTTTATACAGGGATCTTCAGCACATGCTCTCAACATCATACACTCGTGCATTCAATACGTGTAGCGCTAAGAAACAGAATATTGCAAACCATGTAACTAGTGTTTCAGCAACAGAATTAAGGAAAGTGTAAACACATAAAGAAATAAACAAACTACAGGAACCAAAGGGGTGAATCTTGTGAGGAAGGCGGGCCCTTTCCTTCTCACAAGATTCCGCAGGAGAAAGAATTAAATTGGAACGCTCAAAAGAAGTTTTTATTCATCTGTCAAAGTAACTGATACATTACAAAAGGAGACTAGCTCCTGTTCTCACACAATACTGTTCTGTGACTCACAATTCAATCCCCCTCTAATGATGATGTCTCCTCCTTTTAAAGAGGAGACATCATTTATAATTTACATGAGAGTGAGTATCTCGATTCCGTTTCCAAAACAGGACTATTCTGTTCTTAAAAGAGATATTGTTACAACCGAGACAACAGAAGTGCTATCTTCAGGATGATCCAGGTAACCGTATCTTCAGGCTGTTGCTACTATTGCACAAAAAGTTCTTCCAGAATCGCAAATTACGCATAACGGGATTTGCGTGCTTGACGGCTGTTTCAGCAACTGAGTTAGCTGTTTCAGCAACGGAGTCAGCTGTTTTAGCAACGGAGTCAGCTGTTTTAGCAACGGTCGCTCATTCCCACCAAGGCATATACATATCTGCGATCTTTGGCTTATGTTAGCAACAATGCACTTCAATAAATGATAAAATATAAGAGTATTGTGGAATTAAATGTAAGACAGATTAACCATATAATAAAGAAGAGGTTTCTATATACCTTGGGATAAAGTGAATGAAAAAGACATTGAGGTTCATGGTTTTAAGAGTAAAGTGATGTCAAAATATATAGCAAAAATGGTACATAGTGGAGTCCTAACATCCCCCCCAGCTAAAAATGTTGCATGTCCTCAGGCAACCCCTCGTCTGAATCAGAGTCTGAGTACTGGGACTGAGCATGCAAATTACTCAAGCAGTAGCTGGAGAAGGTGGCATCTGTAGGAGCTCAGAATCCGCTGTTGGTCTGCAACTGTTGCCATGCCGAGGCTTCCTCTCTGTCAGTCAACTGATAATAACATTGATATTTGTCTGAAGGCAGCCATAAAATTGGAAAACGGAAATGATACCCAATCCAGTTTGCTCCACAATGTTGAATGCAATCAATGTACTTAGGGACCCTGGATAATGCAGCTTGAAGATTGAGCGGGTTAAAAGGATGATAATCCTGTCTTTCCTTACATGACTGCTGCCAAAAGATATCATTGGCCTTCAATGCAGCAGGACCCTTCATTCTAATGTGCTCTTGACACTTAAAAAGGATTGAAGCCTGTAATTGCTGTATGTGCTCGTTCATTCCTGGCTTCTGCAAGAATTCATAATACTGTGCTATAAACATGGCCGGGCCTACAGGCTCTGGTCTAATCCACAGGAGTTTATTCTCCTCATTATGACTGCTTGCAGTGAACGCAGTCTGCCAAGTGAGCTGATTAGACAAAAATGAAGCAAATGCCCTAATTTGTATATCGCCTGCAATTGGAATGAGATTAACTCTCCTATCTTCAGGAATGGCCTCATTATGAAGGTAGAGTTCGCACAGGAGATGCTGGTCACTTTCAGGGGCCTCCTTAAAAGTCTCAACAAATTTCTCTGAAGTCATTAACTCATGTGGTCTGCCATTTGCTATTGCTTTTAATTGAAAATAAACTAATCGTTCAGTAAGAAAGAGAGAGTAATTTATAGAGGGTTTACGTGTAACCATCAATTTCCGCACTAATGAAAACATCAAGGCTATCCGTGCCTTAGACTGTCTGGCTTCCTTCTTATATTCCCTGTGCTCTTGCAGTATTTGTTCCCAACTATCCCAGTTAGCATATGCATGGTTCTGCCATTGCAACTTATGTTGTCGTAATATTATATCTTGTTCTTCAGCATATTGCTTCTTCCATCTGTTCATTTGTTCCAATGGGTCCCATGGCAGAGTCTGTGTCTTTTTGGCAGAAGTAGTGGGTTGGGGCACTGTTTCCTCTGTCTGGATGGCTGCCTCAGAGGTAATGCGTTGGGGCATTGTTTCTTCTGTCGGGATGGCTGCATCAGAAGGAATGTGTTGGGGCATCGTTTCTTCTGTCGGGATGGCTGCATCCGCCTGCAAAGGATGGGATATCTGTGATTTGACTTCTTCCTCTTGCTTTATAGAGGGTCCTACTGGTTCTTGTGGAGCAGTAGGGCATTCCTCTTTTATTCCACCTGTCGTAGATGCTTCAGGGAGCTGAATCTTAACTACTCTGTATCCTGCACCCTGATAAATGCTGCCACACTCCTTGCACATATATTCCATACATGGCTCCCTATTTTGCATTGAGGCTACGTGTGCTAATGTATGGAGATTGAGTTCTCTTTCAAAAGCCTCCCGAGCCATGGTTAATTCAGTTTTGTAAGCTTCTAATTCAGACTTCAGGAACTCATTTTCCTCCAGTAGAGATGTCATAGTATGTGGACCTTGTGTGCTGATTGGCTCTGTTGGAATATTTTGTTGATGCTCGGTAGTAGCTGGTTCTTGCACCACAGTGGGTGGTTCTTGTGTTTCATCCACCGGGCTAGGAATGGATTCTTGTGCTCCAATGGCTGGTTCTTGTGTTTCAGTCACTGGGCTGGTGACTGGTTCTTGTGTTTCAGTCACTGGGCTGGTGACTGGTTCTTGTGTTTCAGTCACTGGGCATTTCCCACTATCATCCTGCTTGGTGTGTTCTTGTGCCTTAGTGACTGGTTCTTGTGTTTCAGTCACTGGGCTAGTGACTGGTTCTTGTGGAGCAGTCACTTCTTGACCTATAAACAATGTCATATTATCCCGGGGCGCTGGTTCTTGTGTGGCAGCACCTTCGGACGAGCCGGGTTGGGAAGTTTGGAATGAGGATAAAGATTTTAATAGAATAGTGGCAGGGTCAGGGAAAATGGAGGTGGATTTCGTCTCAACAGTTGTTTTCCTTTTTCTTTTTGATAGGAAGGCAGCAAAATTGCTGCCCTTCCTTTTCCTTGAAAGGGAGGGCTTTTTTCTGGGGACAGGGTTTTCCGGAGGGGTAAGGATTTGAGATGTGGACCTTGTCCGTGGTCTGGAGCCTGCGACTGCTGAGGTTTTCTTCTTTTTCTTAATGGGTGAAGAAGGGGGTGTTAGAGAATCGTCACTAGGGACAGGAATAGTGGGGGCAGTTGGCTCTGCTAAATGAGGCGAGTTCGGGGTTGGGCCAACTGGAGAATGCGGAATTTCTTCCTGTTGTTCTTCATGAGGAATCTCTGGAATGTCATGAGGACTTTCAGATGGTTGAGGCATTTGGTCCTGCTGAGGAATTTCCGGAATATCCTGAAAATTTTCGGGTGGTTGGGGATTTTCAGGTGCTTGCAGCGGAATTTCAGCCGGCTGGGGAATTCCAGGTGGGGCTTGCAGAGGGGGATTTTGCTTAGCAAAACCCCTCTGTATTAGCAACTGGCATAAACGGTGATGGGTAAGGGATGACATTGGAGATTTGGCTCGTTTACAATAATAAGACATGTTTTTAATACAACCAAGCAGATAATAGGGGATATTAATCAATCGTCCATTCCTCAAGTGATTCATCAAAACAAAATCATGATTGTACACTACCTGATAACGCCCCTCACATGTTAAGTAGTGTTTGATGAACTCTGCCACTGATGGCCATGGTTGAGGAAGTGAGTGCAGACTAACCCCGCGGCCTCTGGGTTCCACTTGCTCGTCCGGGCGCAGAAATTCTTGCTGTGCGTTAAGAACGACCTGCTTCCTGCTAAACCAGCGAGTGCCCTCAGCTGGCAACCCTGATACCTGAACTATGTCATCCTCTGTCACTGAAATGCGAACCCCTTGGACCACTGAGAAATTGTCTTCAAGGTTTTGTGCAAACTCTAATACTTGTTCCGGGTTAAATTCCCCCAACCTTTCAAAATATACTGTCCATCCCGCTTGTTGGAAGATCTGATAAACTTCAGGAAACAACTGAAGAAGACTTATGGAGCCGGGCTCATTTCTAATGGCCAACCCTCCCATGGCTGTAGCTTTGAGTTTTCCGCAGAGGCACCAATACAGTAAACTCAGACCCTGATCGCACTAGTTGTTGCAACAGAGGCTACATAGTCTAAATGACGGCAGAAATGGATATGACAACGGGCGGCTGCTTGGTTCATGCGAAATAATTACTCAATTTTCGGAATTCCCCCCCCTACATATGGTGTAATAATGATTGGACGTGTAAAGATATGCAATCATTATGAAATGAAATCCTCTCTTTAATATGATTTAACCGAATTACATTAAAACCTTATACCTTACATTTTACCTTTGATTTAATAATTCGAAGTGTCGGTTGCTTCAAAATAGCTCTAATATACATGGAAGAATTTGTTGATTTTTAGAACAGAGTGTAATTGAATCTGGTACATGCTGAATAGTTTTCACCAAAAGGATCTAAAGTATAATCGTGAAGAACCAGAAAGCTCATATGACAGCAAAGAGAGATACTTGCTTTGATGATAACCAGTTGCTGAGACTGGTGTTTAAGCAACTAAAAAAATGAACGATACATTGCTGAAGCAGGTGTTTCAGCAACGGGGGAAATCAATAATACATTGCTGAAACAGGTGTTTCAGCAATGGGGGAAATCAATGATATGTTGCTGAAACAGGTGTTTCAGCAACGGAAAAAGCTGGCGTTACGTTGCTGAAACAGGTGTTTCAGCAACGGGAAAAATCAGAGAACTGGGATAACTGACTTAGGTCTGTGAATGGTAAGGGATTATTTCAGCAGTAAGGGGTGGGAAATACTGACTGAAGGAGGATATTTCAGGAGTGGTGGGAATGATAGAAGTAATGTGGGTATGGAGGGATATTGCTTTAGGAAAGAGGGTAAAATGATGGGAAGAAGCTTCTTGATTTAAAGCTTCAACTCTTCTCATGATGAATCTGTCCTCCTTATTGCTTTTCCAGAATCTACAAAATTCAATTGTAATATGCCAATCCTTGACAGGGATTATTAGTGCTAAATCTAGTCTAGTACTAAAAATATAGTGCAGAAAATTAAGTGCTGTGAGGAGCAGAAGACTCCCCTAGAAAAAGATAATGAATATCAGTCATGCAGGCAGTCTTGAAATCCTCTTTAGAAACAGGGCGCTTATATAAACGGAGCCTATGGCCATTGACTAGTAGAGGTGTTTTAGCATCATCAATTGTTACAAGCCTTACCGTTCCGTTTGGAAAGACATCATCTACTTCATATGGTCCAAGCCAACGTGTACGTAGCTTTCCCTGAAAATTTTCAAACCGAGAGTCATACAACAAGGCCCAATTACCTTTTTGGAACTGCTTGTGTTTGATAATTTTGTCATGCCACTTCATCCTTTGTTGCTGAATCATGTTTGTTTGGTGAATGGCATCTAATCTCTTTTCATCCAACTCCAAAAGCTGCTGCAATCTAGCTGTCTGCACATCATTCAAATCAAGATTAACAGCTAGAGCAGTCCTTAAAGTTTTAATTTCAAATTCCACAAGAAAAACAGCATTTTTACCATAAACCAATTCATAGGGAGAAAAACCTGTAGTGTTTCTCCAAGTAGTCCTGTAAGCCCATAATGCCTCAGGGAGCCTTTGGGACCAATCCTTTCGGTTGTCCTTCACTGTTTTAGTTAGAATGGCCTCTAAAACTTTGTTTGTGCTTTCCACCTGCCCATTGGCCTGGGGGTGGTATGGTGTAGTCATTCTATGTTGAATATGATATTTGTGAAGGGTAGATTTAAAACCATGAGAATTGAATGGAGGTCCTCCATCAGTAACTAGCTCTCTGGGAATTCCAAATCTAGTGAAAATGTCTTCAAACAAGAAGGCCAGAACAGCCTCTTCATTGGCTCTAATAAGTGCTTTGGCCTCCACCCACTTAGTCATATAGTCTGTACAGACTAATATATAGGTTCTTTGATTGGATGGAGGGTTAATGGGTCCTATGAAGTCCAAGGCCCATCTTTCAAATGGTTCAGAAACTACCTGGGGGTTTAATGGCATTTGGTCTCTATGATTGGGTTGACCCATTCTCTGGCAGCTGTCACAAGCCCTTACATACTTCTTTGCATCCTTAAATAATGAGGTCCAATAGTAACCCATCCTCAGAATTTTATGTGCTGTTCTTTTATCAGCAAAATGGCCTCCACAAGGGCCATCATGACAAGCTTTCAATATGTCATACACTTCATCTTCTCTAATGCATCTTCGGATCTCCTGATCAAGCCCAGTATAGAAGAGACACCCGCTTATCCAGCTATACCTGGCACTTTGTTGAACAATTATTCTCTTTTCTCTATATGACAGGTGTGCTGGTAGTTTTCCTGCAACCAAGTAATTAGCAATATCTGCATACCATGGAGAATGAGCAGAAACTGCAAACAAATATTCGTCAGGAAAACTATCATCTACTGGAATATCATTGTCAGTTTTTAACCGTGAAAGAAAATCAGCCACCACATTTTCTTTACCAGGCCGATCTACAATTGTAATATCAAATTCCTGCAATAGTAATAGCCATCTGGTAACTCTAGCATTTGTGACAGATTTGTTCATTAAGTATTTAATAGCTGAATGATCAGTGTGCACAAAAGTCGGATAACCAGTAATATAGTGTCGGAATTTATTAATGGCATAGATTACTGCAAGGAACTCTTTCTCGGTAACTGTATAGTTCAGCTCAGCAGAGGTCATATTCTTACTGATAAAGTATATAGCATAAGGAAGATGATTTTCCTCTTGTCCCAAAACCGCTCCAATAGCAATGTCTGAAGCATCAGAAGATATGTGAAATGGAAGATTCCAGTCAGGCCCCCTCAAAATAGGAGCAGTAGACAGCTGATGCTTCAGCTCTTCAAAAGCTTTCTGACAAGAATTAGTCCACTTGAATTCAGCATTTTTCATAAGCAATACAAATAATGGAGAAGCTATTTTAGAGAAATCTTTAATAAATCTCCTGTAATAACCAGCATGTCCTAGAAAACTTCTCACATCAGTTTGAGTTTTAGGAACAGAAAGATTCTGAATGACCAATATTTTAGATGGATCTACCTGAATACCTTGAGATGAAATGAAATGTCCAAGCACTATTCCCTCACTCATCATCATATGGCATTTTTCGGTACTTAAGGAGAGGTGAGCTTGAATACATCTTTTAAGTACTTTCTCAAGGTTTTGTAATGCCTCTTCAAAAGACACACCATAGGGGGTAAAATCATCCATAAATATTTCCATACAATCATTCAGCATATCAGAAAATATTCCTATAACAGCTCTTTGAAAGGTTGCTGGTGCATTGCACAACCCAAATGGAAGAACTCTATAAGTGAAAGTTCCCCAGGGGCTGGTGAAAGTGGTCTTGTCTTGATCCTGGGGTGCAATTTTTATCTGATTATACCCACTGAATCCATCTAGAAAAGAAAAGAATTTCTTCCCTGCAAGACTGTCCAACACCTGATCAATGAAAGGTAAGGGAAAGTGATCCTTTTGAGTAGCTTTGTTTAAAGCTCTATAGTCGACACATACCCTCCATTTCCCGTTTTTCTTAGGAACAATTACTAACGGGGAAACCCATTCACTGTCAGATATGGGGTATATAAATCCTGCGTTAAGCAGTTTTTGAAGTTCTTCTTTAACAATTTCTCGTAAATTAGGATTCATTCGTCTTTGGGGTTGACAAACAGGTCGGCATCCCTCTTTAATGTAAATTCTGTGAGTACATAATTCAGAAGAAATACCTTTCATGTCCGTGTAATCCCAGGCAAATTCCTCCTTATATTCGTGTAATAACTTCATTAGTTGCTTTGTTTCAGCATCTGTTAGATCAGGATTTATGTTTAATGTCTTACCGGGTTCAATTTCGACTGTTATGCTTTTGGATGAGGTCGTGGTTAAAGTTTGAGATGAATCTTCAGGTTCAATCTTCTCTTGTGCATCAGTTTCAAAAATTGCAGTTAATTGGTTGTGTGTTTCAGCAATGACAGAAGAAGGCTCACAAATGAAATTATTGATTATTTCATCCTCTGTATTGTCTTTAAGAGTTAAATCTTGTCCTATAGTTAGAATCGGCTGAACAGCATTATCATCATAATCCATCCATATAGAATCTTCATTATTGACTACTGGCGTAGCGTGAGGATAAAGAGTTAATTGTTTTGTTTCATAACCATTCGAAATTGTCATTGAACCAGATCTGCAACTAATAAATGCATCAGCTGTGGCCAACCATGGCCTTCCTAGAATTAAGGGATGTCCCCCCAGCTTTGTTTTAGTTTGCAATACAACAAAATCAGCTGGATATTTCCAGGATTCAACTGAAATGAGCAGGTCTTCAACAATCCCTTCTGGCTTAATTGTGGAACGGTCAGCTAACTCTAAGATGGTCGGTGTATCTCTGATTGTGTTATTCAGCTGTAACAATTGTGAAGTTTCCAGAGTCATTATATTAATTGCTGCACCTAAGTCTACCAGAACTCGGGGAATCACTGCTTTATCAATCTGAACTGTGACGGTAGGATGGCCAGGATCACCATATTTTACAGGAGGGGCTTTTTCGGACATTAATGCAGACAAGTCTCCCATCACATGTACTGTAAGGGGATCCTTGGTTTTCCTACTAGGTTTCTTAACACAGATATCCCTTAATGTTTTGGCATAAATTGGTACATCTTTTAATGCTTGTAAAAGTGGAATTTTAATATACAAATTTTGCAATTCCCCCATAAAATTGAAAGTAGGTGTTTCAGCTGTTTTGGTTAAAACCAAACGCTCGGGGAATGGTGGTTCTGTTAATTCAACATTTTTGTTAGGAGGTGGTTGAGCTTCTTTTTGTTTCTCGGTTTCATTCTTATCTGAATCAGTTATGTCATCAATAATAGGCTCTACTATTCTTCCAGATCTTAGATGAATATCATTACATTGCATAGTAGGAAATATAGACTGATTCTGAATATCAATGACTTGCACAACTTTATTATTGGGGTTAGGATTTGGTTGCGCAGGTAGTTGGGGTCTCATTTGGTTGTTTGGTGGAGCATTTGATGGCAGAGAGAGTGATTGTTGGAATTGAGGCATTTGATTTGGGTATGGGAGTGATTGACTATTCCAATTTGGGTTCCAAGGGTTGAAAGGAGGTGGTTGTTGTGGAGGCCAAGGAGTCCACATTGAAGGGTCAACAAAGGGAGGGTTTTGCATTTGCATGGGTGGGAAATTCATTTGATTGAAAAGTGGGTATTGCATTTGGTTGAAGGGGGGGTAACTTGTTTGGCAAAAAGCAGAATAATTGTTCCAACGATTAAATGGCATACCAGAGTTCGTACCTTGCCCTTTAGGTTGCCATTGTCTTCTTTGAGTTAGCAGGTAAACTGCCTCAGCTTCTTCTTCCGTTGGCTGCAACGCTGCTTTTATTCCTGGTAGAGATGGACACTGTTCTGTCTCATGATCTTTCTCACAAAGGGTGCAAACTGGTACTTTATCCCTTGGGCATTCTCTTAGTGGATGCTTGTCTCTACATTTCGGGCAGAAGACAGCCAGAGTTGCTTCTGCTTCGGCCTGCTTCTTCTTAACCTGCAAAGTGTCAATCTGCGAAGCAAAAGAACTTAACATTTCGGTTTTAAATTCTTCAAGTAGATTACCTATTTCTGCTCTTGTTGCTCCTCCATTGGCTGATTTCTGTATCCTTGAATAGGTGGAATCCCTTATTCTGTTTCTTGCAGCTCCCCTAGAGCACCTTTTAGCAAGTTCACAAATCTCATCATATGATTCTTTGGATATATCTCCCTTAGCAAGCATATTTAACATATTTAAACAATCATCCCTTAAACCTCTAAGTAATATTGTTTTACAAATTTCCTTACTTATGTCCGGGTGATCGGATCTCTGTATGTTGTATTGCAGCCTTTCTATGTAATCCTCCAGACTTTCATCCGATTTTTGTGCCATATTGAATAGTTCATCCTTCTTCTCTCTCGTCCGGCAGTAGTCTTGATATTTAAGTAGAAATTTTTGTTTCATTTGCTCCCATGTTGTGACTACCTGACTTCCAAGGCTCATGAACCACCTTAAAGCATTCCCTTTTAAGGTGGCTAGAAACAGTTTCAACTTTTGAGCATTAGTAACATAATCATAACTTCTGCATAAAATATCAAATTCAAAAAGAAATTCGTCAGGATCCTCAGTGGATAAACCATGAAAGTTAGGTAGGGCAGACAATGGGATATTTTTCATTGTTCCTGCAGGAAGATCACTGATGGGAAATCCCAAGGTAGAAAGGGAATTTTCATCCCTTCTTTCTTCTTCAGGACCTGCACGTCCTCCTCCAAAGAGGAATGCATCATTGTTATCTTCCATTGTTGGACCTCCTACTGCACTTTCTCGATCGTCAGAATCCTCTATTGGTTCTTCAATGTTTTCTACCGGTCGTCCAACGCTTTCTACTATTTCCTCAATGTGTTCTACTGATCTGCTAATACTTCCTTCTGACTCTTCAGCGCTGGCTGCTGGTTCTTCTGTATTTTCAGGACCCACAACTTCCTCTGTTCTGTAATCTGACTGAGGAGAACGCTGAAATTTTGATTTCCGAGAACTTAATCTTTGTGATGATTCAGCCTTCGATACAATCTCGTCAATAAACGTTTTTCGTCCTCCCCAGCCCTTGCCACCTGTGCGGTTATTTTTCTTCTGGTTTCCTCGTCCTCTCATACAATCTGCACATTAAAAGGAAAAAATGAATGCTTTTGAAATCTATAATTACCTTCCCCGGCAACGGCGCCAAAATGTTGGTCGCTCTAATTGTTTTCACAATTCGAGCTCCACATAAATTGTCAACCCGAGAAGGTCTTTTTATTTCAAAGGTAATGGCGCACTGGATGTGCTCAATTTTAAAAGCGGGATCAATGTTGTAGTGAAAGAAAGACACACATCTATTAAATTTATCAATCTATCAATTCACACTCTACTTAATTAAAGCTGAAGTTAATTAAATTACAGCAGAAACGAATTCTCTGTTACAGCAAAGGAAAATCAATCTACAAGAAAAGAAATCATTCAACCATAGCAGGAACAGGACCCTATTCCCTGGTGAGGAACTTCAGCACCTGCTGCCTGGCACTAATCACACTGTAAGAAAAGTAACTTCAAGAGATCAAGACCCTATTCCCAAGAATAGGAACCTTCAGCACATGTCCTCTTGTTTCTAATCACACTGTAGGCAAAGGAAAGCAATCAATGGGAGCAAGACCCTATCCCTTTATACAGGGATCTTCAGCACATGCTCTCAACATCATACACTCGTGCATTCAATACGTGTAGCGCTAAGAAACAGAGTATTGCAAACCATGTAACTAGTGTTTCAGCAACAGAATTAAGGAAAGTGTAAACACATAAAGAAATAAACAAACTACAAGAACCAAAGGGGGTGAATCTTGTGAGGAAGGCGGGCCCTTTCCTTCTCACAAGATTCCCCAGGAGAAAGAATTAAATTGGAACGCTCAAAAGAAGTTTTTATTCATCTGTCAAAGTAACTGATACATTACAAAAGGAGACTAGCTCCTGTTCTCACACAATACTGTTCTGTGACTCACAATTCAATCCCCCTCTAATGATGATGTCTCCTCCTTTTAAAGAGGAGACATCATTTACAATTTACATGAAAGTGAGTATCTTGATTCCGTTTCCAAAACAGGGCTATTCTGTTCTTAAAAGAGATACTGTTACAACCGAGACAACAGAAGTGCTATCTTCAGGATGATCCAGGTAACCGTATCTTCAGGCTGTTGCTACTATTGCACAAAAAGTTCTTCCAGAATCACAAATTATGCATAACGGGATTTGCGTGCTTGACGGCTGTTTCAGCAACTGAGTTAGCTGTTTCAGCAACGGAGTCAGCTGTTTCAGCAACGGAGTCAGCTGTTTCAGCAACGGTCACTCATTCCCACCAAGGCATATACATATCTGCGATCTTTGGCTTATGTTAGCAACAATGCACTTCAATAAATGATAAAATATAAGAGTATTGTGGAATTAAATGTAAGACAGATTAACCATATAATAAAGAAGAGGTTTCTATATACCTTGGGATAAAGTGAATGAAAAAGACATTGAGGTTCATGGTTTTAAGAGTAAAGTGATGTCAAAATATATAGCAAAAATGGTACATAGTGGAGTCCTAACACTTACCACAGTGAGAGACTTTTAGAAACACTCTGAAAGTATCCCACCTATGAAAAATAAATGTATTCGATTGTGTAGGTCTATCATCAATGGAAACATTACATTGTGGGGGAAGGATATAGTCATCCACACAAACCACCGAACTCTGCAATTCATACAGACACAAGGGAAGTTGCAAAATGGTTGCCATCAGAAATGGTCCACATACTTGCAAATTTTCGATTTGAACATTAAGTATAAGAAGGGAAACACGAATAATGTTGCAGACTACCTCAATCGACCACCAGTCATGGCGTTGAACAATGTGCTTGAATCATATGGGCATGAGATGTCGGGGTGACCACATCTTTACAAGATCAATCCAAAGTTTGACAACACATACCAGACACTCCTGGAAGATAATAAAGTTCCAAATTTTCATCTCCAAGATGCACTGTTATGCCACCTGGGAAAAAATTGTGTTCCTTCAAGTGAGCATGCCATGATAATTTGGGAGGCGCACTACAATCTGTCTGCTAGACATTTCAAAGTAGAGAAAACAATGGTAGTACTGCCGAAGTTTTTTTTTGGTTGAACCTTCATTGAGATGTTTGTAAGTACATTCGATATTGCACTACCTGTGCCATTTCCAAACCAACCATCAAGAAGAAAGGCCTATATAGTCCTTTTCCTACTCCCAGTCGACCTTAAGAATCCATCTCCATGGATTACATGTCGGGCCTTCCTTCTACAAAGCATGACAATGACTGTGTTTTCCTGGTCATCGATAGATTCTCTAAGATGACCATTATGGCAGCCTACATGAAGAGTATCACAGTAAAAGCCACCGCTAAGCTCTTCTTTGAGCGAGTGTGGGTACACTTTGTCATCTGAAAGTCCATTGTCTTTGATCGGGACAATGGATTCCAAAGTGAATTTTGGTCAAGGCTCTCCTTAATGTTGGGTACAAAACTTACTAATTCCACGACTTTCCACCCCAAAACTAATGGCAAAACTAAGCTCGTCAATAGGGTGATCGTGCACATTATGCGTATGTGAAACTTTTAGAATCTGTGCACATGGGACGAAATCCTCCCCTATGTCCATGAAAGCTATAATAAACCTCTCCATAGCTCAACATGCCACATCTTGTTTTAGGTAGGACTAGGGTTTCAACCATTATGTCCCATTGATGTGGCGATACGATTTGTAGCCACTTAGGAAGATTAGGCTCACATCGAGTCTGACACTAAAAGGGCTAACAACTTCCATGATCACATTCAACACACCTGCCAATAGGTCCATTATATATTGGGTAGAGCTCATGCCAAGTACAAGTAGTGCCATGATCAACATCGGGTGTCATTCAAGTTCTAGGTTGGCAACAAAGTTTGGCTACACTTGTAGAAGGAGTGCTTCGATGGACCCCACCGCAAGCTTCACCCACTCTGATATTGTTCATACACCATCATCAAGGCTTTAGGGGAAAATGCCTTCGAGCTCAACATCCCTACCTTCCTTGGTCTACACCCAGCTTTTAATGTATACCTCCTTTGGCCACATTTTCAACCATTACAGGACACATCTGACATTGCAAAGCAACTGACACCAGGAAAGTTAAAACCAGACTACATGGAATAGGCCACAAATTATCAAATCATCGACACACAGATCAAGAACAATCACCAATAGATGATCCAATTATATCGAGTTGACAAAGTAGGCCAACCCTTGCACTAGCACAAGTGGTTCACTAGGGACCAGGTGCAACAGACATTTCCTTACCTCATGGATGCTCTGCATGCAATGGGAACCATTTTTTCCTAAGTAGGGATGACTGGTCCAAGTGGATATTTGTGGCCACCCACCCATTCCACGTAGACCTCTGCTTGGTTTCATTTGTTTCCTTTTTTATTGTAACATTTACTATTTTTAGTAGTTTTTTGGGTCCTGAACTTCTAGAGCAGTTTTGACCCCCTAAACGACTTGTTTTTAGGTCTGCAATAAGACCATAAATGGGCTTGAACAAATCTTATAGTACTTGGAGAGATCTTTCAAACAAGGTATCTTTCCTTCCAAACGAAGATAATCTGACCAAGTTCAGACCCTGGGAAGTTGGTTGCCCAACTATCCCCAACAAGGCCCACAAACTCTTGGTGTTCCATCTCCTGTGGTTAGGGTTTTCATTGTTTTTGGTTTTCCCTAGTTGTTCAATAACAAATAGGCACTTTGGCCTCATTGTAACATATTTTAGAGGCATGTAGCCACCACATCGCTTCTTAGAGATAAGCTACCATCGCCCGAGCTACTCTTATTTCCATTCTATTTGTAAGCATATTTCAGTATTTGAATATTAATGAAATGAAGTGTTATTTCTTCTGCGTATTTTTTTTTATGGATATATATTTAATTTGTTGCATTCCTGCTTAAGTTTGGATCAGTGGTATAAGAGCGGTCTGCTCTTTCTTTGTTTTTTTTCCATGTCCCCAATGAGGTCGGGATATAAGGGAATAGGGTTCAAACTGGTCGAACATTTGCAAGACTAGCCTCGCAAATCCAAACAGCCTCCCATGGCAAAAGAGAAGAAAGACCAGGGGGTATGTGATCCTTGGAAAATCTTTCTTGAAGAAGCCTTTAAGAGACAGAGGAATGCGATGATGGAAAACTTTGCCCAGATCCTTCAACAGCTACCAAAGGGCGATGCATCTTCTACCAACAGCTACTCTAGAAGTACCACACCCTTTAACGTACAAGTTAAATTTGACATCCCCATACTTGAAGGTCGGTCCAAGTAGTCACTTGTGGCCTAGCTCAAGGCTTCTGAATCGAACACATGTTCTTACTCTGAGACAGAACCTGACAAGGGGAATTAAATGGGAAGGATATGACTGATGTGGAGTCTAGTTCCATTGTGGCCATCACCAAGATCCAAAAGAATGAAACTGGAGATCTAGAGGATGGGGACCACCTCTTCCACTCACAGATGTGGGTGAAGGGTTCTCTACTACAGTTCATTATCGATTGTGGGAGCCAGAAGAACCTCATTTCAGTAGAGGTCATGAAGCGGTTGGGGCTACGAACTACGACACATTTTCAGTCGTAAACCATTAGGTGGCTTCACAAAGGAAGTGATCTTCGCGTCAACCAACATTGTCACCTTCCCTACAGCATCAAGCCCTTCACTGATGATGTAATGTGTGATTTCCCCCTCTTGAAGTTTTTGATGTATTATTAGGAAACAATACTTGTGGAAGTCCCATGTTGTATATGAGTCTAGACCTCACTCTGTGATAATTACTTTGGGCAATAAGTTGTAAAACATATCGAAGCTAGCACCACCTACCTCCATCTCTTTGATCACTGCAAAGAAATGCAGTAACATAATTTCACAGACCATGAAATTTGTTTTCCTTATGATCCACCCTCAGGGAAAGAAGAAAATTGTGGCCACGAATTTTAGACAGGGCTCCTTCACATAGAAGTATAGGATGGACAGGGTTGCGCTGTAGTACAGGGACATTTTCTCCTCACCTACGGGTTACCTCTAAACTGTCAGGTTAAGAGCTACATCGATCTGACCTTGGGTGCATCGCTTCCTAATGGACTGATCTATCGATCCTTTGTTCTAGAGAATGATGAGATGAAGAGGTAGATTCAGGAGTTGTTCTAGAAAGGGAGCATCAGGCCAAGCTCACCACTCTATGGGAGCCCTATTGTATTGTTAAAAAAGAAGGATGGGACCTTGTTATATGGAATTTATACCTACGGATAAGTATATATTCCCTATGTGGGTATTTACACTTAGAATGACTGAAGTAAATATGTTTAACCTTTTCGTATAATAAACAAATAAGATAAAAGAGCCTACTTTTGATCCTTCGCTTCCTTTGATCTCCTTTGAATTTCTCCCATCGCTCCCGCTCAAACTAAATTCATTGAATTGGTACCTACCAACATAAATAGAAGATGACAACAATCAAAGAATATTATCTATTTATTGTAAAAAAATGGAATTGACAACATTTGAACATACATTCATCATAGATATAGACAAAAGTATTGGAAAAGGAACAAACAACTTTATTGATTGATAGAAGGAGAAGTTACACCCAATGTGGTTCGATCTCGTGTCACTCATCTAACTTAGTCCAAGCCCTCATCACACCAATAACAACATCAATCTAGTAGCATAACATTACTTTGACAATGATTTCAAGTCTCTAAACCAACAATATTTCTCTATAATATCCAAGCCCCTTGGCTCTATGATGGGAGGCCCATTTATAGATGAATGCAAGCGGTTTTATCATTAATATTGCATTGAATGGTTTTCCATAATTGGATGATTAGTTTCCATGTTCAAAGGGATGAGAGGATAGAGGATTAGATGATCCAAGGCTATCCTAATTTGAGCTCATCTTGATAAGATAGGAGTTGGGTTCCTTATAGAAGGCTCTAGAAATGAGGAATATACTCAGGACCCAATGAGCATTTCGAGGATTCTCACCCAGCAAAGGCTTGAGTGGGCTTAGGTGCTCTACAATTCAGCCTTTAATGGGGCTACCTACTCTGTAGAACACTTACCCCTAACTAGGGGTTCGCTGGTGACTCAAGGAATCACTTCGGCAGGGTTTGAAGTGAGTAAACTCTCATGGATGAAAGCACTCAATGAGGTGGCATGTCTAGGGCATGTAGCAACTAAATTAGGGTTTGATAGACTCTGTTTACACTGATCTGATTGTCAGGAGTGATGTGCCCAAATAGACATGTAACAGCTGGCCCCTAAAGTATGGAGTCAAAAATGATAATGTTGAGTGATATGCTTTATGATGTGATGAGGAGGATCTGAAGCAAACGATGACCTGCATCAATTACAATACATAATATCATGATATCTTTGAATTTTTCATGAATTGCTGATGGAAGGCATACCCATGCTTAGCATATAAAAGTTTCATTACATGTACATAAATTAGATAGTCATCTATAGATATAGACCCATGATAAGATGACCATCTGTGTAAAGCCATCGTATAGATGATTGAGTACTCTCTTGAAATTGTAGCTTGGATGGATGAAACTAGATGGGGTCCTCTATCTCATCCAATCATTTTCTCAACTACGAGTCTAACTATGTGAAAATGTGATTTGAATTTGAACATGGGAAGACACCTTCTAATTACCAGCCAATGATGTAAGTTGTTAACATATGCGAGAGAAATCACCAATAAAGATAATGATTCTCAAGGTACTACAGTACATTCTACATGGTGTGAATAGATGTTTTGATGTCGAACACCATAAAAAGTATTTTGGTCGAAGTTCTATGATGTCAACCTGTCACCTGAAGCGAGAAACTTGCCATTGATGTGTGCAAGCCTCAAGGTATTAGAAGAGTGTTTCTATGTCAACTTCCTGGATAATGTGTTGATGTCAACAAGAAGAGACACATCACAGGAGGACCTTGATGTATACCCCATCAACAACGTGAAACAAGTGTAATGATTTTGAAGATAGAATGTGACTAATGAAACAATGTTCAAGAATCGCGGTCATGAAAATGAAGGTTTATGAGTATTGCAAAGGATGAAGTTTACTGAGTGACTTATCTTGAACATCTCAACGACACTGAATGAATTGGCAGCATTGACCCAAAACCAAAGTGATGCATGGTACGATAGACCATAGGTATGATAAACATCAAGCAGATAACCCAACCCAAATAGTCACAGAGATGAAGTGAAAGTGTCATGTTCAAGAGTGACTTGCTACATAAACTGATTTATCCCTTTTCCCATTTTCCCAGTCATTGCTGACCAGTACATCTTTATTTTTTAACAAGATTGAGGAGGATAACATATGTTTGATGTATAATTCTACCCTTCGAGTGAATCCATCACTATTTGATGTTTTAATGGGTCTAGCGAAGGTGAAACTTGGTCTTGTCATGATGGGCAAGTTTGTCATTATTTGATGTTATAACATGTTTGACGACAATGAGGACTTGGTCCTTTTCATGTCTATAGAGTTTGAAAAGGGACAAAAAGAAAACTCCACTAGTTTGTTTTTGTAAATTTGTCTCTCAAGTTTGAAAAAGAGTAAAATAATACGAGAGAGAACCTATTGACCATGTTCGATCAATGTATTCCTTTTTCGTAAGTAATCTATCTCAGTTCAAAAAAGGGTTAAACTTATACTAAGCCTATGGTGTGATTTCAGACTTTGATCGGATCAGAATGGCTATCACATGGCATGAAAGAGAACATGAAGAATAGGATATGGTTTCCCTAAATGATCCTGGTACTATTGAGGTCCTCAGAGATTGTGGGTTACTCAAATATTTCAGGTTATATGGGATGAGGAAACAGTTAGAACTATTGCAGTTCTTGATTCATTCATGGGATCTAGCGGAACAAGTTTTTCACATAGGGGACAAAATGCTCCCTATATTGATCTATGATATTTACTTGCTCACAGGATTGTCGAGATGTGGTTCCCCCATTTCTCTTTTAGGTTTTTCCCGTGGGAGTGAATCAGTGAGGGACTACATTCGACAATTCTATCGTCCAAGTACACAACCTAGCAAAGATGGAAAGATAAACATCAGGGATGTTCATGATATGCCCTTGCGAACAATCCTCTTTACTATCACGAAGTTGGCCAGTAGCGTGACACTTACACACAGTATGCGCTCGAGTGTCTCGATCCAACTATGTTCAACTAGTGTGAGGAAACATTCTCTTTGATGAAAGATCACCTCACTAAAGTAAAAAGTAGTAAGATAAAATATTTCAACTATGGATGGATCTTGATCACTTTTACTTTGGAGAGACTTCCATTGATGCAACCTCAACATGTGACACTGAGTTTAGTTGGTCCTAGAGATCCACAATTGCAGAGATGGGTAAAGTTGATGGCTAGACATGTTGGTCAATCATCAATCTCATTTTCTATCGTATTCTTTAGTTGGCCCCATTGACAACATATTTTCATAGAGGAGCATCCATATGCAGGGATGGATTTTCATAGAGATCTAGATTTGATATTACCAGTGGGTGCTAAATGGGGTGCTATAGGTGAATTGTTTTGACCATGTATTTTTTATTTTTTTTTTGAGTTTTTACATGTTTTTGTGTTTTTTGATGTTTCCAAGACTAAACTAAAAATTTTCTCATGTATACAGATGTTGGCATGTTCAACCAATGGGTCATCAACAAGAGGCAGGTGAGCTAGCGGGGAGAAATGTCGGAAGAGTAGTTCTCCAAGATTTAGATATGATAGAGACACTCGTAGAGTTGCAAGATCATATAGAGGGGTTAACCCTTGGTATATCAGATGTTTGGATCGAGGAGTTATCAATGAAACTACAACGCCATACTATTGGTGTACCTAGCCATTGGATGAGGCTATTGCACGTGATAGCTTAGGCAACGACTTCTTATCGTTATCATCATTAGATCAACTTAGGATGATTTAATGTATGCATTTTGAGGTTTTGAGGTTAGATGACCAGCATGTCTTGTTCACAAATTTTTGTAAAAACTTTGAACATCTATCTATTTTACTTTTAGTGTTTTTGTATGGTTATGCGTAATCCTATTCAACTGTTGATGTGAATTGGAAATTTACTCTTTACATATGTCATAAATGTCTGTTTAACACGTAATTCACTAAAGAATCAGTTAATGTGTTAAAGTTTATGGAAATGTGTTTATATTGAATGTAATCAAAGTGTCTTTCCAAGAGAAAAAACCTAAGGAATATATGATGAATAGTTGGATTTTAGAGGGTATAAACATTCGTAATTTGTAGTACGACAAGTTGTGAGTCTAGCCTAATGATGATTTAGTGAATGCCAAGTGAAATGGCATCAAACAAGAGTTCAATCAATGCACTATACGCGGTGATATTGTTCGTAGAAGGACTGATACAAATCCCTTGAAAATTCACTAACTGGCCACTTGGAGCGATTATGGACCTTGCTGTTACAGGAAAATTTGGGCACATCAACCCTGACTTCCAGATCTGTATTACTAGGGTACATCAACCCCTAATTTAGTTGTTTTCATTCCCTAATGAAGTTAACCTACATAATTCTTGCCTCCCAAGAGTTTCATGTCACCATTCGTCCAAAAAATTCCCCTAGGGAAATTAATGGAGATGGCTCTTTATCAGGTTACAATGCATTGCAGGAACTGCATTGTCTGGGTGCAATGCACCGTACCTAGCCTTTGCTTCACCTGTGATGAGCGAGATTCCTCAATTTTTTTAAATGAATCCATTGGATTCCTCATCCATTGGATCCTTCTGGAAGTTTCCAGATGGATTGGAGCTCGCTTTTGGATGAGGAAGAGGATGAATGAACCTTAATCCATTATCCCTTCCTCCATGGAACCACTTCCCAATTATGGAAAAGAATTCATGAGGGCCATTAATGGCCTAAACGCATCCATTCAGCTATAAATGGACCAAGCATTCAAAGGCTTGGAAAGGTTGGAATTTCTTGATCTAAGGAAATCTTGTTTAGATGAGATTAGTAAGAGTATTGTAATGATGTCAAATTGTAGCTTCATGAGGAGAGAAGGGTTTGAAGCTGGAAGGATGACACTGAATCAAGCATGCATCTACATGGGTTGTAATATTTCCTTCTATCAATAAATAATTCTAATCTTTTTCCATTCATGTATTTATATGGTGTATATCGTATTCTCGATTCTATGATATGTTTAGTTAACAGATCATCATTATTGTATGCATTGATGGGTTTCCGTCTCAGCTTGTGTGCAGGTACTTTCTAAGCGAGTTAAGTATGGAAAGGAGTCATGAAATTGGTCAAAGGAGAGAGGCATCGAGCAAAAGTTATAGGTTGGTACCTTTTCCCTTCTTTCTCTTATCTGTTAACTATAGGAAAAGCAACGAATTACTTTGTCTGTTGTTTCTAGACTAGATACTAGGTCTAGAGGGTTAAGCATTTGAAGAAACACTAAATTTTGGTGACTCCACTGGGGAGAGATAGTATCCCTTATAGTAGATTATCAATCTCTTAAAACACTTTGACATATTGTACCTTTTGTTATTCATCAAATTCAAGTTCAATTCACTAAAAATTGACTCAATTTTGAGCATAAAATTGCCTTCAGTAATCATCGCACTTCTGTGACTGACACAGTGCGATGAAATGCACCTTCTACAAACACCCAGTGCGATGCATCACAATATCTCTAACTGTTGCCTACAATGATCCCTTTAAAGTCAGTTTTCCCCTCTAGGAACTAAAACCTTCAGTCAATTTTCAGTTGTTTGAATTGCCTATTGAATATCAATGTTGTCTTATCTCTCAAAATAGTCTTTTCATCTCCTTAGCCATCCAACCCTAATTTGATTGGATTGATTAATGTTTCTTTAATGTTTTCTTTGTCATTATTAGTCTATAGTCAAAGTTAGAATATAATCGATTGTTTTTTGTCGATAGAAAAGTGTCGTAAAATCGTCATTTTCTTCGAAAAAATGAAGTGTCGTAAAGTCTTCCTTCATAAATAATCGATTGATTTATTTGTGCATTTGATTTGTATTTTCATTTAAAGTGTCGAAAATATTCATTTCTTTAAAATCAAAAGTGTCGTACATTCTTCCTTTCCCTTTAAAAGAAATTGTCACAAATCCTCATTTTTTATGAAAAGAGTTCTGAATTGTTTGTGCATTAGTTTTTCTTATTGCATCATTCACATTAAGAGAAATTGAAAAGAAAACAATGCATTGTGCATATTGAAGTTTGTGAATGCTTGAAAGGAATGGTTTAGGGAATTGCATCTAGTTTGTGCTCTTTGTTGATTGATCAAAAAGTACTTGTATGCTCTATCCCTCATAGCTAGGATTTTCATTGCTGAAATTAAGTGGAAAGAGTGCTTCTCATTCTGGTTGCATTTTTAGGAATTTTGGAAAACATCTCGTGGTGACACATTAAAGGCAAATTCTAAAGAATATCAACTTAAAATTTATCTGAATTAATCTAAAAACGCATTGGAACTTAACAAAAACATCTAGAGATCTAGGATAGAGACGTGTTTCGACGTCTTTAAACCTAGTGGCTGTCGTTTTCATTGAGGTTGGGTGATTCCTCCTCTGTTATTCGATAAGTGCTAGTACATACTTGTGCTTCCTGTACCGTCCAGTATATGGTGGGAGATTCCAATAGGTTGAAATCCTTTATCCCTAGGAAGCCAAGTCTGCCGCCTTACCGATCGCAACGCACCAAACATAGCATTCGGGAAGATTGACTGTCGTATGTAAAGTCCTTGGTCATTTCTCTTTCATTTATCACCAAGGTGTATATTGCACTTTTGCGATTAGTTTGGTAAACCCTCCTGTCTAGTTCTCTAGAGCTGTCACTTTCGTTCCTTTTCGACAACTTAAAAAAAAAGGTTCATCTGAGCATTTGTCCTTTTAGGCTCATTAAACATCGAAAGAAACTAGAGTCATCTTTTTTTTCCTCGACTCTTTAAAAATGAAAAGGAATATTTGTGTTCCAGTGTCGTAAAAATTAATTGACCATGGATAACATCCTCCATGCTTATTTCTTAGTTTATCTTAGGTTGAAACATATGGTGACAAATCTGAAGTCCACCAATCAAGGAATTCCTTTTGATGGAAATCCTAGTCCTTTTCCTCCATTTGGAAATATTGGTACTCCACATATGGCTACATTGACCCTTCCGAGATTTACCCTTGGCTTGCTAGTATGGTTTTTTTCAACCTCCTTGTTCCAAAATGTCATGATTTCTCCGTAATCGAGTACACCTCCAACTCGACAAATTCAACCTCTAGTTGATCCTAAAGTTGACCCTTTGCCTTCTTCCTCGGTTTTTTCTTCCTCACTTTCTTCCTCTTTCCCTGGTGAAAGTATTGGTACTAGTAACTAGGTGGCTAAGAAGAAGAAGAAAGGGAAGAAGAAGAATTTAGCAGAGGAGCAACAAAGCAACCATTGCTTTGAATGCAACATCTGATGAGAAACCATCCATCAAGCCTCACAAAGTTCGATATCCATCCAAACTTTGTGTGGGAGACCATCTTCTTTGAAATTGTCCTGATATTCCTTAGATCTTAGAAGAATGGTCTTCCCGTTCACATCATCCTGTGTCATCAACTTCTAGAGATCATGCTGGTGACACACCATCAACTAGTGGCAGTAAAGATAATGGAAAGAAGGGAAAAGTTAGGTTTCCATGTAGGTTATGTGAAGGGATTCACCCCATTCACCTTTGTCCCTATTTGGATGAAGCCAAGAAAGTGTTGGATAACCGTCCTGTTTCACCGTAGCGACTTCAATCTAGTTCCAAGAAACTTTCCCTTAATCCTTCACTAGTTGATGAATTGCCTTATTCAAATCAACCGTTGGTCAAACCCACTCTCTCTGAAAGTGAATCCTCCGAGTCTATACCTGACCCAAATCAACAATTCGAGGTAATAGTTGACCCGATTTCACCTTTAGAAAATCATACCATTTCTGAAGAGAGTGAACATGATTCCAATCAAGTTATTTTTGTTTCTTTAGATTCAAATGAGCTTGGGGGCAATCCTCATGTTTCATCAAAACAGGAGGAAAATCCCCCTCCAAGTAGTCTAGTCACTTCCTTTGATTAGAATTGACTAGTAGGATTCTTCCTGCCTTCTTATGTGCCTTTCTAGAGCATAGTACATGTTTGTAATATGATTGTATTAGGCACTATTATAGATGAAGGTGCATCAGTGAGTACCCTTTCCTCAACCGCTTGGCAAGCACTTGGTTCGCTGCCGCTTGCGCCAGTTACACAAAATATGTTCACTTTAAATAGAGGAATGAGTCAACCATTAGGGATCCTCCCTTGGATACCCATTACTTTGGGAGGAAAACTCATTTATCTGAATGTGATGGTAGTCCCAGGACCTCTAGATTACAACTTACTTCTTGGGTGCAACTATGTTTATGACATGGGAGCTATTGTTTCAACACTCTCTCGAGTGATTTGTTTCCCACATGAAGGCAGGATTGTCACCATTGACTAACCTTCATTTCCTAGTCCAAATATGGTTCCTAGTAAACCATCTTCCCTAATTGGTCCTTTTGTAGTAATGGTAGCATCCCTGCGATGGGTTAATTATGTGGCAACCTGTTCCATACCTACATCAACTGACGACCAATTCAGTGATGTTGTACATCATGTACTGGGGGCATTGGAACCAGATCTCTCCTTCATGACCTCTTATGAGTTGTTATTTATTCCAAGGATAATTCATTGTCTTGTGTCAACCTCGTTAAAAAATGAAATAAGGAATATGAGGATAGTTCTTTTACTGCATCAACCTCATTAAAAAATGAAACATCTTCCCAAGGATGGTTCTTTGTCTTGTGTCAACCTCGTTAGAAAATGAAACAAGGAGTACGAGGAGAGTTCCTTTTCTTGTGTCAACCTCGTTAAAAAATGAAACAAGGAATCTGAGCAGATTTCCTTGTCTTGTGTCAAACTTATTAAAAAATGAAAAAAGGTCCCCTAGAGAAAAGTTCCAAGTCGAGTCCTTGAGTAGATCTCGTAAAATCCCAGTCGAGTCTTTCACTTGATCTCATAAAAGAACCTTCATTCCATCCACTTGATAGCCATGAGTAGTCTACTTATGTGAATGTAATGAAGCTTAGGGGGCATGCACCTAGTGGTAAAGTTAAGTTTCCCTGTAGGTTATGTGAAGGGAATCACCCTGGGGAGCGATCCTATCCCTTATAGTAGCTTATCAATCTCTTAAGAAACTTTGACATACAGTACCTTCTTTTATTCATCGAATTCAAGTTCAATTCACTGAAAATTGACTCAATTTTGAACATAAAATTGCCTTCAGTAATCATCGCACTTCTGTGATTGACACAGTGCGATGCAATGCACCTTTTGCAAAGACCCAGTGCGATGCATCACACTGTCTCTAACTGCTGCCTGCGATGATCCCTTTAGGGTCAATTTTCCCATCTAGGAACTGAAACCTTTAGTCAATTTTCATTTGTTTGAATTGCCTGTTGAATATCAATGTTGTCTTATCTTCGAAAACAGTGTTTTCATCTCCTTAGCCATCCAACCCTACTTTTATTGGACTGATTAATGTTTATTTAATGTTTTCTTTATCATTATTAGTCTATAGTCAAAGTTAGAATATAATCAATTGTTTTTTGTCGATAGAAAAGTGTCAGAAAATCATCATTTTCTTCGAAAAAATGAAGTGTCGTAAAGTCTTCCTTCATAAATAATCAATTGATTTATTTGTGCATTTGATTTTTATTTTCATTTAAAGTGTCGAAAATATTCATTTATTTAAAATTGAAAGTGTTTTACATTATTCCTTTCCCTTTAAAATAAATTGTCACAAATCCTCAATTTTTTATGAAAAAAGTTCTGGACTGTTTGTGCATTAGATTTTCTTATTGCATCATTCACATTAAGAGAAACTGAAAAGAAAAACATGCATTGTGCATATTTAAGTTTGTGAATGCTTGAAAGGAATGGTTTATGGAATTTCATCTAGTTTGTGCTCTTTGTTGATTGATGAAAAAGTACTTGTATGCTATATCCCTCATAGCTAGGATTTTCATTGTTGAAATTAAGTGGAAAGAGTGCTTCTCATTCTAGTTGCATTTTTAGGAATTTCAGAAAACATCTCGTGGTGAACCTTTAAAGGAAAATTATAAAGAAGATCAACTTAAAATTTATCTAAATTAATCTAAAAACGCATTGGAACTTAATAAAAACATCTAGAGGTCTAGGCTAGAGACGTGTTTCACGTCTTTAAACCTAGTGGTTGTCGTTTTCATTGAGGTTGGGTAATTCCTCCTCTCTGATTCAATAAGTGCTAGTACAGACTTGTGGTCCCTGTACCATCAAGTATATGGTGGGAGACCTCAATAGGTTGAAATCCTTTATCCCTAGGAATCCAATTTTTCCACCTTACCGATCGCAACACACCGAACATAGCATTTGCGAAGATTGATTGTCGTATGTAAAGTCCTTGGTCATTTATCTTTCATTTATCACCAAGGTGTGTATTGCAGTTTTGTGATTAGTTTATTAAACCCTCTTATCTATTATCTCCAGAGTTGTCACTTTTGCTTTTTTTCAACTCCTTAAAAGAAAACGTTGATTTGAGCACTTGTCCTTTCAAGCTCATTAAACATCAAAAGTGACTAGAGAAATATTTTGTTTTTTCTAGACTCTTTTAAAATGAAAAAGAAAATTTCTGTTCCAGTGTCGTAAAAATTAATTGACCGCAGATAAAATCCTCCATGCTTATTTCTTAGTTGAACTTAGGTTGAAACATATGGTGAAAAATTCAAAGTCCACCAATCAAGGAATTCCTTTTGATGGAAATCCTAGTCCTTTTCCTCCATTTGGAAATATTGGTGCTCCATATCTGGCTACATTGTCCCTTCCAGGATTTACCATTTGCTTGCCAATATGGTTGTTTTCAACCTCCTTGGTTCAAAATGTCGTGATTTCTTCGCAATCGAGTACACCTCCAACTGGACAAAATCAACCTCCAGTTGATCCTAAAGTTGACCCTTTTCCTTCTTCCTCGGTTGTTTCTTCCTCCCCTTATTTCTCTTTGTCGGGTGAAAGTATTGGTACTAGTGACCAGTGGCTAAGAAGAAGAAGAAACGGAAGAAGAAGAAGAAGAAGAAAATTCAGTAGAGTAGCAACAAAGCAACCATTGCTTTGAATGCAACATTTGATGAGAAATCATCCATCAAGCCTCACAAATTTTCATATCCATTCAAGCTTTGTGTGGGATACCATCTTCTTCAAAATTGTCCTGATACCTCTCCGATCTTAGAAGAATGTTCTTCCCGTTCACATCATCCTATGTCATCAACTTCTGGAGATCATGATGGTGACACACCATCAACTAGTGGCAGTAAAGATCATGGAAAGAAGGGAAAAGTTAAGTTTCCATGTAGGTTATGTGAAGGGATTCACCCCATTCACCTTTTTCCCTATCTGGATGAAGCCAAGAAAGTGTTGGATAACCGTCATGTTTCACCGCATCGACTTCAATGTAGTTGCAGGAAACTTTCCTTAATCCTTCACTAGTTGATGAATTTACTGACTCAAATCAACCATTGGTCAAAACCACTCTCTCTGAAAGTGAATCCTCTGAGTCTATACCTGACCCAAATCAATAGTTCGAGGTAACAGTTGACCTGATTTCAGCTTCAGCAAATCATACCTTTTCTGAAGAGAGTGAATGTGATACCACTCAAGTTATTTTTGTTTCTTCATATTCAAATGAGCTTGGGGGTAATCCTCCTATTTCATCAAAACAAGAGGCAAATCCCCCTACAAGTAGTCAACAGTACCCACTCAAAGTAGTCTAGTCACTTCCTTTGATTGGAATCGACTAGTAGGATTCTGACTTCCTTCCTATGTGCCTTTCAAGATCATAGTACATGTTTGTAAGATGATTGTATCAGGCACTATTATAGATGAAGTTGCATCTGTGAGTATCCTTTCCTCAACTTCCTGGAAATCGCTCGGTTCATTTCCGCTTGCACTAGTTACATAGAATATGTTGGCTTTTAATGGAAGAATGAGTCAACCATTAGGGATCCTCCCTCGATTACCCATTACGTTGGGAGGAAAAATCATTTATCTGAATGTGATGTTAGTCCTAGGACCTCTAGATTACAACTTACTTCTTGGGTGTGACTATGTTTATGACATGGGAGCTATTGTTTCAACACTCTTTCAAGTGATTTGTTTCGCGCATGAAGGCAGGATTGTTACCATTGACCAGCTTTCATTTCCCGGTCCAAATATGGCTCCTAGTCAACCATCTTCCCTAATTGGTCCTTTTGTAGCAATGGTAGAATCCCTGCCACAGTTAATTATGTGGCAACCTGTTCCATACCTACATCAACTAACAATCAATTCAGTGATGTTGTACATCATGTATTGGGGACATTGGAGTCAGATCTCTCCTTCATGACCTCTTATGATTTGTGATTTATTCAAAGGATAGTTTGTTTTCTTTTGTCGACCTCGTTAAAAAATGAAATAAGGAATATGAGGATAGTTCTTTTACTGCATCAACCTCATTAAAAAATGAAATATCTCCTCGAGGATAGTTCGTTGTCTTATGTCAACCTCGTTAAAAAATGAAACAAGGAGTACGAGGAGATTTCCTTGTCTTGTGTCAACCTCATTAAAAAATGAAACCAAGGGTATGAGGATAGTTCTTTTACTGTGTCAACCTCGGTAAAAAATGAAATAGGTCCATGAGGATAGTTCCTGGTCTTTTGTCAACCTCGTTAAAAAATGAAATAAGGAATCTGAGCAGATTTCCTTGTCTTGTGTCAAGCTCATTAAAAAGTGAAACAAGGTTCCCTAGAGCCAAGTTCCAAGTCGAGTCTTTGAGTAGATCTCGTAAAATCCCAGTTGAGTCCTTAACTTGATCTCATAAAAGAACCTTCATTCCACCCACTTAATAGCCATGAGTAGTCTACATAGGTGAATGTAATGAAGCTTGGGGGGCATGCACCTAGTGGTAAAGTTGAGTTTCCTTGTAGGTTATATGAAGGGAATCACCCCATTCACCTTTGTCTATCTGGACGAAGCCGAAAAGGTGTTGGATAACTATCCTACTTCACCACAGCAACTTCCATATGGTTACAGGAGATTCTCCCTTTCATCATGCTGGGGGCATGCAAACCAATCTCAAGCATAGTTTGTCGTTTCAAGCATGTGTTAACATGAAACTGTATCCAAGCATAGTTACCTATGGTTCAAGCTTGTGTAAAAATGAACCCTTTTCCATTTTTAATCCTCATGATTTCCATTCTATCAGCCTCTTTTGTCAGATGAGCCTCGGTTGTTTTCATCCCATTGCCACCATCCCTTTGGCCGATCATACACTTTCACTTGGTTGTTTTACCTTTTTTGAGGAACAGTTGTAATGAGTGGTCTTATTAGCCACCCTCTTCACATAAATCAACATTTTTTGAGAAGTTACAACTTCTTCAAAACCAGTTGCTACCCTAGACACCACTCGTTCCTCGAAATTGGAGTCCTCTTTAAGCTCTTTTTAGACTCTCTAAACATGAAAAGGTTGCCGAGCACTTGTCGTTTCTATCTTGTTAATGGATTAGAATCGATATCTACTCAGTATAGTTTTACCCCTTCTTCAGACTGAGATAGATTAACTACGAAAAAGGTACTCATTGGTCAAACATGATCAATAGTTTCTCTCTTGTATTGTTGTATGGTTTTTTGGACTTAAGAGACAAATGTATGAAAAATAACTTGTGGAGTTCCCTTTTAGTCCCTTTTCAGACTCTCTAAATGTGAAAAGGACCAAGTTAACTTTGTTGTTAAACTCATTAAAAACATTAAATACCGAGAAACTTGTCCATCTAGACAAGACTGAGTTTCACCTTCGCTAGACTCATTAAAACATCAAATAGTGATGGATTCACCCGAAGCGTGGAATTATACAACAAGCATATGTTATCCTCCTCTTGATAAAAAATAAAGAGGTACTGGTCAGAAATGACTGGAATGGGAAAAATTTTGGAATACTTTATGGTAGCAGGTCGCTCTTGAACATGACACTTTCACCTCATCACAGTGACTATGTGGTTTGGGTCATTCAGCTTGATGGTTATCACACCGTTGGTCTATCATACCATCCATCACTTTGTTTTTGGTCAATGCTGCCAACTCACTTCAGTGTCACCGATATGTTGAAGAGAAGTCATTATGTTCAAAACTTCATCCTTTACAATACAGTAAACCTTCACTTTTATGCCCACCATTCCTGAACCTTGTGTCATCAGTCAATGTTTCATCTCCAAAATCAATTACCTTGTTTCGTGTCATTAATGTGGGATACATCAAGGCCCGCCTGCGACGAGTCGCTTCTTGTCAACATCAGCACATTATCCAAGAAGTTGACTTAGAAACACCCCTTCAGTACCTTGAGGCTTGCATACATCAATGGCAGGTTTCTCACTTCCGGCGATAGGTTGACCTCACTGGCTTTCGACCAAAAGAATTTGTATGGTGTTCGACATGAAATCATTTATTCACACCTTGCAAAATGTACTGGATTACCTTGAGGGTCATTATTATTATTGGTGATTCCTCTCGTGTCTATTAATGGCTTACATCATTAGCTGGTAATCAGACGATGTCCCTCCATATTCGACCTCAGATCATCTATTCACATGGTTAGACTTGTACATTGAGTGAAAGATTGGACAAGATTGAAGACCCCGGATCTAGTTCCATCCATCTAGGTTGCGATATATTTTCAGGAGTACTATATCAAATGTACAAATGGCCTTCCATTCATGGGTCTACATCTGTAGATGACTATATTTGTACATGTAATGAAAGTTTATAAAGCTGAGCATGGGTGTGCCTTCCCTCAGCTAAATTGTGAGAAAAAATAAAAGTATCATGATATATGTATTGTAACTGATGCAGGTCTCCTTCCATTTCAAAGCATTCCCTCCAAGTGGTAAAGCATCTCACTCAACATGTTTATTTTCGACTTCATGCTTTAGGGGGCAACTATTATAGGAAAATTTGGGCACATCAACCCCGACTTCCAGATCCGTATTATTAGGGTCCATCAACCCATAATTCAGTTGTTTTCATTCCCTAATGAAGTTAACCTACATCATGCCTGCCTCCCAAGAGTTTCATGTCACCATTCATCTAAAAAATGCCCCTAGAGAGATGAGGGCAAATGGCTCTTTATCAGGCTACAATGCATTGTAGGAACTGCACTGTCTGGGTTCTATGCATCGCACCAAGCCTTTGTTTCAACTATGATGAGTGAGATTCATCAAATTTTTTAAATGAATCCATTGGATTCCTCCTCCAATGGATCCTTCTGGAAGTTTCCAGATGGATTGGAGCTCGCTTTTGGATGAGGAAGAGGATGAATGAACCTTAATCCATTATCCCTTCCTCCATGGAACCACTTCCCAATTATGGCAAAGCATTGATGAGGGCCATTAATGGCATAACCTGCTCCATTCAGCTACAAATGGACCAAGCATTCAAAGGCTTGGAAAGGTTGGAATTTCTTGAGCTAAGGAAATGCTATTTGGATGAGATTAGCAAGAGTATTGTAATGATGTCAAATTGTAGCCTCATGAGGAGAGAAGGGTTTGAAGCTGGAAGGACAACACTGAATCAAGCATGCATCTACATGGGTTGTAATCTTTCCTTCTATCATTAAAGATTTCTAATATTTTTCCATTCATGTTTTTATATGATGTATATCGTATTCTTGATTCTATGATATGTTTAGTTAACAAATCATCATTATTGTATGCTTTGATGGGTTTCTATCTTAGCTTGTGTGTAGGTACTTTCCAAGCAAGTTAATTATGGAAAGGAGTGGCAAAATCGGTCAAAGGAGAGAGGGATCGAGTGAAAGTTATAAGTTGGTACCTTTGTTCTTCTTTCTCTTATCTGTTAACTATAGGAAAGGCAATGAATTACTTTGTCTATTATTTATAGACTAGCTACTAGGTCTAGAGGGTTAGGAGTTTGAAGAAACACTAAATTTGCCCATAACACTTGCTGTGAAGGATAGGTTCTTCATACTATGACTAGCACCATCGGCATAACAAACAAATGGTTCCAAAGATTCTGACATCTACAACAAACGCAAAGCGGATTACTAACTACATAAAAACCTTAAAAGTCACATTGTGACACACACACGCAATGAAAGAATATATCCAGTGTTTTTAATATGCACAATCAAGCATAGTAATGTTTAAGATACAACCCATTTCGGGGCTGTGACAATGGAATTCCATTATAATCAACCAACTCGTAAGCACCTTTTTCCAAAACATGCTTCACAATGTAGGGGCCCATCCATAGTGGTTCAAATTTTCCTGTTCCTAATTTATTGACTTCCTGATCATAAAGCAAGGCCAGGTCTCCTTATCAAAATATGCGAGGCTTAACATTATGGTCATATTGCGCCTTGATTCACTTCTTATATGCTTCATTGGCCAATGCGGCTTCACGATGTGTTTCATCTAGATGGATGAGTTCTAAGAAACGTGCTTCCTCATCAGAAGTGTCAGTTAACAAGTCAATTGTGAGCTTTAGTGATGAAATCCCACATTGTATTGACAAGATTGCCTCAATACCATACACCAACTGGAAAGGTGTGAATCCAGTTGTGTTTCTTACCGAGGTTCAGTAAGCCCATAAAGCTGAGTATAGGATCAAATGCTAGTTTCATTTGTAAACTCCTATCAGTTGTTGAATCATTTGCTTAAGGACTTTGTTGATGGCTTCATCTTGTCTGTTAGCCTGTGGATAATAAAGAGTAGAACTATCATGTGAGAGTCCTAACTTGGCAATTAATTAAGTCATCATGTGATTGGAAAAATGTGAACCATGATCTGTAACTACAGCTTGTGGTACACCAAACCGTGCAACCACATGGTTAATGAAAAAAAGTGCAGTTGTCTCACTACTGTTGTTTAATGTAGGCATTGCCTCAGTCCATTTCATAAAATAGTCAACGACGTCAATAATATACCCATGCCCCCCAGGTGAGTGAGGGTTACATGTGATGAAATCAATGCCCCATTTTGGAAATGGTCCAACAGAGACGACATGATGCAGTGGTGCAAGTGGTAATCGAGTTTTACTGTAAAAAATATGACGTGCATGACAACTTCTAAGAGTAGTAATGCAATCGTTAAATATGGTAGGCCATAAGTAACCAACACATAAAATTTTCTATGTAGTAGCATAACCAAATAAATGTCCACCATAAGGACAAGAATGTAGATCATTTAGAACTTTCTCGGCTTCCTCATATGTGAGGCACCTATGAAAAATCCTTTCGATATTGTGAAAGTAAAGGGTGTCACCAATGATCAGATAATCTTTGGCTTGACATCAAATACATCATTGTTGCTAGCGAGAGGTATCATACCCGAAAATTTGGGTTTAGAGATAGATCAATATATCTCCATAACAAGGGTTAGATGATGATATCAAAAACAGAGACTCATTTAAAATTGATGTGATAAGATGAATGTCATATCCTGGGTGCAATCCGAAATGGCAGTGGTCTTTCGGAGCAGGATATAATGGTGAAATCTATGTACAACTTGAACGGAAGCCAAAGCTAGCTTCTACATGTAAGAATAGATAACTTTTGTATCATTGAGATTATGAATCAAATAATAGATCGGATGTTCAATCCCATCTTCTTCTTGGACTAAAAACATAGCAATGGTTGTATCTATAGTGGCAAGATATATGAAATAGTCATTTTGATAACTAGGAGAATACATTAATGATGCTCAGATTAGGGTATCTTTGAGAGAATCAAAGGAAGCTTGCCCAACCTAGTCCCAATGGAAGGGAATTCCATTTTTCAAAAGACGGGTAAATCCTTTGGCCATTTCGGCATAGTTGGGAATGAATCTCCTTAGAAAGTTAGCCTTCCCTTGGAGTCTCTATAACTAAAGTAAATTGCAAGGTGGAGGTAGATCAAGAATTGCCTTAACCTTCAAGGGGTCGAATTGAGTTACTTCTTTGGACACTTTGAAACCAAGCAAACAACCATAACCAACACAGAACACACATTATTGTGGATTGAGTTGAATTTTTTAGTGTCAGCTCTGTAAAAATATGGCCCTCAAATGTTGCAGATGATCAGCTCGTTTCTGTGAATGAAAAGGTAAGTCATCTAGATAGGGTTGAATGATGTGTTTGATGTCATGGTAGGCATAATTCATAGCCCTCTGAAAAGTTTCCCTAGCATTCTTGAAACCAAAAGGGAGTTTCCTATATACGAATGTGCCCTAGGGACAATTAAAGGAAGTTTTAGATTGGTCTTCTCAGTGGATATTGATCTGATTATAGTCAGAAAAGCCATCCATAACTGAAAATATTTCACATCCAACACATTCGTTAATTATCTTGTCGATAAAGGTAGTGGGATAGTTGTCTTTTGGACAATCATGATTAATATCCCTATAATAAACACACACTCATATTGTTCCTTGTTTCTTCATGATAGGAACAATATTGGAAACCCAATCGGTAAGAGGAACAGGGTATATGAAACCAGCATGCAAAAAAATTTCAACTTCTACTTTTATGGATCAAGAATGCTAATTGTGCTGGTAATTGTAGCGTTTAACCCACACGGTTAAAAACTACGAGATTGGAATCCATTGGATCAATTCCACCAATTGTTGACAATAAAGCATGCTTTTGGGAGGGACAATTTTGAAGCAACTCAAGCGTCGACATAGTAGAAGGCGACTGAGCCAAATCTTCTACTATGTTATAATTTTGTGATGCTCGATCTCGAGAGTTGACTATAGATTTCTGAACAACTCCCTTAGGTGGTTTTATTGTCAAATATGGTTCAATGGTTAGTGGAAAGGAGTTAGACGAAGTCAAAGTTGAAGTATTGGGTTGATCTATAGTCTGGTTATTCCACGACAACAGTGGATTATCGTAATATTTACTTCGTGTAGTCACCAAAACATTAGTCTTAGGCTTAGTGGTAGATAGCATAAGCACTTGTGAAGTGGAAGCATGATCTGTAGCAACCAAATGAGTCTTTGGGTTTGGAAAAGGGTCTGTCAACACAACGAATGTACTAGTAGTCTTAAGAAGTTTTGAGACTTTAGAGCGATGAGGACGGTCTCACGTAAAGTGCTCCTCATTAGAAATTAAACATGGGTAATGAGGTTTCCTACCGAAGAAGAGGAATCATATGATTTATCTTGAGGGAAGAATTTCGTTTCTTTTCTGTTTTCCTCTTTTTCTTGCTTCCAGGTTGCTTTTCATTTTTAACTTTGTCAGATGAGAAGACAGTTATTTTGGAAGCAAGTGTATTATTAGGTGTATTAGAGGTTTGATTTCAAATATAAAGTGTTTGACTAGATGGTCTACTTTCTATTTGAGTGCTTGAAGAACCTATAACACCATCACTACCATGAGAGTCCTTACTGGATGGATGTGGTGGAACAGTAAAAGCTAGTCGAGGTGCATTTGGAATCTTATCACAGAGTGTGCCAGACTGGGTGTAAATCAAGTCTAAGTATTGGGCATGAGCAATTACTTGATATTTAGTAACAACTCCTCCTTTAGCCACATCCTCGGTGATAGATGGCAACAAGGATTTAATAAACCACTCGACTAAAAGTTGATCAGGAACAAAAGTTTTGACCATTCGCCGATGATGATGCCACTCATGAATATGATTAGAAATGTGAGTAGGATTGGTTTGTTTAAAGTTGGTCAATAGCTCTGTTCCAGTTTCATATCTGATGGGTAACTAGAAATGGGTAAAAAATGTAGTGGCTAAGGCTTTGAAGTTGTCAAATGAAGCTCGTGGGAATTCAATATATCACTTTGCAGCCGAACCAATGAGCGTTCACTAGAAACGACGTAGTCTTACTGAATCATCATTTAGGGAGTTGGATGAGCACCATAAATGAAAATTCATAACATGATTGGATGGATCTTCTCCATGGTTTCCATTGAACTTAGGAATATCAGAAGGAAATTTGTGTGGAATCACTGGCCACCAAGCTGAATAAAGAATGGGATCATTAGTAAGCCAATTTAAATCCAGTAATTCAAATGTTGCAACAAAAGGAAACTGTCGATTTAGGTTGGGTTGAGTGTAATGAGGGTAAGATGGAATTGCCTATGAAATAGGCATTTTCATACTAGCATAAGGAATCTTGTGCTGGTAACCTTGACAGGGGTAGGTTTGTTGAGCATATCCAGTATAGGGTTGTCATTGGGAACCGGGATAAATTTGTTGTTGACCAAAACTATCATAGGCTTGTTGACTAGAACCTGGTTAAGCTTGTTGTTGACCAAACAAAACATAGGCTTGTTGACCAAGTCCAGGATAAGTTTGGTACTGTTGGAATTGTTGTTGTTGGTATTGTGGCTGCCACGGTTGTTGATATAATGATGTTGGAAATAATACTGAAGGGGGGGGGGAATCAGTATTATCTAGCAATTTACCAAATCTTCCTTATTTGATCTTTTGAAATATTCTTGCATATCAGTACCATAAAACAATGAGCATGAATAAAGAAAATAGACAGTCACACCAAGGAACACAAGATGTAAGGTGGAAACCCAATGCGGGAGAAAAACCACCTGCTGCAATAATGTCTCTATCTTCTTTCAAGAAATTCTTTTTACAATGATTTTGTACTGGTGCAGTCCTTTACCAGCACGCAGGCTGCAACCTGCAAAGAGCTACAACTCTTTCTCGTTTTCCAGACTCCTCCTGGAAGGGAGCTACAACCCCCTACTTCTTTTTCAAAATGATCAACAAGTATACAACAGATACAGTCTACTACAGATATCAGATCAGTAATTACTGAAACAACCCAGAACACCTTATGAACAGAAATATACAGTTAACAGATCATCTTGAGACAGGGACGCATATTTTCTTTCTGTGGCCTGCGACTGGACGCAGTATACCTTATGCTGTTCTGCGTGCAGACGCACTGTTACTTTTGCTTGTCTGCGACCGACGCACACATCAACACTATCGCGCCGCGTCTTTTGCTTCAGGGACGCACCCAATACCACAGTCGCGCCGCGTCCTTTGCTTCAGAGACGCACCCAATACCACAGTCGAGCCGCGTCCTTCGCTTCAGAGACGCACCTGATCCTTTACTGTACTGCGTCCCGGCGCACTTTCCCTTCACTGAATCTGCGTCCCTTTAGATATAGAAGATAAGAGGACTTCAGAACCAACCCAAACACTCAGATCCACAGATCTGATCATGCGCCATATAGATCGTAGTCCTTTAGAAGATTTACCCTTAAAGATATGGACTAGATCACACCAAGAGATGATCAACCAAGATGATGCCTAATCCAAATGAATTCCTCTGCTTTATATAGGCAAGCTTCTCCCCAAAACATGGAACAATACCACGAGCCGACATCATAGAAACACAAAACCGTCGGCTAGATACCACACAAGAAACCCCCACGTTCATTTCTCTGCCTTGAAATGTGTGCACTGGGCGGACGCACCTCCTGAACGGCTGGCCTGCGTCCCTGGACGCGGGTTCTGTATGGTATACCTGCGGGGACGCACGTGCTGAACATATTTCCTGCGTCCTTCTTGATTTATCCCCTGAATGGGTTTGCCATCAAGGACAACACCTGAATCATAATGCCAACAATCTCCCCCTTTGGACTTGATGGCAACCACATAATCTTCAGCTTCATTCTCCCCCTTTGACATCAAGGGCAAAGGGTATGCTCCCCCTATGCTCATGCATCTCCAGAATTGTAACCAGAAATCCATCATGAAGGAGATAGAGACATATTGCAGCTATTTCCAAGATCTCCTTCTCCATAATGCCAACAATGCATTATGTGCTCCCCCTGAGCCTATACCACCAATAGGAAGATGATCAACAGTAAGATGATGCATCAACAACCCCCAGCTTTTGCCTGAGGTATTCAAAGGTGTCCCTGGGCAACGGTTTGGTGAAAATATCAGCAACTTGTTCCTTAGAAGGAACATACTCCAACTTGACCTTCTGTTCAAGTACTTGTTCCCGGAGAAAATGGTACTTGATTGGTATGTGCTTGGTTTTTGAATGCATAACCGGATTCTTTGAGATGCTGATTGCACTTGTATTGTCACATAAGATAGGAATAGGAGGTGTACAAGTGATTTGATAATCCTGCAAAGTCTGCATCATCCAAAGAAGTTGGGTGCAACAAGATGCAGCCGCAACATATTCCGCTTCAGCTGTAGACAAGGCAATTGAACTTTGTTTCTTGCTGAACCAAGATACCAGTCTAGAACCCATAAAGAATGCACCACCACTTGTGCTTTTCCTGTCATCCACGCTTCCGGCCCAATCTGCATCTGTATAAGCATGAAGAGTGAGATCTGTATCTCTAGGATACCATAGGCCATAATTTTGAGTCCCTTGAAGATATTTGAAGATTCTCTTTACTGCTTGAAGATGAGTCTCCTTTGGATTTGCCTGAAACCTTCCAACTATTCCAACTGCATGCATGATGTCTGGTCGGGTACCTGTCAAATATAGTAAACTTCCAATCATAGATCTGTAGGTTGGTTGATGAACTGCTGCAGATTCGTCATTTGCACTGAGACTACATCCTGTAACCATGGGTGTACATACTGGTTTTGCATCTTCCATGCCATATTTCTTCAAAATCTGCTTGAGATACTTGGTTTGAGATAAAAGGATTCCTCCTTTCTTTTGTTGGATTTGTAAACCAAGAAAGTATGTCAGTTCTCCTAGCAAGGACATCTCAAATTCTTTCTGCATGACTGAGGCAAAGCTTTGACTCATAGCTTCTTCATTACTGCCAAAAATAATGTCATCTATGTACACAACAAGTATTAGTAATTTGTCATTTTCAACTTTTATATAAAGATTGCTATCTGCTGAACCTTTTGAAAAACCTTGTTGATGAAGATATTTGTCCAACCGGTAGTACCAAGCCCTTGGAGCTTGTTTGAGACCATAGAGAGCCTTTTTTAATCGGCATACAAGATTTGGATCGTTTCCAAGAATGAAACCATCTGGCTGTTCAATGTACACTTCTTCATCCAAGTCTCCATTCAGAAAAGCTGATTTCACATCCATTTGAAATACTTTGAAGTTTTGACAACTTGAGAGAGCAAGAAACATTCGGATGGCCTCAAGTCTTGCAACAGGAGCAAAAGTTTCTTCAAAGTCTATCCCTTCTTGCTGTGCATACCCTTTACAAACAAGTCTGGCTTTGTTTCTAATTACTTCTCCATTTTCATTCAATTTATTTTTGAAAACCCATTTTGTTCCGATAACATTCTTATCCTTTGGTCTAGGAACCAGCTCCCAAGTATTGTTCTTTTCGATTTGCTCAAGTTCTTCATCCATTGCTTTCACCCAACATTCATCTTTGCATGCTTCTTTCACATTTTGTGGTTCAGTAGAGGAGAGTAATGCCAAATAACTTGAAGCTTCTGCAACTGTTCTTCTAGTTTGTATACCTGCTTCCTTTTGTCCCATGATCTGAGATTCTGGATGGTTCTTTTGAACATATCTGGATGGAGTCTTTTCTTCTATTCTTGTTCTTTCTACTGCTTCTTCGTGAGGTCCGTCTTGAAATTGTTCTTGCGGTTCTTCTTCTTCATCATTCTGTCTTTGAGGGTAGCTTTCATCTTCTTCAATGTCTTCACGATGTATTTGCCTAGGAATGTATCCTTTTTCATCAACCACTACATCAATGCTTTCAACAATTCTGCCAAGTCTTTTATTGTAGCATTTGTATGCTTTGCTATGTGGAGAGTAGCCAAGAAGAATTCCTTCATCTGCTCTAGGATCAAGTTTGCCAAGCTGCTCCTCAGTATTTTTGATATAGCATTTGCTCCCAAAGATTTTGAAGTGCTTTACTGAAGGAGTTTTACCACTCCAGAGCTCATGAGGAGTTTGAGTGCTGTTCACTCGGACATTTGTCTTGTTGAGAATAATAACTGCCGCATGTGCAGCTTCACCCCAGAAGGTTGCAGGAGTTCCTGATTCATCAAGCATAGCACGAGCCATTTGCTGGACTGTTCTGTTCATTCTTTCCACTACTCCATTTTGCTGAGGAGTTCTAGCTGTAGAAAATTCTCTCCTTATTCCATGTTCATCACAGAAATCGAAAAATTCATTTGAAGTAAATTCTCCACCTCTGTCGGATCTGAGGCACTTAATCTTGTGACCTGATTCATTTTCAGCCAAGGCTTTGAAGGATTTGAATTTTTCGAAAGCTTCATCTTTGTGCTTCATAAGTCCTAACCAAACAAACCTGGAGAAATCGTCAATAAATAATATCAAGTATTCCTCTCCTCTAGGTGTTCTTTTTCTGAATGGTCCACATACATCTGTATGTACTAGCTCAAGAGGCATACTGGCTGATCCTTCTTTCTCTGGAAAGTTAGTTCTAGTCTGTTTTCCAAACTGACATGATCTGCACATGGTGTTGTCAGGAATTTTGATATCTGGAAGATCGCGAACTGCCTGATATTTGCAAGCTTTCCTTATTTGTGAGAAGCTTAGATGTCCCAATCTTCGATGCCATAACCAGTGCTCTTCATCCTTGCTTAAATAGCATTGTTGTTGTTCTTCATCAAAAATGTATAGATTATTTGAAGTTCTTTTTCCTTTGAGAACTGTTTTACCTGTATCAAGATCACGAACAAGACATCCATTTGATCTGAATATAACCTCGGTTCTTTGATCACACATCTGGCTTACACTTAGAAGATTATGCTTTAGTCCATCAACAAACAAAACATTTCCAGCCTTAACATCTTCTTTTAAAGGAGCAATACCTTTTCCTTTTATAGTTGCAGGAGTATCATTTCCAAAAGAGACTTTCTTTCCCTTTTCTAAATTAGAATAAGATTCAAGTTTTTCTTTATCACCTGTCATGTGCTTTGAACATCCGCTATCAATGTACCATAGATTTTCTTGTCCTTCTGCATAGAATGCTATCCCACATCTTTCTGTTTGAGGTTCCTTTATTTTCCATGTTTTGGTGCCTGAGGTTTGTTCCCTTTTTTGTTCTTGTACCTTTCTTTCCGGAAACCTGTTTCTACATTCAACATCTTCATGTCCAAAATTATTGCAAATAGAGCATTCAACTTCATTTTCAAGAGCTGAAAAATTGTTATAGGTCCTTTTTGTATTCCCTGTCATGCTTCTTTGTTTTTGAGCTTCCCTAGTCATGATTGTTTTATACGCAACACATTGGGCTGCTTTGTGACCAAAGTTATGGCAAGAAAAGCATTGTCCATTGAAGAAGTTTCTGCGATTATTGAATCTACCAGCCGACTGATTGTAATTTCTATTTTCATCTATTCTTGAACCAAATTGAGAAGATTTTACCTGTGGCTGGTTGTGGCTTTTGTTCACCCTTAAGCTGGATTGCCCCTGATAGTTTGAAGTTCGTCCCTGCTTTACCTGATGATCTTCCTTGTGTTCTTGCTCATTTCTTCTTGCTGCATCAAGATAACTTTTTGAAGTGGAAGCTTGAGAAGTTTCTCCATTGTAGCCCAGACCTGTCTTATTTAGAGGAGATCGCTGCACATTGATAATCTCATTCAACGTTTCAGATCCTTTAATAAACTTGAGATTAATAGTTTTTGTTTTCTCAATTTCTTTTCTAAGACCAACAATTTCACCTTCTAATTTTTCAAGATGTTTTTCCTTTTCATCAATCTGAAATTGTAGAGTATCAATAATCATGTTCTTTTCTTCTATACATCTCTTGAGTCTAGTAATTTCATCATAAAGGTTATCCACATCTATAGCATCCTCATAATTATCATCTTCAAATGCCATTAACAATCTATATTTGTTACCTTGTTCATCTTCATCACTGTTTGATAAGCCATCGCTATCTTCATGGGTGTAGTAGCTTTTCTTATTTGTACCCTGTTTCTTGTTCCATCTAACTGGTTCCTTTCCTTTATCCTTATAAGAGCATTTTGCAGCATAATGACCTACTCTTCCACAAGCAAAACATTTGAAAGGTAGCTTACCTCTGAACCTTCCAGAACCCCTTTGAAGATTTCTGACAAAGTTTGATTCTTCTTCCTCTTCTTCTGGAACATGACATGCTTCATAGTGATCTTCTTTGCCTGATGCTTTAAAAGCAGCTTCCCTTCTGTCTGATGGACCTCCCTTTCTCATTTCATAAGCAGTTAGAATTCCATGCAGCTGAGACATAGTGAGAACACGGAGATTTTCCTTTTCTTCTACTGCAGATACTTTAGATTCAAATTTGGGAGATAAAGATCTTAGAATCTTTTGAACTACTATAGTCTCTTTTATTTCTTCACCCAAATTTTTCATACAATTAACAATCTCATCTACTCGAAGAAAATAATTAGCCACACTTTCATCATTATACATCTTGAGAGTCTCATATTGAGTCCTGAGAGTTTGAAGTTTAGCTTCTTTTACCTGTTCATCTCCTTCATAGCTAGTGATCATTTTGTCCCATATCTCTTTTGCTGATTTGAAGTGCATTACCTTCATGAACTCTGTTTGAGATATACTTCCTAATAGAGTACTGACTGCTTTTGCATTTGTTTCATACTGCTTTTTCTCAGCTGGATCTGTAGGAGTAACTGAAGGAAAGGCATAGCCTGATTCTACAATGTTCCAAACTTCTGTACCAAGAGATTGAAGATATGCAGTAACTCTTACCTTCCAATAATTGAAGTTTGTCCCATCGAAGACGGGTGGCCTGATTGATGCTTCTCTCTCGTAGTTGCTCATGATGAACGATCTACCTTCAAGCGATCAAGCTGTTTTGAAGGACCTGCTCCGATACCAATTGTTGGAAATAATACTGAAGGGGGGGGGGAATCAGTATTATCTAGCAATTTACCAAATCTTCCTTATTTGATCTTTTGAAATATTCTTGCATATCAGTACCATAAAACAATGAGCATGAATAAAGAAAATAGACAGTCACACCAAGGAACACAAGATGTAAGGTGGAAACCCAATGCGGGAGAAAAACCACCTGCTGCAATAATGTCTCTATCTTCTTTCAAGAAATTCTTTTTACAATGATTTTGTACTGGTGCAGTCCTTTACCAGCACGCAGGCTGCAACCTGCAAAGAGCTACAACTCTTTCTCGTTTTCCAGACTCCTCCTGGAAGGGAGCTACAACCCCCTACTTCTTTTTCAAAATGATCAACAAGTATACAACAGATACAGTCTACTACAGATATCAGATCAGTAATTACTGAAACAACCCAGAACACCTTATGAACAGAAATATACAGTTAACAGATCATCTTGAGACAGGGACGCATATTTTCTTTCTGTGGCCTGCGACTGGACGCAGTATACCTTATGCTGTTCTGCGTGCAGACGCACTGTTACTTTTGCTTGTCTGCGACCGACGCACACATCAACACTATCGCGCCGCGTCTTTTGCTTCAGGGACGCACCCAATACCACAGTCGCGCCGCGTCCTTTGCTTCAGAGACGCATCCAATACCACAGTCGAGCCGCGTCCTTCGCTTCAGAGACGCACCTGATCCTTTACTGTACTGCGTCCCGGCGCACTTTCCCTTCACTGAATCTGCGTCCCTTTAGATATAGAAGATAAGAGGACTTCAGAACCAACCCAAACACTCAGATCCACAGATCTGATCATGCGCCATATAGATCGTAGTCCTTTAGAAGATTTACCCTTAAAGATATGGACTAGATCACACCAAGAGATGATCAACCAAGATGATGCCTAATCCAAATGAATTCCTCTGCTTTATATAGGCAAGCTTCTCCCCAAAACATGGAACAATACCACGAGCCGACATCATAGAAACACAAAACTGTCGGCTAGATACCACACAAGAAACCCCCACGTTCATTTCTCTGCCTTGAAATGTGTGCACTGGGCGGACGCACCTCCTGAACGGCTGGCCTGCGTCCCTGGACGCGGGTTCTGTATGGTATACCTGCGGGGACGCACGTGCTGAACATATTTCCTGCGTCCTTCTTGATTTATCCCCTGAATGGGTTTGCCATCAAGGACAACACCTGAATCATAATGCCAACAAATGATTGCTCCTATTATCGGGAAAACTAGTGTCCATTCAAAGCTTCTAGCCCCACTAAGACGGGTAGCTATCTTAGAAACAAACAAACTAAAGTTACTTATGTTTTCCTTTATGAGAGATAGGTGAGAGAGAAGCAGAGAGTACCAACCTCAGTCTTTCACTAGTCTCCTTGCTTGTTTCCTCTCTCCTTTGATAGAGCTTTTGCCACTCCTTTCTCACCTGTCTCACTTCAAAGAACCCCTGTAGAGTCAAAGCAGCAAAATACCATCAAAGGATAGAGATATATAACCATAAACAATGTAGGATCAGAGGTACATTAACCATATAAATGCATACACAAATACAAGATTTAGAGATATATAAGCATATGGAGGAAAACTCAAATATCTTTATTGATAGAAGTAGTAGAAGAGAGGATTAAAACCAAGCTATTTGATCCAGCATCATCCTCCCAGCATGAAAGCCCTCTTCACCTCATACAAAGCAAGATCACCCAACAATACAACGTCTCAAAGAGAAACCAACAACACTTCCTTACAGATTACAAAATTCTAGCCTCTAGATCTCTAGGATGAGGGATCCATATATAGATGTTTGCAGGAGAGTGAGTTAGCTTCTGGTATTTTGATTAGTGTCATTTCACTGATAGTTCTTGGTTCCACTTGGAGATTTTGTTATGAAACCAGCTCAAGAAAATGATAGAAAAGATAGATCAATGCCTTAAAATTTAGCCTCTTCGAGGGGGCAACCTCCTTTACATTACATAAATGAGTAATTCTTTGATGATACAAATGAAAATACCTCCTTTCTATATATAGGAGTCTAAGGGGTCATAACATAATCAGAGCCAACATAACAATAATAATGTAAGGGCACAATAATAACAATAGTGGGCTTCTATGGGGCACAATAGTAACAATATGGGCACTACATGGGTACATCAATATAATAAGTGGGTTGTACTAATAACAATAAGTTGTTACACTAGTAGTATATGGGCCTAACATGCCCCTTTCCTTCAAAAAGAGTTTTCCTCAACGCTTGAGTAGTTCTTGATGCTTCTGTAATAAGTTCTTCCACTTGATGGGATACTCTGAAATTGATCGGTTTTGTAGCTGTCGAGTTCTTGTTTCTGTGACTGCTCCAGGTTCCAATATGATTTTTCCTTCCTGTTCAATTTCTGGCAATACTGTTTGAATTGGGATCTTTTGCAAATTTTGAATAAGTGGCCATACTTCTCGTCCTTCTTCCATTCATTCCTTGCTTCGTTTACCCAATCTGGTTGGATAATAGAAATAGCACAAAACAATGCTTCCACATCCTCATCCTTGAAGAGTCTTCCCATTCGGTAAGGTCGCCATTTTTTAAGTGCATGTAGTATTGCCAACATTTCCTTCTCATAAATAGTTTGATTGAGATTTAGCAGTAAAAATACCCAATCACCTACATCAAAACATTTTTCACTACGATGTTGATCTACATGTTGTTTCAATTAATTTTGCACCGAAGTGGCATTATCCTTTAAAAGTTGGATAACTTGTTGTTGATGCTCGAGGTGATCTTTCATTGCTTGAATCTTTTTCTTCTTGATATGTCCTTCTATCTCTAGAGTTTGAGGAGTGGTAATTTCTTCCAATCCTTTACAAGATATGGTCAGATTCATTTCTTGATGCTCGATGTGATCTTTCACTTCTTGAACATTTTTCTTCTTGATATGTCCTTCTATCTTGATAGTTTGAGGAGCGGTAATTTCGACCAATGAATTACAAGATATGGTTGGATTCATTTCTTCTTTCTCGATGTGATATTTCACTTCTTGCACCCTTTTCTTCTTGATATGTCATTCTATCTTGAGAGTTTGAGGAGTGGTAATTCTTGCCAATGCTTTACAAGATATGGTCTGATTCATTTCTTCTTTCTCTAGGGTGGGGTCCTGGCGTATATCTTCTTCTTTTGATGTTTCTTGATCATTTTCTTCCTCCTCTTCATATTCTATGTAAAATAATTTCTTCTCAGTACACTTATGACCTTTAGTGCATTTGCTATCACAATTGTAACAAAGCCCTTTTTCTCTTCTTTCTTCCAATTGTTGTGGTGTAACCCTTGTAGGTTGTGGAAGGCTACGAGAAATAACACTTCCATATTTATAGTTGTGAGGGGTATGCTTCCTAGTTTCCATAATTCTGCTTTCCAATATGTCACAAAGCCCTTTTACTCTTTCCAATTGTTGTGGTGTTGCTCTAAAGAAGGTGTTGCTCTTTGTATCCTCATAATGTGTTATCATTTCCTCCGTGAAAATTGACAATGTAACAAGTTGTTTAGGAGAACAAAGCCCTTCATACCATAAAAATTGATCTGGTTCTAAATATGAAGATGCAATACATACCTTTTGTAACAATGGTACACCATGTAGATCAAAATATTGCTCCATCTGAAGTATCCAATTTACCGGATCCTTGCCATCAAACTTCTTCATCTTGCTTTTTCTTGATTTTAGGAGCTTTATCTTGAAATGACTGTAACTCTGTACTTTCGAATCTTTAAGTTCTGAAATTATGATTTGTAGTAGCCCTCTGTGTCCTCTTTCCAATGCCACCAGTCTGATCCCAAATGGATTATCCAAGGAAGAGTTATGTCAAATCTCCCACAGTGACCTAATTATAGACTAGTTCAGTAGAGCGAACTTGTATGACATGCCACGTGTCCCTGTTTCGACCTTTGGCTCATAAAAATATATACAAGAAACTAAAATTCGTCCTCTTTCTGTACCTTCTTACGAAATTTCAATTCGATGCTCAGAGAGAAAGTTATGACGATTTTCCCCAGGTCACCTGTTTGGAATGTAATTCAGGGGTCTGCAAAAAGACCAACTTCCTCAGATCATATCTCCGCAAATATAGTGCAAAAAGATCTGAAATTCGGACCCAAGATTTAGAAAGATTTCTTCTCAAATGGGTTTTCTTTTTAGCATCTGAAACGTTGCAAAAAAAAAATTATAGCGAAAATTCCACGATTACCTGTTTGGAGCAGCGAAATCCTAGAATCCAAAGCTTTGATACCAAATGTTATGAAACTAGCTCAAGAAAAAGATACAAAAGATAGATCAAGGCCTTAAAATTCAACCTCTTCGAGGGGGCAACCTCCTTTACATTACATAAATGAACAATTCATTGATGATACAAATGAAAATACCTCCTTTCTATATATAGGAGTCTAAGGGTTCATAACATAATCTAAGCCGACATAACAATAATAATGTAAGGGCACAATAATAACAATAGTGGGCTTCTATGGGGCACAATAGTAACAATATGGGCACTACATGGGTACATCAATATAATAAATGGGTTGTACTAATAACAATAAGGGGTTACACTAGTAGTATAGGGGCCTAACAGATTTCATGATCTCTTACTCATCCCTGGGCGAATTCAGAGAGGCAAGTGTCATATGAGCAGTTCCTAGAAGATTCTTTGAGTTTCCAACTAGCAAACTGCTTCTGCCATTTCTCTGCTCTCACTCCTTGCACCCTATAGAAGGGATTATCAATATGCATTGCAACCCCGTGTGAAATAGGTGAGATGCATCATACCCTTAGCATGGAGTAGTCTATATGGTCCAATTTTTACCAGTTCTGAGCAGTTTTTCAGGGAGAACCTCTGGGAAATGATGTAATCAGCTGACCTTGTTCCTTTAGGGTATGAAACAACATTTTTAGGGGTTTAGGAGCCCTTGTTTTATGGACATATGTGATTGGGGTTGCAGTGCCAAGATATGTCTATAACAATTGCCCCCTAAAGCATGAGGTCGTAAATCTTCTGATGTCGGGTAAAATGCTTTATAATGAGGATCCGAGGTTTTTCGAACTGGAAGGTGACCTGTAATAAGATACAATACAATACATTATCTTCATAATATTTTCACGATCTAGTTGATGCGCGCATTCCCGTGCTCATCTTTATAAATTAATTTTCATGTACATAAGACAGAAAATCATCTGTGTGGCAGACTGATGATTCTGGTAGAGCCATCATCCCTTAGCTTGGATGATTATCTATGTAGTAATGATGTACATTTGATGTCTTTATTTTAATAAATATATATCACAGCCTGGATGGATGAAACTAGATCTAGGGTCTTCAAACTCGTTCAATCTTTGCCCGAAGTACAAGTCAATCCATGTGGAAAGATGTTCTAATGTCGAACATGGAAAGACATCGCCTAATTACCAGCCAATGATGTAAGCTATTAACAGGTGCGAGAGGAATCACCCATAATGATAATGACCCTCAAGGTACTACAATACAATTTGCATGGTTTGAATACATGAGTTGATGTCGAACACCACGCAAAATATTTCGGTCGAAGGCCATTGATGTAAACCTATCGCTAGAAGTGAGAAACTTGCCATTGAGGCATGCAAGTGTCATGCGGAAAGAGTCAATTTTGCGGACAAAACCGACCTCCCTAGAAACTAAGGCTTTTCTAGTGACAAACAAAACAATCAAGCACTATCTTTCCCTAAATATGCATTTAAAATAAAAGCAACCAGGTGTTTAAGGCTTACCTTTAGTCCAACGCTGTTTGTAGCAGCCAAGCCTCTTCGATCCAGATGAGCTCCTCTCCTTGAAACCTGCATACACAAAAAAGCAAACGATTACATAGCACCTGAATAACTCATATAATAAAACATATTCATCATAAATACCAAGGAGTTTATGAAACAAATTATATATAACAACTTGTTGAGAAAAATGAACTTAATTGTATTAATTAGAAACAAAAGAAACCTTACAACCAATGCCTTGCCGTTGTGCAGGTCCCTCCCAGGGTCCAGCAAGAGTTCTCCTCTACTTTGATCAGCTCACCCACTTCCAAATGAAGCTAAGAAAGGAATGTGATCTCTCCTCTCAAGCTCTATAAGGGAGTCCTAATTTCAGCAGCATCTACCCTTAGGAATGTTCAGCTTTCAACCTCCCCTCCCTCTGGCCCATTGCCTGTATTTATAATGCTTTGGAGGAAGTTAAACAGGTTCACCATCAATGGGATAAGCTCCTCTTTCAAAGGGATAGATCCCCTCTTCATGGGATAAGTTCCTCTTTCATTGGGATGCATGAACCATCTGGAGGCGCTCAATCCACGTCAAACCATCTTCTAGAATGCTCTAGAATCGACCGCAAGTAAGTTTTTTGAAGTAAAACTTGCGCTTTTTGACTTTTACAGGGGTACGCACCCACCCCTTTACAAACAGAGCGTACAAGTACATAGGTATTATGTACTTGAGGTGCATTCACGCAGGTAAGAGCAAGAGAAAGTGCGGAACTAGAGATATATTGATTTTTAAAGGCTTTCTCTCTTTTTTGGAGTTTGACATGAGGAGCAGAGGTATAAGACTTGCCAAGGAGGACAGTATGGTTATTGATGGAGCCATACTAACTGAAAATAGTCATGGTGACAAATTTTAGTGTAACAGCAAGCTTCAAAGTATTGAAAGGGTTGTCCTTAAGTCAACTTCTTGGATAATGAGCTAATGTCGACAAGAAGTGACCCATCAAAGGAGGGCCTTAATGAATCCCACATCTACGATACAGAACGGAGCAAATGATTTTGTGGAGGTAAAAATGATCTGATGGTACAAGGTTTAGGGTGGTAGTCATGAAAAATGGAGAGTGAAGGTATTGCAGCGGATGAGGCATTAGCTAGGTTGGCGAATTCTCTGAGCAACTTCTATTGAACATATCAACGACATTAAAATGGGTTGGTAGTGTTAACCCCAAAATGGATGGTATGGCGAACCAATGGTGATATGACCGGTGAACGGAATAACCCAACCCGACTCAATCATGGTGACGGAGTGAAAGTGTCATGTTCAAGAGCGACCTGCTACCAATGAATTTATTCAAGTTTTCTTCCCTTTTTCCCCAGTAATTGCTGACTAGTACCTCTTTATTTTTGCCAAGCTTGAGGAGGATAACATATGCTTGCTCTATAATTTTGCCTTCGGGCAAACCTGTCACTGTGTTTTAACAAGCCTAGAGACAGTGAAACTCGTTGTTGTCTGCATGGACAAGTTTTTCGCTATTGTTTTAACGAGTTTAATGATAAAGATATCCCAGTCCTTTTCAATTTTAGAGAGTCTAAAAAGAGACGTAAAGGCAACTCCAGTAGTCCTTTTTCATAGTATAATCCCTTAAGTTCGAAAAAGTATAAAATAATACGAAAGGTATGACTTTTTGATAGTTTTAACGAGCCAAACAAGATAAGCACTCAATCTTTTTGTGTAATGATCCCTCAGGTCCAGAAAGATTAAAATCTAGAGGAGGGATGGCACTTCCAATCACTTTAACGAGCTGCAGAGGCCAATTTCTCAGCAATCTTTTCATATTTTATGAGTCAGATGAAAAGAGCTTAGAGGAGACTCGTTTTTTGAGGAACGAGTGATGTTTTCGGATAGCAGCTGGTTCCAGGTAAGGTTTGGAACTTTTCAATCATGGAAGTGTAAAGAAGGTGGCTAATAGAATCACTCATCACAAATGTTCCTCAAAAGGGTAAACAATCAAATGGAGGCATATGATGGGCTAAAAAAGAGTGGAGGTTATGGTAAGAACACGACCAAGGTTCAAAAGCTGATAATTATGTGATCGCAATGGTTATTTACCGAAGGTGGGTTCATTTTTTAATGAGCTTTAACATTGGGGGAACATGTGCTCATTGCTAGGTTTAGTTTTTAACGAGCTTGAACTTCACATAAAACTGCTCGTGGCTAGGTTTATTTTTTAGCGAGCTTGAACTCCGCGTAAAACTGCTCATGCCAGTCATATAATAAGCATGTCTCATCGATAGGTTCATTTTTTAGGGAGCCTGCCCCATTTGAAACTTTGCTCCGAAGCCTTTTGTTATGCAATCTAGGAACGACCAACGTACGAGTTTAAAGGGTTAAGAGCCTATACAATAAGAAAATAAATGGTCGCTTTGCATGCCCCCAGGTATAACGAAATAGAGCGTCCATGTTACCATATGGAATTTCTTGCATTAGCAAGATTTTTTCATTCGCATTTGTAGACAAAACACTTCCTTGGCTCTGTCAGGAATAGACATAACTTTTGACGGAGGAATCCTTTTCCATTCCACTTCCATTTTCCTAAATAGATAGGGGAGTTAGACTAGTCATATATCCTCCACGGAAACCTACCTTATATATGGGGTTTTCATGCCAAAGCAGACCAGGGTGCATGCCTCCTGGGTTTCAGTCACAATCACCAAATCACTCGCGCTCATCAGGTGGATGAACTGGAGATTGATGGGACATTCCTTGTGCAAAAGGACCAGTTAGGGATGGCATTTGACTAGTAGTTGTGTTTGAACCAGGGAATGAAAGCAGGTAAACTAAGTGGACCACTCTACCTTCATGCAGAAAACACATCACTCGAAAGAGTGAGGAGATGATAGCTCCCATGCTATAAATGTAGTTGTGCCCAAGGAGTAGATCCTAATCTAGAGGCCCTTCGACTACCATCACATTTGGATGAACAGTTTTCCTTCTCAAAGTTATAGGCAAATTTGGAAGGATCCCTAATATTCGACTGGTTCCATTGTTGAAGCCTGTTAGATTTCAAATCTCAGGCAAAAGCGATGGTGAACCAAGCACTTTCCAAGTAGTTGAGAAAAGGATACTCATAGAAGCCCCTTCATCTATGATAGTACCAACCATGATCATTTTGTAATCTTGTACTATGATTCAGAATGGTACATTAGATGGTAGGCGAGGTCTCCCTAGAAGATTCCAATCGAAGGAAATGACTCGATTGCTTAGAGGAGGGACTGAATAAAAGGCCGGATAAATATTTGAGGAACTTCCTTCCTGCAGTAAAGGAACAGGTAGATTGCACCCATGTTCATCGGATTCTATGTTGATGAAAAGAATTTGAACGGTGTCATTCTCATCCTCTTTGGTGATTGTATCATCTAAAGGTGGACCTTCTGAAGATAAGACCGGGTTGACTACTGTCTTGACCTGTTGACTTTGGTCTAGTGTGGACTCAGAGGGTTTATCTTCAATGACAGGTGATTCGACCGATAACTGAGGTGTGTCAGTCAGATTTTAAATTAGTGATGGACTTGGCAAGAGTTTCTTGTATCCAGGAAGAAGTCGTTGCGGTGAAGCAGGACGGTTATCCAAGACTCTTTAAGCTTCGTCTAGGAAAGGACAACGATGGAGGGCATGATCTTCTTCACATAGTCTACAAGGAAATTTAGATCTTCCTTTTTGTCCATTGATGTCATTTTCACTATCTGATGGTGTGCTCTCAACATGATCGTCAGAGGTTGAAGACACCAGATTGTGTAAGCAGAGATACCAATCCCTCAAGATCCGTGGGATGCAGGGAAAATCTCGATGATAGTGGTATCCCTTGAAAATGACACATGGAGATTTAGGCTTGGATGGTGCAGTGTGTGGATTTTTGCTATACGATGCATGGTTTGCCCATTTCGCCATTGGCTTCTTCTTCTTCTTCTCCTTTCCTTTCTTCTTCTTCTCATTTACTTGGTTACTAGCTTCACCAAGTGAAGAGGAAGAAGGAGAAGGAGAAGGTTGGGGTGTAACTCTAGTATCATCTGGTTGCTGTTTTGGTTGCTCGGGAATTACATTGTTTTGAACGACAGAGGTCAAGAAAATCCATACCGGCAGGCCAATTGTGAGTCCTGGAAAGGACAATGTAGCCATGTGTGGAGCACCAACATCTCCCCAAGAGGAGAAGGGACTAGGATTTCCCCCAAGGGTGGGGGAAATCCTTGATTGGTAGTCTCCATTTTCTCAACCTAAGACTAATGAGGGAACAATGATATTATTCGGATTAAAATAAATTTTATTACACTTTGACACAACTTGCTTTCTCAATTTTTAAGAGTCAAGAAAAAGCTAAAGATGACTCTAGTCGCCTTCGATTTTTAATGAGCCTGAAGTGACAAGTCAGATGGACCTTTTCTTTTAAGGAGTCTGAAAAGGAATGAAAGTGACTACTTTGGAAATCTAGACAGAGGGATTACCAAACCAATTGCAAAACTGCAGAATACTTTTTATGGTACGGCAGTCAATCTTATCGAATGTTGTGTTCAGTGCATTGCGATCGATAGGGAGGCAGACACGACTTCCTAAGGATAAAGGATGTAGCCTATTTTGGTCTCCCAATATATACTCAACGGTACGTGGGAGCACAAGTCCGTACTGGCACTTGTTGTCTCAAAGAGAAGGAATCACCCAACCTACGATGAAAGCGATAGTTACCAGGATTTACGACACTGGAATACGTCTCTAGCCTAGACTTCTAAATGTTGTGCATTAGGTTCCAAAGAGTTTTTATGTTCATTGAGGTTTATTTTATAGTTGATCTTTCTTAAGAAGTTTGTCTTTAAGGTTCACCGCGTGATGTAGATATACAATTCCTAAATATGCAATCTAAGATGATAAATAGTCTTTTACTTTCTTTTTGCAATGAAAATCCTAGCTACTAAGGAAAGAGAAATGAAATTATTTCAACATAGAGCAGAGAGCACACAATAGATGCACTTTTCCTAAATCAATTTCAGCATGTATTCTAAATGCAAATGCACATGGATGTATTTTTTTTTTCAGTTTCCTTAATGTGAGAATGACAAAATAAAACTAAGCATAGATCTAAACTATCTTCTTTCAAAGCAACAGTGATAACAATTTTCTCTTCAAAAAATGAAAGGAAGGCTAAGACGACACTTTGCGATTTCGAATTTAAAATTTCTTTCGACACTTGAAATACTATTAATTCAAATCAAATATGATGGCAAAAGTGTAGTCGACTATCTAAAAGAGGAATGCTTTATGACACTCTTTTCCTTGACTGAAAACGACACTTGCAACACTTTCAAATCAAAAGACGACAGTTCGATTAAGCTACTATTTGCAAAGGAGAACTATAAATGATGAAAAAGACATAAAAAAAATCACAATTCCTTGTGATGGAGGCTAAAATAATGCAAAGGAAGAAGGTTTCAACAGTGATATACTGATCATAGACAACAAAACTTCTGAATAAAGCTAAAGACAATGAAGAAAAAAACCAAGATCTGGAGGCATAAATAGTCTTACTCAATCATCGCACCTGTAACACAAGGAAACAGGGATGCATCTCACCTGCAACACACGGGAGGTGCGATCCATCCAGATTGCCAATGAGAGACAGTGCAATGGTCCAGGGACAAGACTGAGCTTGGTTTTCACTCACAGTTTGCAGCTAAGTTCAGGGATTTAGGCTAAGCTAATGATAGTTTGTAAACACAAAGTATAGGGGCTGATTTAATGAGGTTATTTGAGCTACCACCAGGGCACTTAGGATGTTTGCAAGTTAGAAATTTTGTTCATAAACAAACCCATAGATTGACTGAAGCAGTGTTGATCTACTTTGCAGTTGCATAGCAAAAGAAGTTCGAAGGCTAGCTAGCTTAACTTCAGGTCCTGTCTATGGTTTATAAAGCAAACAACAGTAACAAAACAAACAAACTATTCACTCCCCAGCGGAGTCGCCATTTCGTTATCGAGAAAATTAGTTTCCATTTAGAGCTGCTAGTCCCCCTAAGATGGGTAGCTATCTTAGAAACAAACAAACTAAAGTTACTTGTGTTTTCCTTTATCAGAGATAGATGAGAGAGAAGTAGAGAGTACCAACCTCAGTCTTTTGCTAGTCTCCTTGCTTGTTTCCTCTCTCCTTTAATAGAGCTTTTGCCACTCCTTTCTCACTTGTCCCGCTTCAGAGAATACCTATAGAGTCAAACCAGCAAAATACCATCAAATCATAGAGATCTATTACCATAAACAACGTAGGATCAGATGTACATTAACCATATAAATGCATACACAAATACAAGATTCATAGATATACAGGCATATGGAGGAAAAATCAAATAGATTTATTGATAGAAGTAGTAGAAGAGAGGATTACAACCAAGCTATCTGATCCAACATCATCCTCCCAGCATGAAAGCCCTCTTCACCTCATACAAAGAAATATCACCCAACAATACAATGTCTCAAAGAGAAACCAACAACACTTCCTTACAGATTACAAAATTCTAGCCTCTAGATCTCTAGGATGAGGGATCCATATATAGATGTTTGCAGGAGAGTGAGTCAGCTTCTGGGATTTTGATTAGTGTCATTTCACTGATAGTTCTTGGTTCCACTTGGATATTTCATGATCTCTTACTCATCCCTGGGTGAATTCAGAGAGGCAAGTGTCATATGAGTAGTTTGTAGAAGATTCTTTGAGTTTCCGCCTAGCAAACTGCTTCTACCATTTTTCTGCTCTTGCTCATCACACACTACAGAAGGGATTTTTAGTGTGCATCGCACCCCATGTGTGTAATAGGTGAGATACATCAGACCCTTAGCATTGAGCAGTCTGTATGGTCCTGTTTTCACTAGTTCTGAGTAGTTTTTCAGGGAGAACTTCTGGGAAATGATGTAATCAACTGACCTTGTTTCTTTAGGGTATGAAACAACATTTTTAGGGGTTTATAAGCCCTTGGTTTATGTACATATGTGATTGGGGTTGAAGTGCCCAAATATGTTTATAACAGTTGCCCACCAGTATAAGTTTAAAAAGGTTGTGGATAAACTGCACTAATATAAGTGTGAGTCATCCTGTTTAGTGGTAAACTTGCCTAAGGTTGTTGGATTTCAGACACAAACAATTGTTGTAAAATGACATGAGAAGACTGAGTCTGTAAACCTAAAACTTGATGGTAAGAGGTTGAATCAACTTGCAAAGGTTGAGATACAATCAACTGAGCTTGCGACTGTGGTAAAGTCATAACAATAGGTGTAGTAGGTATGGATGAAATGAAGTTTTATTGGTTGTGATGAATACACAAGCCTTGGTTGAATAGGCATTGTAGGCTACCATTGACAAACAATTATTACAGAATAAGTTGGACCTAAATATGACAGTATACTACCATATGGTGGCCCCCTAGAGTATGGAGAATAAGAAGATTGGGCATATTTTTCTTCATATGGAGGTAATCCAGTGTTAAGTGGATACATTGGATGATAACTAAATGGACTAGCTTGATATTGACTTGACATATCAAACTGTTCAGTATCTGTAAGTGAAGAACCAGGTAAAATTCCTGTGGATGAAATGGGTGAAGACCATGGACTAGATGAAACACCAGAGTGAGTTCCAAATAACGATTGGTAACCTAGTGGGATGGACGAACCACCATACAGATGTGACTCAGCTGTTGTGGTAAACATTGAAGAAGTAGCGACAGTAGATGTTGTCACAGCTGTAATAAATGTCCTAATGAATCTATCGGAGTTTGAAAGTAAATAGGATCAAGAGGAACAATAAAAGTTAACCGAGGAAAAGAATGATAAAGATAAAGCCCCGGTCCAAAATGAGTTGGAGTTCTAGGTGAAGTTTCTTCTTAAAGTTCCTCTTCAATAGCAATCAAACCAGGTGGAAGGATTTCACCGTCAAGTCTATAATAAATTTCCAGTGTTTGACTCTATGGTAAAGGAGAAGTCTCAATAGTTATAGATGTTGGAGGATAATCTGGTTGATCGTCTTCCGGTACGGGAACAACATTTGGTTATTCAAATTCGGGATCCAAGTGTTCTGGTAAAATATTAACAAGTTTAGGATGAATTTCTTGAACAACTTCTAGTTTAGGATCAACTTCTTGTTGGAAAACTTCAGTTACCATTTCACTAAGTTCACTTTCACTATCCTCAGGTAGTTATAAAGGTTCCACTTCAGTAGCAGATAAACGAGTAATAGTGAGAGTAACTGGAATCGTAGTACATACCGGTATAGGTGACTCCAGCAAATCAGATGAAGAACCAGAAGTTTGTGATGTACTGGACTCTGTTAAATGAGACTACTTTTGATGACTAGGCGTAGCTTCAGGCAGTAAAGGTGGTTTACTCACTATCCTATGTGAACAATGGGGTAAAGGTTGATTTTTTTCCATGATTGCTGATTGATTTTATTATAAAAAGAAATAAACAAAAAGAGGGTAATCTAGGAAAAATAATTACCATGTAACTATAAGCTGCAATATACCGCCTCGAAGGAGCCAAGGACTTAACATACATGCAGACATTCTTCCCGAATGTAGTTTTTGGTGTTATAAAAGGCATCCGACTCAGTTACCTATTGATGGATAGCAACCTAATGTAGTCCTCCCAAATATATCTAAAAGTACATGGAGGCCCAATCTGTGTTGGCGATGTCTAATGCGAAACCACAAAGTGAGAGCATTCCCTTATACTTTTCGTACTATAATACCACCCGATATACCAAAAGGTACATGGACGAGCTACAATATACTTACGTACGTCGAATGAGGTATCACACTTGGAGTGTATTGCAAACTATTAACGACAGTTGCTATGTTTAAGGACATCGGAACACGTCTCTAGCCTAGACTTCTAAATGTTATGCATTAAGTTACAATGCTCCATTAGGTTAATTGAGATAAATTTTAGTTGATATTGTTTAAAAGTTTTCCTTTCAGGTTCACTTTGTGATGTTTTTGAAACTCCTAGAATGCAACTAAGATGGGAAACATTATTTTCATTTGATTTAAACAATGAAAACTGTAACTAAAAGGGATAGAGAAATCAGAATCTTTAAACGAAGGGCATAGAGCACATCTAATGTGACTTTCCCTATAAAATTATTATAAGCACACACAAACTTCTAAATGAATTATGCTTGTTTTTCTTTTCATTCCTTTAATATTTGGACGAACATAAAGAAACTAAATGCACAAACGATCAATCAATGCTTTTCACAAGAAACGAAGACTTTATGAAAATTTATTTTTCAAAAAAGTAAAGAATAATCAATGTAACCTAACTTTGGGATTGATTCAGCAATGATAAAGAAAACATAAAGAAACATTGAACAAACCAACCCAAATTGGGCATGGAAAAGAAATGCTAATTTGGACTTCAGGGACAGAGAAACATTGACCATTCAACAAAGAAGATGTGAAACAGTTTGGAAAAAAATCAAGCAAAAATATGGGTTTTTGGCCTAACAAGGACCACCGTAGCCCTGAGTGGGATATAGTGTGTTGCAGAGAACTGTCTCTAGGCTAAGGCTGCTCTGCAACACACTATGTCAAGAAAAATAGTGTGTTGATGATAGAGAGAACTATCAGCACATGAATAAGCACACATTTTGACCAAACAAGCTTCAAAATGATTGAATATAGGTAAATGAACTCAAGGAAAGTCTATTGGTGCTGCTAAGACAAGGGATAACTACTAGGAGCGATGGTCGTTCCCTAGCGGAGTTGCCAATTTTTTATACAGAATTTATACTTACAGATAAGTATATCTTCCCTAAGTGGGTAGTTATAATTAGAACAACTGAAGTTAAGATGTTTAACCTCTTCCTACAATAAATAGTTAAGATAAAAGAACCTACTTGTGATACTTTGTGTCCTTTGATCTCCTTTAAGTTGCTACTGTCCCTCCTGCTCAAACTAAATTCACCCAATTGGTACCTGCCAACATAAACAGAAGATGACAACAATAAAAGCATATGATCTATTTATTGTAAACAAATGGATTGGACAACATTTGAACATACATTCATCATAGATATAGACAAAAGTATTGGAAAAGGAACAAACAACTTTATTGATTGATAGAAGCAGAAGTTACACCCATTGTGATTCGATCTCGTGTCATTCATCCAGCTTTGTCTAAGTCCTCATCGCACTAATAGCAACAACAATCTAGAAGTAGAACATTACTTTGACAATTATTTGAAGTCTCTAAACCAACAATATTTCTCTATAACATCCAAGCCCCTTAGCTCTATGATGGGAGGCCAATTTATAGATGAATGCAAGTGTTTTTTCCATTAATATGACATTGAATGGTTTTCCATAATTGATTATTAGTTTCCATGTTCAAAGGGATGAGAGGATAGAGGACTAGATGATCCAAGGCTATCCTAATTCAAGCTCATCTTGAGAGGATAGGAGTTGGGTTCCTTCTAGAAGGCTCTAGAAAGGAGGAATATACTGAGGATCCAATGAACATTTTGAGGATTCTTTCCCAGTGTAGGCTTGAGTGGGCTTAGGTGCTCTGCAAAACAACTTGAATGGGGCTACCTACTCTATAGAGAACTTAACCCTAACTAGGGGTGCACTAGTGACCCAAGGAAGCACTTCAACAGGGTTTAAAGTCAGGAAACTCTCATGGATGAAAGCACTCAATGAGGTGGCATGTCTAGGGAATGTAGCAACTGAATTAGGGTTTTATAGACCCTATTTACGCTAATCTGATCATCGGGAGTGATGTCCCCAAATAGACCTGTAACAAACCTAGAGGCTCTATATTGACTATTGGGTGCTGGACAAGATCACTGTACAGAATAGGTAGCCAATCCTACTGAATAATGACCTTCTGGACCAACTCAAGGGGGCTGAATATTTCACCAATATTTATTTGAAAACTTGTTATCACCATGTGCATATCAAACACTTCGATGAATGTAAGACTACCTTCAAATCAAAGGATGGCACTTTTGAATGGTTGGTCATGCCTTTTGGGTTTATGAATTCCCCCATAACCTTCATGAGATTGAAAGACAATATCTTTTGATCCTTCACCAATGCATTTGTGGTGGTGTATTTAGATGACATCTTGATATTCATCCATTTCTAGGAAGAGGACCTCCACCATATTTGATAGGTCCTCCAAACCCTCTATGTTAGGGTCCCACCCTAACCCCCTTATTTATGTAATGGGATCGAGTCATAGTCAAGAGTCAATAAAGCCCATATTAATAATTGTAAGTGGTTAACCCGCAATTAATGACGGGACCACAGTTAGCTGCAAATGGGCCGTAGTATATGATAGATGGTATTAATAAAACCCATGGTATTGCATGTATGCGTCATATATCAGGGATAGAGACTCCCTGTGAGGAGCATCGTGTCTTATTTTTGAATCGAGCTCTGCTCTATTGGAGGTTTCCCCCTCGAAGAGGCCAGTGAACATTGCTTTCTGAATAATAAAATATTTGCTGTTGTCTCTCACTATTCTATGTTCTAGGTATCTTTCTTCACATGTTCTGTATTTGGGTATCTTTTTGCAAGTTAAGAGCATAACAAGTGGTATTAGAGCACTTTCCAGGGCCGGTGGGATCTCCATTTCTTAGCAAATTTTTTTTTTGGCTAGAGACGTGTTTCAGTGTCTTTAAACCACGGGATCTGTCATTGAGCGCATAAACCTGCAGATTTGGGGAGGCATGCATGCAGGAAATACAAGAGGTGGTCACGCTTGTTGGACTCCCTTGTAACCCCTGTGGGTGCCCCTTCGAGTAGTAGCGCATTAGACAGAACCGCGTACGGACTGTCTTCCAAGTACCTTCTGTGTATATTAGAAGCTCCTTAGCTCCTCCGCAACCTCGCCATAGATAAACCGTCGGCCATCTTGATGCTACAATACACCGAGAACAACACTCGAAGAGATTACTCGCCTGTACGATAGGGTAGTTGGGTTGTACGGCTAAGGGTACGGTTGATCCTCCTTAGTTAGAGCCCTGAAACATTGGGCCGAGTACTACTGTTAGACCCTTATATATATTGCGATCTCTAGCACTTGACACTCCTCCAGACCATAGTTCCCTTTTCTATCTGGGGATCACGCATCATCTCTGCCAGATTCGCTCGTGCAAAGGGGTGCAGCAGTAGCAGACATCAGTCCCACAGTTCCAAGTTAGCAGACCAACCATTCCGATCTATTAGATCCATCAGATCCGCAGTAGAAGTTTGTTTCACCACCCAGAGCTATTCGATCCGCCATTCAGATCTCTCAGATCCACCAAATCTGAGTAGTTGTGTGGGGTTCCTATACTGGGGTAGAATTTTCGTAGGACTTTTGGCAGCATTAACATTTTGAGGATTTGGCGACTGCAGTATTCATAAGGAAGGAGTAAAAGAAAAAAAAAAAAAAAAAAGGTCTGAGATCTCCCGGGGCGCTTATTGGTGATCTAGCCCATCAGAATCAGGATGACGAACTGAGCACGGTGGTACCATTCAATTCTTACTGATTTTTTTTTTTTGGGTGGTCCCAAATCTTAAGAACATCTGATCGGTGCATGGTAGAAACTAGAGCTCAAGCTATGGCCGATGAGAGGATTGATAAACTTGAACCAACCTTGCAATTCATCCAAAGTCAACTTGACAGACTATCTACCCTAATCTCGAAGTGCAAGGAGGAAGCCCACGAGGAGGCGTATAATGGCAATGGACACAGTGAGGGTGAGTCTAGCCACTCTCCTCATCGTCTGGGGCACCCACCAACAATCCCGTCAGCGAACTCCCAAGTTGGATATGCATAAATTTGACGGTTCTCACCCAGCAGCATGGATAGCACAAATGGAGCAGTATTTCAATCTGAATAACATCTTAGATAATGAGGCTCAGCTTATGGTGGGGAGCATGTAGCTGGACAATGAAAGGTGGCAATGGTGGGAATGGCATCAACATTGCAATGGACCTTTTTTGGCTTGGCCCAACTTCAAAAAAGCTCTTACAGACCGCTTTGACGAGGAATCTTCTTTTTTGGGTCGTCTTACTAAGCTCCGACAGACTGGCACAGTGGATGAATATATTACAGCCTTTGAAGCCTTAGCCTTCCGCACTAGCGGTCCCTCAGATGTGTTCTACACGGAATGTTTTATCAGCGGTCTTAAAGAAGCCATAAAAGCCCAAGTCCTTTTACACCGCCCTACCACATGGATGGAGGCTTGCAAGGTAACTCGTAATGTGGAACGTGTGTTAGCAGCCCAGTACAGTCACCCAAATTTCTCCGCTAAGGGTTGCCCCCCACAGGCTCACAACACGACTCAAACACTTAAGGTCCAAAAGGTGTCACCTGCAGAAATTACCGAAAGAAGAAAGCAATGATTATGTTACTACTGTGATGAAAAATACTCCCCAGGTCATAAATGCAAGGAGCCCAAAGTTTTTCAAATTGATGCCACTGACTACAGCTCATCGGAGGAAGATCCACCACTTGAGGAACATGATGTGGTAGAAGAGGACAACCAAAAGGACAATGTCCCTGACGAACCAGTTATTTCGTTTCATGCTTTGGCAGGGATTTCTTCACCTCAAACTCTCAAAATCAGAGGATTTATTAAACATCGCCCAGTAGTAGTCTTGATTGATAGTGGAAGTACACATAATTTCATCCATCACAAAGTCGCGGAAGCAGTGCATTGTTTTGTACGAGTAGTTTCTAACTTCCAAGTCCAAATTGTGGATGGGGGCATAATGAAATGTGAAGGCCGCTGTGAAAATGTCAAACTTGAAATGGGGGATTATCAGTTGAAGACCCACATGTTTGCCATACACATGGGAGGGTGCGACATTGTCCTCGGCGCTGAATGGCTCCACACTCTTGGGCCAATCACAATGGATTTCCAAGAGTTATATATGAGTTTTAAGCAGAACAACTCCACACATACCCTCCGTGGACTCCAAGCGGGAGCTCCCTCTATCATCTACTCGCATAGGATGGAAAAATTGCTAAAAAAGGGCCATCATGGAGTTATAGCTCAATTTAATGCTATCCAGGCAGTCACAACCAAGTCTCTGCCGATTCATCCTGAGATGCAACAGATTTTAAATAACCATCTGTCGGTCTTTGACAAGCCTCATGAGCTTCCACCCTCAAGAGGGGAACATGCTCATAGCATCACCTTGGTTCCAGGGGCCCAACCCCCAAATGTGCACCCATACAGATATCTGTTCACCCAAAATAATGAAATAGAAAAAATAATCAAGGAACTTTTGGAAGCAGGTGTCATTTGTCCCAGCATTAGTCCTTATTCATCACCGGTGGTCATGGTGCTCAAGAAAGATGGGGAGTGGCTGATGTGTCCAGACTTCAGGGCCCTCAATAAGTTGACAATCAAAGATAAATTTCCCATCCTGGTGGTTGATTATTTGCTAGATGAACTCAATGGGGCTCAATTCTTCACTAAGCTGGATCTGTGCTCAGGCTACCACCAAATTCACATGAAGGAAGTTGACTTTCCAAAGACTTCTTTCTGAACTCATGAAGGCCATTATGAGTTCCTGGTCATGCCATTCGGTCTTTGTAATGCCCCATCTACTTTTCAGAACCTTATGAACCACCTTCTCAAACCATATCTCAGGAAATTTGTCCTTGTCTTCTTCGATGACATCCTCATCTATAGTTGCACTTGGGCCGCACATCTTTAGTAGGTAGATCTACTCTTACAGCTGCTTCGCAAGCATAAATTATTTGTTAAGATGTCCAAGTGTTCGTTTTTCATTGAAGAAGTTGAGTATTTGGGCCACATTGTGGAACGTGAAGGTGTCAAGGTGGACCCCAAAAAGATCCAGGCAATGCAGGATTGGCCTCAACCTAGGACCTTGAAGAGCCTCAGAGGATTTTTGGGTCTCACAGGCTATTATCGCAAATTTGTCCACAATTATGGTCGCATAGTGAAGCCCCTCACTCAACTCCTGAAGAAAAATTCATTCTTCTGGAATGAGGATGCACAACAGGCCTTTACAGCTCTCAAAAATGCCATGTGTTCCACTCCAGTCTTAGCACTACCTGATTTCACCAAATCTTTTGTCATTGAATGTGATGCTTTGGGTACGGGTATTGGGGCGGTCTTAATGTAGGAAGGACGACCTTTGGCCTTCACAAGCCAACAACTAAGTGGGAAGAATCTAGGCCAATCTACCTACGAGAAGGAAATGGTGGCCATCTTACATGCAGTAGAGACCTGGCGACCTTACTTTTTGGGGCGACATTTCCAAATCCGCACAGGCCATCACAGTCTTAAATATTTTTGGAGCAATGCCTATCCTCCCCACAACAAAATAAATGGCTCGCCAAAATGCTGGGATATGATTATGAGATCATTTACAAGAAGGGGCAAGACAATAGTGTAGAAGATGCATTATCTCGCCAATTTGAGGATGAGAGTACTCTGCTAGCAATTTCCCTCCCCATTCCAGAATGGATTGAAGAGGCTCGCAGGGAATGTTTTTCACATCCCGGGCTCTCCCAACTCATTTCTCAATTGCAGACGGATTCAAATTCCACCAAGGGCTACTCATGGCAGGATGAGATTCTTCACTACAGGGACAGAGTCGTAATATCACCAACATCCACCCTCAAAAGTCGCATTTTGGCAGAATTGCACTGATCCCTCATTGCAGGACATTCAAGCTTTTAGAAGACGTATGCTCACACCAGAAGATCATTTTTTTGGACATGCATGAAAAAGGACATCCTTACTTTCGTAGAAGAATGCGATGTCTGTCAACGCCACAAAGGGGAGACCATCAACACACCAGGCACATTACAACCATTGCCCATCCTGGCATCAATATGGACGGAGGTTTCTATGGATTTCATTACAAGTCTTCCAAAGTTAGGAAACAAGTCAGTCATCATGTTGGTTGTGGACAGACTTATGAAGTATGCTCATTTATGCGCCCTACCCTACCCATTTACACCGACTTTGGTCGCTCAATCTTTCATGGATCAAATCTTCAAATTGCATGGAATGCCAACTTCTATTGTGTCCGATCGTGACCCGATCTTCACCAGTAATGTTTGGCAAGAACTCTTCTGGCTACAAGGCACTCAACTAAAACTCAGTACTTCCTATCATCCACAAATGGATGGTCAAACTAAAGCCGTCAACAAATGTCTGGAAACCTGCCTTAGGTTTTTCACTTCAGAAAAGCAACATCTTTGGGTACAGTGGTTACCTCTGGCTGAATGGTTGTATAACACCAACTATCATGCCACCACCAAAATGACTCCATATGAAGCAGTATATGGTCAACTCCCTCCTTCCCCTACTTCTTATATCAAGGGGTGCTCAAAGGTACAAACAGTTGATCAACTCCTACAACACCACGTAACCATGCTCGCCCATCTTAAAGAGAATCTTCATCAAGCTCAAAACCGCATGAAGTAACAGGTAGACCAACATCGCTCAGAGTGCCAATTTCAAGAAGGGGATCAGGTCTTTTTGAGGTTGCAACCATATAAGCAAACATCACTCAAAGACAAGGGTTGTTAGAAACTATCTCCAAAATTCTACAGACCATATCAAGTACTTAAGCGCATTGGAGTAATGGCTTACAAGCTGGCTTTTCCACCTACTACAAAAATCCATTGAATGTCTCATGCCTCAAGAAAGTGATTGGGAACAATTGCAAATTCAAACCAGTCTACCTGAATTGGACGAAGAAGGGTCAATCTCGCTCCAAGCTGAACAGGTCCTAGACACACGAGACATGCACCTGTGGGGCCGCATGATTAGGGAAGTCCTCGTCAAGTGGAAAGACACCTCTCCGGAAGATGCAACTTGGGAACCAACCACTATTCTTCAGCAACTTCTGCAGCTTCAGCCTTGAGGACAGGGCTATTCTTAACGGGGAGGGCATGTTAGGGTCCCACCCTAACCCCCTTATTTATGTAATGGGATCGAGTCATATTCAAGAGTCAATAAAGCCCATAATAATAATTGTAAGTGGTTAACCCGCAATTAATGACAGGACCACAGTTAGTTGCAAATGGGCCATAGTATTAGATAGATGGTAGTAATAAAACCCATTGTATTGATCCATGGTATTGCATGTATGAGTCATATATAAGGGATATAGACTCCCTGTGAGGAGCATCGTGTCTTATTTTTGAATCGAGCTCTAGTCTATTGGAGGTTGCCCCCTCGAAGAGGCCAGTGAACATTGTTTTCTGAATAATAAAATATTTGTTGTTGTCTCTCACTATTCTATGTTCTGGGTATCTTTCTTCGCATATTTTGTATTTGGGTATCTTTTTGCAGGTTAAGATCATAACACTCTAACAATAGAATTTGTGTGTCAATTTGGAGAAATGCACTTTTGGCATGACCCAACCTCAATATCTGGGGTGTATCATTGATGATCAAGGTGTGCATGTGGACTTGTCTGTGATACAAGTCATTCAAGATTGTCTAGCCCCAACCACTCTAATATAGCTTTGAAGCTTTCTGGGTCCTGTCAATTTCTACTGCAGGCTTATGTTGGGGTTCTCTCATATCACTTCACCTTTAAGTCAAGTCACCAAGGGCGAAGTGAAAGAAAACTTATTTTCCTTCAAAGCCAAAAAGAGGGTGTTTGCTGAGTTGAAGCATCGCCTCTGGTCTTCACTGGTGCTCACATTACTAGAGCCGCAACAACCATTTGAAATTGAGATAGATGCCTCCAACTATGCTATTGCTACTGGTCTTACTTAGTAGGGGTATCCAGTGGCTTAGCACAGTGAGACACTTTCCGACATAGTCTGAAAGTATCCCACCTATGAAAAATAAATGTATTCCATTGTTTAGGTTTGTCGTCAATGGAAGCAGTACATTGTGGGGAAGGAAATGGTCATCCACACAAACCACCGACCCCTCCAGTTTATACAAACACAAGGGAAGTTGTGGAACATTATCATTAGAAATGGTCCACATACTTGCGAAAGTTCCATTTGAACATTAATTACAAGAAGGGCAACATGAATAATGTTGTAGACTGCCTCAACCAACCACTAGTCATGGTGCTGATCACTGTGCTTGACTCAGATGGGCACGAGACTTCGAGGTGTCTGCATCTTTACAAGACTGATCCAAAGTCTAGCAACACATACTAGACACTCCTCGAAGGTCAGAAATTTCCAAATTTTCATCTCTAGGATGCACTGTTATGCCACCTGGGCCCTATATGTGTTCCTTTAAGCAAGCATGCCAGGATGATTTGTGAGGCGCACTACAGTCGGACCGCTGGATATTTCAAAATAGAGAAAACAATGGCAGTATTGCAGTAGTATTTTAATTTTCCAAACGTTCATTCAGATGTTGGGAGGTACATTCGATCTTGAACTTCATGTGTGGTTTTGAAACCAACCATTAAGAAACAAGGCCTATATAGTCCTTTTACTACTCCTAGTTGACCTTTGGAATCCATATCCATGGATTATATGTCAAGCCTTCCTTCTACTAAGCATGGAAATGACTGTGTTTTTGTGGTCTTCTAAAAATTCTCTAACATGACCATTATTGTGGCCTACAAGAAGAGTATCACAACAAAAACCACTCCTAAGCTCTTCTTTGAGCGAGTGTGGGTACACTTTTTCATCCCACAATCCATTGTCTTAGATTGGGACGACTGATTCCTAAGTAAATTTTGGTCAAGTCTTCGGTAAATGTTGAATACCAAACTTACTAAGTCCATGAATTTCCACCCACAAACAAATGGCCAAAAAAAGGTCGTCAACAAGGTGATCATGCACATTATACGTGTACAACTCGATGAATCCATGCACATGGGATTAAAGCCTCCCATATGTACATCACAACTATAATAGATCTCTCCATAGCTCAACATGCAACATCCCATTTTAGGTAGGGTTGGGTTTTTAACCATTATGTCCCATTGATGTGGCTATACCATTTTTAGCCACTTAGGAAGATTAGTCTCACTTCGAGTCTGAAGCTAACATGGCTAACAACCTCATTGAGCACATTCAACACATCCGCCAACAGGTCCGTAATATATTGGGCATAAATAACACTAAGTACAAGTAGCGCCATGATCAACATCGGGTGCCACACAAGTTCCAGGTGGCGACAAAGTTTGGCTACACTTGAAGAAGGAGAGCCTCGCTAGACCCCACCTATATGGGTCATACAATATCACCAAGTTTGTAGGGGAAAATTCCTTCGAGCTCAAAATTCCTACATTCCTTGGTCTGCACCCACTGTTTAATGTAGACTGCCTTCAACTATACTCTCCACCATTACAGGACACATCTGGCATTGCAAAGCAACTCACACCAACAAAGTTAAACCAAACTGCATGGAAAAAGCCACAATTGATCAGATCATTGACACGCAGATCAAGAACACTCACTAACAGATGATCCAACTATATTGAGTTGACAAAGCAGGCCAGTGCCTTCACTAGGGTAAGTGGTTCACGAGGGACCAAGTGCAGCAGAAATTTCCTCACCTCATGGAGGCTCTGCATGCAATGGAGACCATTTCTTCCTTAGGAGGGATGATTGATCTTGGTGGATATTTATGTCCGCCAACCTATTCCATCTATACCTCTAGTTGGTTTCATTTGTTTCCTTGTTTATTGAAACACTTACTATTTTTAGTAGTTTTTGGGGTCCTCAACTTCTAGAGTAGTTTTGACCCCCTAAACAACGTTTTTTTAGGTCTGCAGTAAGCTCGAAAATGGGCTTGCCACAAATCTCATAGTACTCGGTGAGATATTTCCAACAAGGTATCTTACGCACCAAAACAAGATAATATGACCAAGTTACAACCCTGGGAAGTTGGTCGCCCAACTATCCCAAATGAGGCCCACGAACTCTTGGTGTTCCATCTCCTATGGTTAGGGTTTTCATTGTTTAGGGTTTTCCCTAGTTTTTCAATGATAAATAGGCCCTTTGGCCTCATTGTAACATAGTTCATAAGCATCTAGCTGCCACATCTCTTCTTAGAGATAATCTACCATCGCCCGAGCTAGTCTTATTTCCATTCTTTTTGTAAGCATATTTAAGTATTTGCATATTATTGAAATTAAGTGTTATTTCTTCTCCATATTTTTATTTATGATTATATCTGTAATTTTTTTCATTCCTTTTTAAGTTTAGATTAGTGGTATCGGGGTGATCTTCTATTTCTCTATTTTTATTTTCATGTCCCCAATGAGGTCAGGATATAAGGACTGAGGGCTTGATATAGTGGAACCTTTGTAAGACCATCCTAGCAAATCACAACAGCCTCCGATGGCAGAAGAGAAGAAATATGAGGGGCCAGGAGATCCTTGCAAAATCGTTCTTAAATAAGACCTCTAGTGATAGAGAAATGCGATGATGGACAACTTTCCCCAAATCCTTTAGAGGTTACCCAAGGGCGACACATCTTCTATCAGAGGCTTCTCTAGAATCGCCGCACCCTCTAAGGTACAAGCTAACTTTGGAATCCTCATATTTGAAGGTCAAGCCCAAAATTCACTTATGGCAGAACTCAAGGGTTCTAAATGAGACGCATATTTGGACTTTGAGTCAGAAACTAACAATGGGACCGATAAAGGGAAGTAGATCATTGATGAGGAGTCCAGTGCCAATGTGGCCACCACCAAGATCCAAAAGAATCAGCTTGAAGATATAAAGGAGGGGGACCACCTCTTCCACTCATAGATGTGGGTGGAGGGTTCTCCATTGTAGTTCCTTATCAACAACGGGTTCCAAAAGAACTCCACTCCAGCAGAGGTCATGAAGCAGATGGGGCTACTAACTACAAAACATTTGCAATTGTATACCATTGGGTGAATTCAAAAAGGATGAGATTTTCATGACAACCAACAATGTCTCCTTCCTTATGGCATCAAGCCCTTTACGAATGAGGTAATTTGTGATGTTTCCCCTCTTGAAGTTTGTGATGTATTATTAGGACAATGATACTTGTGGAAGCACCATGTTGTATATGAGTCTAGACCTTGCTCTATGATAATTACTTTGGGCAATAAGTTGTACAAGATACCAGAGGTAGCACTACCTACTGCCATCTCTTTGATTTCACAGACTAAGAAATTCATTTTCCTTATGATACACCCTCAAGGAAAGAAGAAGATTGTGGCCACGAATTTTAGAAAGGGCTCCTTTACACAACAATAATAAATGGACAAGGTCATGGAGGAGTACAGGGACATTTTCTCCTCAAATATGGGGTTTCCTCCTAGACTTTCAGGTCAAGCACTACATTGATCTGATCCCATACATGTTTCTTCCCAATGGACTGATCTATGGTTGCCTTTTTGTGGAGAACGATGAGATGAGGAGCCAGATTGAGGCTTTTCCAGAAAGGGCACATCAGGCCAACCTCATCACCCTATGGGATGCCGATTGTATTGATACAATAGAAGGATGGGACCTGGAGACTCTGTATTGACTATCGGGAGTTGAACAATATCACACTACCAAATAGGTACCAAATCCCACAGATTGATGACCTTTTCGACGAGCTCAACGGGGCCAGAGATTTCAGCAAGATTTATTTGAAATCTAGTTATCACCAAGTCCCTATCAAACCCTTTGATGAATGCAAGACTACCTTCAAATCCAATGAGGAAATTTTCGAATGGTTGGTCACTCCTTTTGGGTTGACGAATTCCCTCCCAACCTTCATTAGATTGATGGACAATATCTTGTGATCCTGCATGAATTCATTTGTGGTGGTGTATGTAGATGACATCTTGATCTTCAACCATTGTTGGGAAGATAATATCCACCATATTCGATAAGTCCTCCAACCCCTGTTGAGTTGTGTTATATTCTTTCCACGACTAGCTCTATATTAGGTGGGTAGACCTACGTATGGTTTTGTGCATGGTTTTCACACATGGTTTTGGACGTGATGGTTTTTGGTCCATGGTATTGGATGCTTTGACATGTATATATATGTATTGTAACATTGGAATGAATATAATGAAAAATAAAGCTAGTAGTCTCAGTTTTGGGATCTAGGGGAAAATATTTGTGTATATGTGTTTTATGTGTTATGCTCTCACATTATTTATTTTTTATTCTTAGAATTCGTATGCAGGTAATTTTTTTACGGGGTTAAAACCTATATTTGGTATCAAAGCTATTTTGGCTTCAAGGGGATGCCTTTGCAGCTGAGGGGTTTCACTTGGGCCTGTGGTAGTTCCGGTTCAGTGGGAGATCTACAGGATCGATTCTGGCGGTGAAAGGAGATGGCAAGTAGTGGAAAGATAGAGAACGAGAAATTTAATGGTCAGAGTTTTGAGTTATGGAAACTCAAGATGGAGGATCTGTTGGTGGATAAAGATCAATGGATCATGGTAGATCTAGGTACTAAACCAACTAGAGTGTTCGATGAAGAATAGAGGAAGTTGGATCAGAAGGCAAAGAATACAATATGATTGTGTGTCTGAGATTCAGTATTGCTGAATGTATCAGGGAAAGCTATGACGAAGGCTTTGTGGGACAAGTTAGGGACTTTGTACCAATCTAAGTCTCTTGTGAATAAATTAACGCTACGGAAAAATCAGTATAACCTGAGGATGAAAGATGGAGACTCGGTGACAGATCATCTGAATGCATTTAATACTTTGGTAAGTTAGTTATTATCTGTTGATATTAAAATTGCAGATGAAGATAAGTGCATTAGTTTGTTGTATTCTCTACCAGATTCGTGGGATAGTGTGGTTATTGTAATAGGTAGCAATGAAAATGCCTTACAATTTGATGAAACAGTATCATCCTTGCTAACGAAGGAAATGAGATGGAGAAATATGGAGAGCCAGAATGGTGATGCCTTGTCTATATGAGGATGGTCCCAGAATAGAAACAAAAATAAGTCATTGAATGGGAGATCTAAATCTCCAAGAAAACCTGTAAAGGTCGTGTTCTGGAAATGCGGAAAGGAACGACACTACAAAAGGGATTGTAAATCTACAGCTCTGGACAAAGGAAAGGGATCTGATGATGCTCCTTCTTCAAATGTGAAAACCACCTCAGATGAAGGTGGGGATGTGTACCTAGCTTCTTCAAGTACACATGTAGATCATGAGGCATGGTTGATTGACTTAGGCGCATCCTTTCACTTCACTCTCCATAGAGAGTGGCTCTGCGAGTATGAGAAATATGATGGTGGTGATGTCTTCTTAGGGGGGTGACAGGAAGGCTAGAGTCATTGTTCATGGAAAAGTAAAGTTGAAGTTGCAAGGTGGAAGGGTTAGAACACTTTCGGCTGTTCTACATATTCCTACATTAGTTAGAAATCTGATTTCTATAAGCAAGCTGGATGATGTAGGTGTAAAAACAATGTTCAAGAAAGATACCTGCAAGATGGTTCAGGGAGCATTGGTATTGATGCGGGGAGTTCAGATTGGAACTCTGTACAAGCTACAAGGTAGAACTATTATTGATGGGTGTAATAGTTATGTGGTTCCTGAAAGTGGAGCAGATAATCTAGTGGCCTCTAGAGAAAAGACCATGCTATGGCATTAAAGGCTTGGACATATTGGAGAGAATGGCCTTCAAATACTTCGTGGTAAAGGTATGACTAATAGCTCTCTAGATTTTGACTTTTGTGAAAATTATGTATATGGGAAGCATAATCAAGTGAGTTTCCGCTCTAGTGGTAAGAGGGCGAAACAAATATTAGAGTTTGTGCACAGTGATGTGTTTGGACCTGCGAAGGTTCCACCACTAGGTAAGTCTATGTACTATGTATCATTTATAGATGAATTCTCAAGGAATACGTGGATATATTTCCTCAACAAGAAATTTGAAGTCTTTGAGAGGTTTAAAGAATTTAAGGCTCTAGTGGAAAACCAGACAGAGAAGAAGATAAAGGTGCTGAGGACACATAACAGTGGAGAGTTTTGCAACAAGGAGTTTGAAGAATTCTGTAAGAATTGTGGTATAGCACGGCAAAAGACTAATCCATACACACTTGAGCAAAATGGAGTTGCAAAAATAATGAACAAGACGTTGATGGAAAGGGAAAGAAACATGCCCAGTGGTGTTAGGTTAGGACAGGAATTCTGGGCAGAGGCGTTGGAGACAACATGTTACCTTTTCAATAGATCACCTTCATCATCGTTGGAGGATAAGACTCCAGAAGAGGTATGGACTGGTAAGAAACCCTCTCTTTCACATCTGAGGATATTTGCATGTGATGCATATGTACATGTTCCAAAGGAGAAAAGAAAAAATTTGGATAGTAAATCTGAAAAGTGCATCTTTCTTGGGTATAAGGATGGTTTAAAGGGTTATAAGCTTTGGAACCCAGTAACAAGGAAGGTTGTGTACAACCGAGATGTGGTGTTTAGAGAGGTGAAAGATGTTATTAAAGATGAAGTCCCATCAAAGGAACCTGATAAGATAGATTTTGAGTTAAATGACGAAGAATCAGACTCTGCAGCAGAAGAGGAATCACAAGATGAAGAGGCACAAACTCTGGTTGTGATAAGATCAGTTCGAGAGAGAAGGAAGCTAGAAAGGTATAGTCCATCTAATTTCTGTTCAAAATTTACTTTCTTTATTATTGATGATGATCCCAGAACTGTGAATGAAGCAGTAGATTCAGAGGATGGAAAAATCTGGAAAGAGGCCATGGTTGATGAAATGGAATCTTTGCACAAAAATGAGTCTTGGGATCTGGTGGAGTTTCCGCCTGGAAGGAAACTCATTGGTAGAAAATGGGTTTTCAAGAAGAAGACAAATGGAGAAGGAAAGGTGGAGAAATACAAAGCTCGATTGGTAGAAAAAGGTTATTACCAGGTGCCGAGAATTGATTTTGGTGATATTTTTCTCCTGTTTCCAAGGTAGCTTCTATTAGATTACTTTTATCTGTTGCTGCTGCTTTTGATTTTGAGGTAGAACAGATAGATGTGGAGACAAAATTTCTTCACGGGGATCTGGAAGGGGAGATCTACATGAAACAACCTAAAGGCTTTGTGGTGAAGGGTAAGAAAGAATTGGTATGCAAGTTAAAGAAGTATATGTATGGGCTAAAACAATCACCAAGGATGTGGTATCAGAAATTTGATACATTTATACAAGGACTTGGCTTCACCATAAGAAACGCGGATCACTGTGTGTATTTGAAATTAATTGGTGACCATGTTATTTATTTGGTCTTGTATGTGGATGATAGGTTTCTAGTTGGAAATGACAAATAAATTATCCAGGATTTGAAGACCCAATTGTACTCTAAATTCGACATGAAAGATCTTGGTGCTGCAAACTATATTTTGGGCATGGAAATGAAAAGATATCGGGCAAAGAGGAAGCTCTGGTTAAACCAGAGGAAGTATGTCGAGACAATACTATAGAGGATTAATTGCACGATATTAAAGCAGTGAAGGTTCCTATTCCTATAAGTGTGAAGTTATCTGTTGAACAGTTTTCCAAGACACAAGAAGTGGAAGAGGACATGTCCCATGTTCCATATGCAAGTGCAGTTGGTAGCCTAATGTATGTGATGGTCTATACTAGAATAGACATTGCACACACAGTGGGAGTATTGAGCAGGATTATGTCAAAACTAGGGAAGGCGCATTGGATAGCAGTGAAGCGGGTCTTCAAGTATTTGCATGGCACTAGTGATCATGCTTTGTGCTACCAAGGAAGAACATGATTGGAAAAAGTTTTGGATATCTGTGGCTTTGTTTATGTAGACCAGGCTGGAGATCTGGAACAGAGAAGATATACAAGTGGGTATGTGTTTAACCTATTTGGAGGTGTGGTCAGTTGGATGAGTAAGAAACAATTTGTAGTGGTGCTATCAACTACAGAGGTAGAATACATGGTAGCCACTCATGCAAGCAAGGAAGCCATTTGGTTTCAGAGATTGTGTTCAAGTATGAGGTTAGTACAGGGAGCTATAAGGATATACTGTGACAGCCAAAGTGTAATTTTTTTGGCAAAGAACCTTGCTTATCATTCAAAGACAAAGCACATTGATGTTCAGTATCACTTTGTGAGGGATATGATAGAAAACAAAAAAGTGTTGCTGGTAAAGGTGGACACTTTGAAGAACACTACAGATGCATTGACAAAATCTGTGAGCTTTGAGAAATTCTCTTGGTGTAGAGAAGCAATGGGAGTTAGAGAGCTAGATAAATGACTAAGCTCTCCAGTGGCCCCCTGTGGAAAGAAAACAACAAGTGGGAGAATGTTGTGTCATGTTATATTCTTTCCCCGACTACCTCCCCTAGTCAACTGGGGGGGGTTAGAGGGGCGGCAGAGCCCCCCATTCATTGCACCGATTATGCAGTGAGGGGTGGCAGCGCCTCCTGTCTAGGGGATTTGAGGTGGGCAGGTAGCACCCCTCTACAGGGTCCACAGCAATGCCCCAGGGAATTTTTTTTGGATCCTATATTAGATGGGCGGAACTAACTACGGTTTTGTACATGGTTTTCGCACATGGTTTTGGACACGATGGTTTTTGTTCCATGGTATTGGATGCTCCAGCATGTATATATATGTATTGTAACATTGAAAAGAATATAATGAAAAATCAAGTTGGTAGGCCTAGTTCTGGGATCCATGGGAAAATCTCTATGTATATGTGTTTTATGTGTTATGCTCTTGCATTGTTTATTTTTTGTTCTTAGAATTCATATGCAGGTAATTATTGTATGGGGTTAAAACCTACATCCCAGTGAAAATAAAAGGTGTGTGCCAATTTGGAGAAATGCACTTTTGGCATGACCCAGGTTCAATATCTATTGAGAAATGGAAACAATAAATTCCAGTTTAATTTGTCCTTAAATTAAACTGAGAATTAAAATTGAATTCTATTCTCATAGAAACTTGTAAATAGTTAATTAAGTTTAATTAACTTAATTAGCTTAGGAATTTCTAGTTTGAAGTCTTTCTATAGTCATGTATATGTTCTCCCTAACTTTTAGGGGTCCAATATGAGTTTAAATTGAGTTGGAAATTAGATCACTCAGTTCACTGAGTTAAGTTTATTTAAATTAGTTCCAAACTATTTGTGGAACTAATAGAGAGTTAACAGTAAGTCAGTGCACTAGTGCATCCACAAGTTTTACTTTAGTTAACTAAAGATTCCATCATGATAAACTCATGCATGTCAGTTCAAAGAAAGACCAAGTTGAGACTAGAGTGCAGGGACAATGTACTATCAGTGGTATTCTTTACTGGAGTGTAAATATCATGCATGGATCAGAGATTGATCATATGTTTTGATTGTGCAGTTTTGGAATCATTAATTCCATTTAAATAGGGGCTATTCATCCTAGGAATTACACAAGAGATTAGGAGCTTGGAGAGCTGCAAAATTTGCTAAGTGTTTGCCCAAAGATAGCTTGTGAATTGAGAGAGTTGAGCATACTTGTGTGGAATCGTTCTAATGAGAACAAGCTTTGTATCTTCACTCATATTTATGTTATATGCAATAAAGATAACGGGGTTTTGAGCAGTGGCTTTCCCCATATACATCTTGTGTTATCTACCATTGATTTATCTTCTTCTTGTTCATATTGTTTTCATTGATCTATTGGATTCCACTCATTGAAAGTAAAACTAGATTCTTGTCATGTTCTTTAGTACATTGAATGAGCTTGTGAATCTACATGATTTTATACATGGTATCGGAGCTTAGAACTATATACTAGAGGACATTTCAAAGTTTTGATTTTTGGGTTACAGGTGAAATTCGAATTTGCAATACATACTTCAGGATTGGCATATTGCATTCTACGATTTGTGGCTTGAGTATGCCTTGGAAGGTAGCGCAAATTTTATAGCCCGAAGGGACAAAATGGAGGTTATGCTAGAGGATAATAGCTTGAAGGAACTCGTTGATCAAGAAATTCCTAAGCCATCAACATTGAATGCACAAAATTTGGCTGAATGGAAGAAGTGTGTGGCAAAGGCAAGGTGGATAATCCGTGAGGGAGTTCGAGACCACATTGTCTCGAGTCTCCATGGCAAGGAAACTCTGTATGCTATGTGGAAAACATTGAAAAACTTGTATCATAACACCAGTGGCCAAAGGAAATTAGCACTAAAGGAAAAACTTCGAAAAATCAAAAAACGATAAAGGTGAGACGATTCCAAAATACTTGACCAAGTTCACTCAATGTTGTGATGAAGTTAGAAGTGTTGGAATAATGGTTACCGAGGATGATCTAGTGAGTATTTCTCATCTAGGACTCCCAAAGCATTGGCATAGTTATCAGGACTCTATCAATGGTCAGGAGAAGCTTCCAGATTGGGGACAACTATGGTTGGATTTGATGCAGCAGGAGATCAGGAGGAACACCAGGGATGGCTCTTCATCGAATACAGGTGATGAAGAGAATTATGCCTTACTGATTAAGGTGAAGAAGGGGAAAGGGAAAGCTTCCCACTCTAAATCAGATTCTTATCATGGAGTTATGAAGCAAGACATGACGAAAGTTAAGTGCTTTCTTTATCATGACCTGGGACATTTTGCTATAAATTGTCCACTAAAAAAGTCCAAGAAGAAGTCCTCAGGAGGCGCATGGGTGTGGCTTTGGCCTCTCAATTTGAATTGGACTTTTCCTTCATTTCATGCATGGTTTCATCAATGATTGGAAGTGTATGGTACTTAGACAGTGGAGCTTCATTCGACATGAGTGACGACAAAGAGTTATTCAGTGACCTAGAGGAGAAATATCTCCATATGCATATCCAGATGGGTGATGATGGGAAGTATAGTGTTACTATATTGGGAATGATTAATTTTTAGAGGGAGAATGGGGCTCCACTCACCTTGAAGAATGTTATGTATGTGCCCGGGGTGAAGAATAACTCGGTATTCATTTCCATGTTTGAGGATAGAGGCTATGATGTGATCTTCTTGAAAGGAAAGGCATTCCTTTGACACATAGCCACAGGTCAGGTAAAGAAGATAAGGATTCTAGTGAAGAATCTCTATAAGATGGAGGTAGACAAGTGTGCTGCTTTGAGCACAAAATAAGAAAGGGTGTAGAGCCAAGATGTTGGCAAGTTGTGGCACATGTGATTGGGTTACTTGCATCATGGGGCTTTAAATATATTGCAGCAGATATCTACTGGTCTTCCCAAAGGTACGGTTGAGCAAGTTGATACGTGAAAGGGGTGTACTTTGGGAAAAAACACCAAGTCTTCCTTCCATGACAAAGATATTTCAACAGAGGCTATTCTAGAGCGAGTCCATTGAGATGTGTGTGGACCAATCTTGATAGAATCCATGGCCAAACACAAGTATTATGTTATACTTGTTGATGACTATTCTCATAAATGCTGGATATTTTTCATGCAGAAAATGGATTAAAATTTCATAAAGTTTGTGAGTTTATATCATTGGTGGAGAAAGAGTCGGGCAGGAAGGATAAATCTCTATGAAGTGATAACAACGGTGAGTATGTCTCAAATGCGTTTAAGAAATTTTGTGGAGTGGAAGGGATTAAATGAGAGTTGATGACACCACATAACCCTCAGCATAATGGTTTGGCCGAGAGGAAGAACAAAAGCATAGTAGGGGCAGTGAGGGCAATGTTTCATGATCAGGGTCTACCACTTCAGTTGTGGGTTGAGGCATGAAATAAAACAATTTAAGTTCAAAACCATAGCCCACATTGGATATTTGAGATGAAGACACCATTGGAGGCTTATTTGGGTAAAAGGCTAGATTTTGGTCATTTCAATATTTATGGTCATCGTTATATTTCCATGTGACCAAAGATGCACGGAAGAATCTTGAGCCTAAAATAGAGTTGGGGATATCTTTGTGCTACACTAATACACCTCACAACTATCAGGGGTACTTGTCGACCAATAGGATGACAGTGGTTCATAGGGATGTCAGATTTGATGAGGAGAAGGCCATGAAAATTTCCCTTGAGAGGGAGCTTGAGCTACATTCAGATGAGGATATTTTAGCTCCTAAGGTTGAGGAGCCTCAGATTAATGTGGAGCAGCCACATGTAGAGGATTTAGGAGTGTAGACATCCACTCCCATAGAGTCTTCCACATAGTGAATAAAGCTCGCCATAGAGGCTGACAGATTATTGGATGTTGCATGGGAGAATTTGGGAGAACCCACTTCTCAGCACAGGCAGAGGAGGTCACCTGAAAGGTACACTAGATACATGGATCTTATGGGAAAATGTGTTGTGACAAGGCCATCTTCCATTAAGGAAGTAGTGAAGTAGCTAGTTTGGGTTAATTCCATGGTGGAGTAGTATGACTCCATAGTTCATAACAGTGTTTGGGATGTGGTCCCGAGACCAAAGGAAAATTCAGTGGTGAGCTCCCATTGGATTTACAATGTAAAGAAAGTTGCAGATGGTATTGTGGAGAAGCATAAGGCTAGATTTGTGGCCCATGGCTTTTCACAGGTAGAGGGGATTGACTATGATGAGACCTTTGGTCCTGTTGCAAGGTACTCATCAATCAGATCTATATTGGCACTATCAGCACAAATAGGTTGGAATATACATCATATGGATGTGAAGACAACATTCCTTAATGGAATGATTGAGGAAGAGGTGTACATAGAGTAGCCTGAAGGTTTTGAGACCTTTGACCATGAGTCGTATGTGTGCCGGATCAAGAGAGCGTTGTATGGGCTAAGGAAAGCACCCCATGCTTGGTAGACCATGATAGATAACTACTTCACCGGGTTTGGCATCATGAAGAGTGAAGCGAATGCGACCCTGTACTACATAGTGGTGGAAGGCAAATTTTTTATCATTGTACTTTATGTTGATGATCTCATACTGATAAGTGATGATCAACTGATCAAGTCTTGCAAGGATGACCTTCTAAGAGAGTTTGAGATGAAGGACATGGGGCTCATCCATTACTCTTTTGGCATGGAGGTATGGTAGGAAGATGGGGAGTTGTTTGTGTCTCATGGAAAGTAAGGCAATGACATACTCAAGAAATTATGCATGGAGTGCAACAAACCCATGGAGACTCTTTTAGCTGGTAACTAGAGGAAGGAGGATGCTACTTCAGGAGAAGTAGTAGAAGCTACTATTTACAGGCATCTTTTGGGTTCACTCATGTACTTGGTGAACACATGACTGAATATGTGCTATGCTGTTAACTAGATTAGTCAAGCAATGGTTCAACCAACCAAGATATATTAGAAGGCAACAAAGAATGTGTTGAGATACCTAAGGGGCACTTCTCAGTATGGATAATGGTACATACGGGTAAAGGTAGTGAAGCTTCAAGGCTTCACCCATTCAAATTGGGTAGGGAGTTCATCCGACATGAAGAGAACATCAGGAGAGATCTTGAACATTGGGTCAGTGGCAGTTTCTTGGTGCAATAGGAAACAAAGATCTATTGTACTCAGTTCAGAAGGGCTAGATTACATGGCTGCGAGTCAATAAGCATGTCAGGCCATCTCGATGAGGAAGATCCTGGTTGGTTTGTTTGGTCAATAGATGGATCCAACTGTGATTTACTGTGATAATCAGAGTTGTATCAAACTCTTTGAAAATCTAGTTTTTCATGATTGATCCAAGCATATTGATATCTGATATCACCATCTCAGATATTGTGTAATGAGGTGGATTATGTTGTTTGAGTACATACCCATGGAGCAGAAAGATGCTGACATTTTGACAAATGCATTTTCAATATGAAAATTCGAGTTTCACAGAGATAGGATCAGGGTAGCTAATAATCCATTTCTTGTTAAGAGGGAGTGTTGAGAAATGTGAACAACAAATTCCAGTTTAATTTGTCCTTGAATTAAAATGAGAATTAAAATCAAATTTTATTCTCATAGAAACTTATAAATAGTTAATTAAGTTTAATTAACTTAATTAGCTTAGGAATTTGGAGTTGGAATTATTTTTTTAGTCATGTATATGTTCTCCCTAAATTTTATGGGTACAATATGAGTTTAAATTGAGTTGGAAATTAGATCACTCATTTTACTGAGTTAAGTTTGGTTAAATTAGATCCAAAATATTTGTGGAACTAATTGAGAGTTAACAATCAATTGGCGCACTAGTGCATCCAAAAGGGTCACTCTAGTTAACTAAAGATTCCCTCATCAGAAAATCATGCATGTCAGTTCAGAGAAAGACCCAGTTGAGACTAGAGTGTTGGGACAATGTACTATCAGTTGTATTATTTACTAGAGTGTAAATATCATGCATGCATCAGAGGTTGATCCTATGTTTGGATTGCACAATTTTGGAAGCATGAATTCCCTTTAGATATAGGTTATTAATCTTAGGAATTATGCAAGAGATTGGGAGCTTATGAGCTGAGAGAGTTGAGCATACTTGTGCAGACTTGTTCTAGTGACAACAAGCTTTGTATTTTCACTCATATTTATGATATATGCGATACATATAACTGGGTTTGAGCAGTGGATTTCCCCTGATACATATTGTTTTATGTGCCATTGATTTATCTTCTTCTTTTTCATATTATTTTCATCGATCTATTGTCTTTTGTTGGTTGAAAGTAGAAGTAGATTATTTTCTTGTACTTTAGTACATTACATGAGCTTGTGAATCTACAAGATTTTCTACAATATCTTGGGTATATCATAGATGAGAAAGGTGTGCATGTGGACCCATCCAAGATACAAGTAATTTAGGATTGGCCAGCCCCAAGTACTCTAACAGAGCTCCACAACATTTTGGGTCTTGCCAATTTCTACCGCAAGTTTATGTTGGGGTTCTCTCATATCACTTGGCCTTTAAGTAAGTCACTAAGGGTGGAGCGAAAGAAAATTTATTTTGGTCTAAAACCAGATAGAGGGAATTTTCTGAGTTGAAGCATCACCTCTACTCTGCACCAGTGCTCACATTACTAGACTTGCATCAACCATTTGAGCTTGAGACAAATGCCTCCGACTATGTTATTGGTGCAGTTCTTACTCGACATGGGTATCTAGTGGCTTACCATAGTGACAAACTTTTAGACACAGTATAAAAGTATCCCACCTATGAAAAATAAATGAATTCCATTGTGGAGGTTTGTCATCAATGGAAGAATTACATTCTAGGGAAGGAAATGGTCATCCACATAGAGCACCAACACCTACAATTCATATAGACACAAGGGAATTTCTAGAATGATCACCATCAGAAATGGTCCACATACTTGCAAAAGTTCCACTTGAAAATTAAGTACAAGAAGTGAAGCACGAATACTGTTGCAGAATTCCTTAGTCGACCACTAGTCATGGTGTTGATCACTGTGCTCGACTCATATGGGAACGAGACTTTAGGGTGGCCACATCTTTACAAGACTGATCCAAAGTTTGATAGCACATACCAGACACTCCTGGAAGGTAATAAAGTTCCAAATTTTCATCTCCAGGATGCATTTTTATGCCACCTAGGACATATCTGTGTTCCTTCAAGAAAACATGCCAAGATGACTTGGGAGGTGCACTGCAGTGAAGCCACTGGACATTTCAGAGTAGATAAATGAGTGGCAATATTGCAAAAGTATTTTAATTGGTCGAACCTTCATTCAGATGTTGGGAAGTACATTCGATCTTGCACTACCTGTGCCATTTCCAAACCTACCATTAAGAAGAAATGCCTATATAGTATTTTTCCTACTGCTAATAAACCTTGGGAATCCATCTCCATGGATTACATGTTGGGTTTCCTTCTACTAAGCATGGAAATGACTACATTTTCATGGTCATCGACCGATTATATAATATGGCCATTATGGTGGCCTGCAAGAGGAGTATCACTGCAGAAGCAATTGCTAAGCTCTTCTTTCAATGAGTGTGGGTACACTTTGAGAGCCCACAACCCATTGTCTCAGTTTAGGACAATAGATTCCTAAGTGAATTTTGGTCAAGTCTCCGATCGATGCTAGATACCAAACTTACTAAGTCCATGGCTTTCCACGACCAAAATGATGGCCAAACAGAGGTCACCAACAGGGTCATCATGCACATTCTGCATATGTACAACTTGAAGCATCCACACACATGGGATGAAAGCCTCCTCTATGTCCAACATAGCTATAACAAAGCTCTCCATAGCTCAACAAGACACGACCCCTTTCAGGTAGGGTTGGGATTTCAACCATTATGTCCCATTGATGTGTCCATACCATTTGCAACCACTCAGGCAGATTCAACTCACGTCCAATCTGAAGACGACATGGCTAACAACTTCATTGAGTGCATTCACCACATCCACTAGTAGGTCTATGATATATTAGATAAAGCTGATAATAAGTACAAGAATCACCATGATCAACATCAGGTGTCACACGTGTTCCAGGTGGGAGACAATGTTTGGTTACATTTGTAGAAGGACCGCCTCGATAGACCCCACTGCAAGCTTCACCTGCTCTGATATGGGTCATACACCATCACCAACGCTATAGGTGACAATTCCTTTGAGCTCAACATTCCTCTCTTCCTTGGTATGCACCTATTGTTTAATACAGACCACCTTCAACATAATTTCCACCATTTCTAGACACATTTGACATTAGAGAACATCTCACACCCATAGATTTAAACCTGTATTTCATGGAATAGGCCACAATTGATCAGATCATTGACACATAGATCAAGAACACTCGCCAACAGAGGATCGAGCTATATCAATTTGTAAAAGTAGGCCGACTCCTTCACCAAGGCAAGTGGTTCACCAGGGACCAAGTGCAACAAAAATTTCCTCACCTCATGGATGCTCTCCACACAATGGGGAACATTGCTTCCTGAGGAGGTAGGACAGATCCAGGTGGATATTGGTGGCCACCTATCTATTCCACCTAGGCCTCCATTTTGTTTCATCTGTTTCCTTGTTTGCTACAACATTTACTATTTTTGGTAGTTTTTCAGGTCTTGAACATCTAATGGCGTTTTGACCTCTAAAAGGTATTGTTTTGAGGTCTGTAGGAGGCCCATAGGCCTAGACAAAGGTAAGCCTACATACCTACCACAAATCCTATAGTACTCATAGAGATATTTGCAACAAGATATCATACATGCCAAATGGAGATAATATGGCCAAGTTACGACCCTGGGAGGTTGGCTGCCCAATTAACCCTAAAGGGGTCCACAAACTCTTGTCGTTCCATATCTTGGGGTTAGGGTTTTGTTTTCTTAGGGTTTTCCCTTATTGTTTAATAATAAATATTCCCTTGAGCCCCATTGTAACACAATTCAGAGGCATGCAACTGCCACATCTCTTCTCAGAGATAAGATACTATCATCCGAGCTAGTCCTATTTCTATTTTATTTGTAAGCATATTTCAGTATTTGGATATTAATGAAATGAAGTGTTATTTCTATTGCATATTTGTATTTATGGTTATATATGTAATTTGTTGTGTTCCTATTTAAGTTCAAATCAAGGTCATCCAATTATTCTAAATCCATTGATCCATAGCCCAAGGATAGGTCCATAATCTAGTGAGTTGACCAATAGAGATATTCTTAGATAGGGAAAAGGGATTTGAGTCATGATGTATTGGAAGAACACTTCAAATCCATAATGACTATGGATTTCATCATGAATGAAAATGGAGGAACCTTGATAGATTTACAACGTTGATGGGTGGAGAGAGACTAAAATTTGCAGGCCTCAGCTGAATGGTCAACAATATTTTATGGGATTTCCCACTTATGATGATGACTACAATGGCCACTTGCGATCCAAAATTTTGGGCCAAGAAGGAGTAGAGTGACTAGGGTTTTTTAATTATTACATGAAATTAGTGAATACAAACAACGAAAAATTGAACCAAACAATGTGTGACTTTTTGTTTCTAATTATAATGGCTAGTGTAAGAATATAATTATTGGTGTATTGTGATATATGTTTGCAAGGAACAAGTGTTAAAGGTTAGATAATAATTTTTTTAGACAACATCAGCCAAGGCAAGCTAAGGTCAACTTTTAGTGAAAAGGTGTGCATGTACCTTAAATCTCCTTTCATTTTTCAAGTTTGTATGTATCTAGGGCATTAAGGGAAGACTAGTTTATAGCCTTCTGTTGTAGACAACAATGGGAATATATATGGAAATGCTCTCTCATAGCATAGTGACAATCTACAAAAAACATACTTGGAAACTTGGCTTATATCACCAAATAGTACTTCCCACGGATCTTCCCATTGATATATGGTAGATGGCTATCCACTAGTCTTCTCCTAATTAACTAGACACATATACACTTAAAACAATGAAAGTATATGTATAGGTATATGTAGAACTTTTTACTGAAGACCAATCCTAGCTTGGCTTAGTTGCTGTTATCTCCAAGGATCCTTGTCTTGACATCTAACGCCTATCTCTTCTAAACACAAATCATAATACGCCCAAGCTCTACATTTATATTTAAATGTTAGTCATATAAACCACCTAAATCTATGTATGAAACACATATTCAATTATTTACATGAAAATACATACAAATGAAATGTGGGAAAAAATTTGCATTATATTAAGGAAAGAACTTATAGAAGATGCAAATCCCTTGAGCTCCCTTATAGGAATATAGTTCTCTGAACTACACTCACACTCTAGGCTCGTTGTTGGCAGGATTATGATAAGGTTGAATCCTCTAGTTGATCCAAAAACATGACATTACTTTCAAATCCTCTACATATGTCTTCTCGATAGTAGATGCTTGTTTACATTTGATTGAAGAAGGTGGAGGGGATGAACTTAGACATTGTTTACACTATTTGAAATGGTATTGTCATTGTTATCCTCCTTTCTATCACTATTCTAACATTTTTAAACATTATCCTCTCATTCCAGAAGCCATAACTACATTAACATTCTCTTCTTCAACAATAGGGGTGTTCAACACTTCTTGCTAGTTCATTGTGAGCATTGCAACACTCCTTTCTAGTTTACTAGGAGTGTTGCAGGATTAGCCTAGGCTAATTTTATAGCTTTTCCATGAGGCAGATGCAGTATCTCAAGCTCACTTTGAATATCTTCTCAAGTGGTCTCAAGGAGTGACAAATTGAGCTATAACACAAGTAATCCAAAATTATTCAAACTTTGTGAACATAATATTTATTAGCTAAGATAAATTGGAGTTTGAAGCAATGGAATTAGAAGAGATAAGCAACATTGATGCTACTAAATTTGGTGCTATACATAATATCTCCTATTGCAATAAGCATTGTAAATCTAGAAAACTCTTGAAAAGCATGTGAAATTCAAACTTTCGGATGAAAACCATATTTTTAATATTTTTTAATTAAAAATATGTACAAAAATCATTTTTCTATCACACTTACCCATTACTTGTAACATTCAAAAATAACTATACATCTATAAAAATAAATATGTGATTTGATTAATATATTTAGTATATTCTTATGTTGGTTGTACAATGTTAAAACAAATCCAAATTATTTAGTTATAATAATAACATTTAAAGAATGACGCATAGTTGGTGTTCCCTCTCGCTTAGCTTAATAAAATATTTTAATGTCATGATGTGTTGCATGTACTCCAAACAATAATAAAATTATAAATGAGTTATATGAATATTTGTTTAACCTTTTTTTAATTAAATTTTTTAGCATAATTAAATATTTTTTGGTAAATAAAGGATATATATATATATATATATAATTGAAGAGAATGATAGAAAATTAATAATTATTTATTTAATATTGAATGATGGCAATTTTTTTTATATAATCCTCATATTATAGTACATGACATTAGAGTATAAATTGATATAATGAGAGTTGTACAAATTGTACACATGTTTTTACATATCTTTTTCAAATTTATATTTTTTAAATTATTTTTTTTTTAAGTTAAAAATAAAACCCATAAAAATTGTCATTTCAATACTTTACACCAATGAAAAAATGGAATTTTTGAATTTAATGACAAATCATTTGTGTCTATGGTACATATTAATTAAGATATTCATCAAATTATTTATATTTATTGTACATAGTAATTAATAACAGAGTACACAAAAGTCAATTATTACCATCATTACACAATAAGAGCTAGAGACATTTCAACCAATCATATCTCAGATAAATAGAAATAAATTTATTTAAAAATAATAAATTTCAATTCATAATGTTAAACTTTATATAGATTTTAAATTTTTGTCGTCAAAGAAAAACTAATAGCAATTCAATGAAAAACTCAATACATTATATCCTTCCAGCAACAAGTATAATAGGATAATATTATTTTACCATAAGAAATTCGGTTGGAAGAATTTTCAATTTTCAGAAGCAACCAAAAAAAAGACATGGGCATCTTACTTTCTCAATGCATCTTACTCATAAGAGGAGCTTGGTGATTTTGATTATATTTAAAAGTAAGATAATGGAAACAACAACCATTGTTTTGTTTAAAATCACATCTCACTTTTTCATAATTGATTAAATAGATTATCAAAAAAATACAACATTAAATTAGAGTGTAATTGCATCGTATCAAATATTACATTAAAATTATAAAATAATACAGGGGTATATTTTAATGGACACACATTCTAGATGATTTCAAGTAGTATTCTAGATTATATCAAGTAATATAACTTTTAGATTGATTTTTCTATTTAATGATGACCATGTTAGATGTAACACATATTAATGTTTGATACTCTTGATCATCTTGAAAGTTCATTTTGAGTACAACACCACCAACTCCTTCAATGCATTATTTCCTATGGATCATGGTGTTTGCAAATACTTGACTTTACTTAGGGGTCATCTTCACATACGTTTTCCATGTCACCTATATGTAACCCTTGAAATCCATCTACTACGTGTACTACTCATGATTGTTGGAAAATAAGACTACGTGTACTACTCGTTATTGTTGGGAAATAAGACGTGGCATTGTAGTAGCTCTTGTGCCAAGGTTTGAAGGCTTGCATACCACTCCCCACATGTGTTTTCGTTTACTCTCCTTGTCATTGTAGTTGCAATAACTCTTTCCATAAATGCACTTAGTAAAATCAACTCCAAAAATATCAAATTAAATGCAGGTTGATCTACTTATCGTATTTCACTCTCTTATCACTATTAACCACCACACATACCGTCGTTCATTACTTTTATGAAACGGGGAGCATTGGAAACATAGATACAGGTGTCCGGAACAGCTAAATTTTTTCTCAAATTTTACAAAAAGCCGCTGACTAAGAAGACAATATTATATAATAAAAAATAAAAAATAAAATAATAAAATATATTGTTTAATTATATAATTTTAAATTAACTTTTAATATAATAATATTAAAAATAAATAACATTTATTTAATAATCAAAATTAGTTTATAACCATATTCGAAATTCAATGAAACGTGTTCATAAACGGCCACCACAATAAACAGGTTGATAGTACCTTTAATTAATGATATTTAACCCACATGTGCCAAGACAATAATGGTCGAAGAACTGAATTTTTTGGATTTTCTATTTTGGGAATTAAAATATGGAGTTGTTTGGTTGCAATTTTTTAAGGTGAAATTCTGATTTGTGTTATTTAAACTGATTTTTCACTGTATATATGGATTCAACGCTGTGAAAAACTCATCAAACTTTTGATTTCAATAAATTACTGCCGCATTTTAGAGAAAATAGACCAGAAAAACCCACCGGATAAACTTTCAAAAAATCACGGTAAAGAAAACTCACTAAAATATTGTCTTTCTCTGAGTCAAACACCCTTCGACAATAAGTGTCCCAAACTGAATGCGTCATGCGCCAGTAATTATGTTGGTACAGAATATTATCATAATTCATATCGTTGAAACTTGAAATTATTTATTATTTTAGATCATCCTTATTAATTTCCATGACCGTAATTAATTAAATATAAAAACACAATTAAAAATTATTGTAATGTTATCATAATTTTTATTGTGAAAACTTGAAACTTGTGTTATTGTCGATTTTTTTCATTAATACCCTTGAGTATAATGATCTTGCCAACTGCAAATTAAGTATAATGATCTTGCTAATTGTAAAATTTGAAATATATATTCTGGAATTTTGATAAACATGAAATGTATATTCTGGAATAATTAAAATTAATTTTTCAATTTGTATTTTCAATTTATCTCCCTAAGGTTTTACTAAAATTTTGAGCAGAAGTACTCGTTGGATGTAAATTGAATTCTTCATCCAAAAAGTACCAATGTTTCATACTTTCGATGGATCTTGCTACCCAAAAAATGAGAAATAAATGAAAACACATCACTGTAATCACATTTTTCATGTATTTCTCAGTTTTCGTGTAGCAAGTTTCATCAAAAGTATTCAACATGGATACGCCTTAGATGAGGAATCAAATTATGCATCCAACAAGTGTTTCCGCTCGAAATTTGAGTAAACCCATAGGAGATAAGTTGAAAATTCGAGTTGAAAAAATAGTTTTTTCTTTTTTCCCTCTAAAATTTGATGATGTCATCTAATCTTATTTTATTATTTCCACTATAATTTTATAATTTTCTTAGGAGGCCCATTTTAGACCTCAAAAATACCCTAATGAACCCCTTAATTTTATTATTCCCTTGGGTTTATAATATCAGTACCTTTGGTTTATTAATATAAGAATCCATATTCCTAGGCTATAGTATTATTCACAGGGTTTGTAATTAATTTTAATCCATAGGGTTCAATATTATTTAGTTGGGCTTATAACTTCTTGGCTTTTTCGTATTAAACCCAATTGATTATACGGTTGAGCATGTTTGACCATGGTTGATTTTCAAATCAACAGAATCCTTATGACAATGTGACATTGCACCATGGTTGACTATGGTTGATTCTCATATTCAGACAATATCTGTCACAATGTGACATTGGACCATATTTGAGCATCGTTGAATTCATAAAACATGGTTGACCGTAATTGATATTATAAACCCAAGTGAATAATAAACCGTAGGGATAAATTATTCCCTTATATAAACCATATATAAATATATGGTTTATAAATATAGGGAATAATATATGGTTTATATAATGAAATAATTGATCGCTACAATTTATTATTCCCTTGGGTTTACAATATCAATTATGGTCAACCATGTTTTCGACCCAAATTTTTTAACATTACACCCTACGACTAATATTATAAACGTAGTGAACAATATGAACAATTACATTGATAAAACCAACTGAAAATAAAATGAAGAAGTTAGCACAATAATGACAATGAAATATAAACAAAAGGGAAAAGTATTAAACCCAAGGGACAAATATTATAAAGTGACGTATAAAAACCCCAGGACAACTATAAAAAACCCTCACATATTATAAACCAAAATGCATTAAAACATATAGACAACAAACCTGAATGTATCTGTCAGGCCAAGACTAACTCATCAAAATGAAATTTGTTTATTCATTTATATTTCTCATAGTTATATACATGAGGGAGTGACTCTTGAGTTTCATCTTCTGATGACTCTTCCTTTTCCATTATTTATTATTTACACTATTTTACAACTATTCACCCAATCCCCATGATCAGGTGACAACATTCCCCCCTTAATCTGAAGGGACGTTGGTGAGTCCAAGAATCATTCTGAATCTTTCAAGCTTTTCTCTTCCAAGTTCTTTGGTGAAGATGTCTGCAATCTGCTCATTAGTGGAATAATGGCATAGATGGATTGTTTTGGCCCCAACATGATGTCGAATAAGATGGTATTTTGTATTGATGTGCTTCATTCGATCATGGAAATTTGGGTTCTTAGCCAACTTTATTGCAGAGGTGTTGCTAATCATGAGTGGAGTCAAATGTACTTGTTTTTCTTTCAAATATTCCAAGATTGTCCTGAGCCACACAATTTATTTTGTTGCCTCCGCTGCTGCCACATATTTTGCCTCTGTTATGGAATCTGCTGGAACTTATTGTTTGTGTGATATATAGGAGATAGATCCTGATCCAATACTCATAGCATAACCAGAAGTAGATACCTCGGTTTCTCTGTCTCCATCGAATTCTGAATCAGAGTATCCAATCAAGATGAAGTCGCCCACCTGTGTATACTTGAGTCCAAAGTCTTGAGTTCCCTTCAAGTACTTTAGAACTCTTTTCGTAGCAGACCAATGTCCCTCACAAGGCTTTTGCATAAACTTGGAGAGGATTCCAAGAACAAACGAAATGTCTAGTCTAGAAGTAGTCAGGTAGTTGAGACTTCCTATAAGCTGTCTATACTTTGTTGCATCCTCAAATTCTTTTCCTTCAACGAATGTGAGCTTTAAGTTTTGTTCGAGTGGAGTAGTTAGAGGATTGCATTCAGTGATGCCAAGCCTATTCAACAGATCTCCAATGTACTTATTTTGAGAAAGGAATATGGACTTTAGATGTTGAGTTACTTCAATACCAAAGTAGTAATGAACATAGCCCAAATCATTCATTTCAAAAACTTTCCTCAATTCCTTCTTTATGGATGCAATGTAGCTCTCATTGTTCTCTGTCATCAAAAGATCATCTACATATACCACAGGACACACAATTGTTTTTCCAACTTTCTTGACAAACAATGTTGCATCATTAAGATCATAATGTTTGAAATTGAGTTTCAGAGGATGGTCAGTTAATTTTTCATACCAGGCTCACGGTGCTTACTTGAGGCCATACAAGGATTTCAGAAGTTTGCATACTTTATGTTCATGTCCTTTCACAGTAAATCCTTTAGGCTGGGACATAAAAAAATTCTCTTTTAGATCTCCATTCAGGAAAGAAGTTTTTACATCCATTTGATGGACATTCTAATTATTCTGAGCTGCTAGGGAAAAGAGTTTCTGGATGGTAGCCCATTTTTTGGTGGGGTCAAAAGTCTCCTCATGATAGACCCCTTCCTTCTGTGATAGACCTTTTGCCACAAGCCTGGCTTTGTGCTTGTCAAATGAGCCATCAAGTTTATACCTTTTCTTGTAGACCCACTTACAGCCAATTGGTTTTGCCCTTAATGGAGGATCAACTAGCTTCCAAGTGTCATTCTTTATCAAGGCATCATATTCCTTTAGCATCATTTATTTCCATTCATCATGAGAAGTGGCTTCTTTGAAGGAATTTGGTTCAAAATTTGGAGACAAATTTAATTCATAATCATAAGAAACATCCATATCAACAGGTGAATCAAAGTCATCTATATCACCTCCTTTTTTCCAGGTTCAATTTATTGTTTCTATCTTTCCAACCTCATCAGGATGAACACTTTCAAGTGTCTTTGTCAGCCACTTTGGGGCACCTTTCTGTGATGGTCCAGGTTGCTCAGTTCATTGAGTTTGGACTGGATCAAGATTGAGTCTCCCAAGTCTGTCAATCACATCACTCAAAGTATCATTAGTGGTTGGAGTTTCATGCAGGGGATAGAGTGCTTCGGAAGAAGATTCCGCAAGTTGATCTAGTATAGGAATCCCCCCTTCAATATGTGGAATCTGATTATCAAATTCTTGAAATGATTTTGAATTTGAGAATCTATCCAAGTGATCAAGTTGCCGCTCAACAACATTGTCAGCTTTGGAAGATTAAAAAAAATTACATCTCTAGATACAACAAACTTTTTATTAACTTCATCATAGATACGATATGTTTTTGAAGTGTTTGAATACCCCAGGAAGATACATTTACAACTCCTTGCATGTTAGGTCCCTATACTACTAATGTAACCCCTTATTATATTGTTGTGCCCATGTAGTACCCATATTGTTATTTGTGTGCCGCATAGAAGCCCACTATTGTTATTGTTTTGCCCTTACATTATTATTGATATGTTGACTCTGATTAAATTTTGACTCCTTAGACTCCCATATATAGAAAGGAGGACTTGTCATTTGTATCATCCAAGAATTTTTCATTTCTATAATGTAAAGGAGGTTGCCCCCTCAAAGAGGATTATTTCTAAGGCATTGATCTATCTTTTCTATCTTTTTGTGAGTTGGTTTCATAACATTTGGTATCAGAGCTTTGGATTCTAGGGTTTCGCTGCTCCAAATAGGTCATCCTGGAATTTTCGCTATAACTTTTTAGTGCGACGTTTCAGAAGCTAAAAAAAAAAATATTTCAGACAAAAGCTTGTTGAACCTCGGGTCCAAATTCTAGATCTTGTCTCACCATATTTGCAAAGATATGATCCAAGCATGTTAGGCTTTTCGTAAGCTCCAGAATTTCATCTAAAATAGGTCATCGTGGAATTTTCGCTAAAACATTTTCACTATGAAATTTTAGAAGATAAAAAATAAAACCCATTTGATATGAAATCAGTCTGAACCTTGGGTCTGAATTTCAGATCTTGTCTCGCTATATTTTCATATATGTGATCTAAGGAAGTTAAGGTTTTTGCAGAATCCCCAATTACATCCTAAACAGGTGACCTTGGGAAAGTCGTCATAACCTTCTCTCTGAGCATAAGATTGAAATTTCATCATAAGTTACAGAAAGAGGACGGACTGTATCTTCTTTGTGTATAATTTTCAGAACCTAAGGTTGAAACAGTGACACGTGACATGTCATACAAGTTCACTCTATTGAACTAGTCTATAATCAGGTCATCATGGAAGATTGGGAATAAATATTGCTTCGGGAATCCAATTGTGATCAAACTTTCGGAGTTATAAAGAGGACTTAGAGGGCTATTATAGGATGAAATTTCAGAACTTAAAGATTCAAAATTACAGAGTTATAGTCGTTTTTATATCGAGCTCCTAAAATGAAGAAAAACGAGATGACGAAGTTTGATGGCAAGGATCTGGTAAATTGGATACTACAGATGGAGAAATATTTTGATCTACATGGTGTACCACTGGTACAAAAGTTACATATTGCATTTAATTACTTAGAACTAAATGAATTTTTATGGTATAAATGGCTTTGTTCTCGTAAACCACTTTTCATGTGGTCAATTTTCACAGAGGAAATGATAGCGCATTGAGGACTTTCAAAAATTGAATATGAGGGTAAATGATATTCTAGAGAAGCAAAGATAAATAGTTTTATCTATGCCATGGAAGCTAATATCGATGGTATGAAAGAATATTGGAAGAAAGGCATGGAATATTTGAAGGAAGGTGGCACAAAGCTGCTACAAGAAAGGCCTCCTAATGATGAAAAGGATTAAGAAACGTCAAAAGAAAAGGATATACATCCTAAACCAACCCTAGAGAAAGAACAAATGAATCTGATCATATCTTGTATTGCAATAGCAAGAATTACCACTCCTCAAACTCTCAAGATAGAAGGACATATCAAGAATAAGAAGGTTCAAGCAGTGAAATATCAGGAAGAAAAATATTAAGAAACATAAAAAAGGTTACTCACTAGGAACCAACCCTAGAGAAAGAAGAAATGAATCCGACCATATCTTGTAATGCATTGGTCAGAATTACCACTTCTCAAACTATAAATATAGAAGGACATATCAAGAAGAAAAGGGTAATAATGTTGATTGATTCAGGTAGTAGCCATAATTTTATTCATTGTAAGATAGCCAAGGAATTGAGTTTCTTCCTATATCCAGCACCAGAGTCTCAAGTGACAGTTGTAAGTGGAGGAAACATAAATTTCTCTGGAAAGTACCATAATATCAAGCTATCCATGGGAGAATATGTATTCAATATCCTAGTGCTTTCCATTCCAATGGGTGGTGCTGATGTTGTAGTAGGAGTCCAATGGCTACAATCCTTGGGTACAATAGCTTTTAATTTTCAAGAACTTTTAATGAAATTTTCTTTGGAAGGAAAGGAAGTTAAATTAAGGGGTATCACAAGGAAACCAAGGAAGATAATCATCTCTAATGAAATGACAAAGCTTCTAAAGAAAGAACAATGAGGCATAATTGCACAATTATGGTCACTAATGGTTCCCACATTGAAATCATCGATTTCTCCAGATCTCCAAAAAGTCTTGGACAATCATTCCAAGGTATTTGAGACTCCCAAATATCTCCCACACATTCATGATCATGGTCATGCTATTCATTTAATTCTAGGAAGTGTTCCTCCAAATATCAGGCCTTATAGATATCCATATGCCCAAAGGTGTGAACTTGAATGTATGGTTGTAGAAATGGTAGAGGTTGGTATAATTATCAACCAAATTTGATAAACAAAGAAAGGGATGAATGGAAGAATAGTGAAGCAGGGTGGGAACTCATTCAAAAGTTTTTGAAGATCCCATTTCCAACAATATTGCTAGAAATTGACAAGGAAGGAAAAATCATATTGGAACCTGAAGCATTCATAGAACTGAGAAGTCGACAACTACAAAATCAATCAATTTCAAAGTATCTCATCAAGTGCAAGAACTTACCCGTTGAAGATTCCACATGGAAGGATGATAATTTTATACAGAAGCATCCCGAACTACTCAAGCGTTGAGGAAAACACTTTTTGAAGGAGAGAGGCATGTTAGGTTCCTATACTACTAGTGTAACCCCTTATTATTATTAGTGCAACCCCCTTACTATATTGTTGTGCCCATGTAGTACCCATATTGCTATTACTGTGCCCTATAGAAGCCCACTATTGTTATTGTTGTGCACTTACATTATTATTGTTATGTCGGCTCTGATTAAATTAAGACCCCTTAGACTCCTATCTATAGAAAGGAGGTCTTGTCATTTGTATCATCCAAGAATTTTTCATTTCTGTAATGTAAAGGAGGTTTCCCCCTCGAAGATGCTTATTTCTAAGGCATTGACCTATCATTTCTATCTTTTTGTGAGCTGGTTTCTATTTACCTTTGGTATCACGGCATAACAAGTGGAACCAAAGACCTTGAGATGCTTTATCGAAGGAATGTGCCCATACCACATTTCATAAGGAGTCTTGTTTCTAATAGCATTAGATGGGCATCTCTTCTTTACATATACAACACATAGGACTGCTTCAGCCCAAAACATAAATTTAACATTCTTGAAAAACCTCATGGAGCGCACCATATTTAGGATTTTCGTATTAATTCTTTTAGCTACTCTGTTCTGTTGGGGTTTATAAGGCACAATTGTTTTATGTTTGATCCCATGTTGGCAAAGATAGTTTTAAAATTCATTTGAAGTGTATTATTTTCCATTATCAGTGCGAATAGAGCCAAGATGATATTTTGCATCATTTTCAATCCATGTATGAAAGTTCTTGAATGTTTGAAAAGCATCAGATTTGTTCTTCAATAAATAAACCCAACACATTCTGGTCTAGTGATAAATAAATGTCATCATATATTTATTTCCATTTGCAGAAGGAACAGGCATTGGACCACATAAATCTGAATGAATGAGTTCAATTTTTTATGTGGTCTGGAATGTGAATCATGAAAATATTGTTTGCTATGCTTTCCTAGAATGCAAGCATCACATTGCTTAAGTTTCCTAGGAATTGTAGGAAAACCAGTCAGACCATTTTTCTTCAACAAGAGGGTTGTCATAGTTGAAGTATCCAAATCTAGCATGCCATAATAAACTTGATGGAAATGTAGCTTCATCATAATGAGAATTGTATGAGAAATTTTGTGCATGAGCAGAAGTCCCTTGCAACTTAAGAAGCCTTTCTTCTTTTATCCCCATCATGGCAAGTGGGTGATCTGATGCTTTTGTCACGTCAACCTTGCCATCAAACATATGAATAGAGTGTCCTTGTTGGTGGATGTGGAAAAACAAAAACAAGTTTCTCCTCAATTGTGGGAGATATAAAACATTATGTAGAAGAAAGTCTAGAAGACCATGAAATTTGAGCTTGATTGTGCCAAGCCCTGATGGCTTGAGATTTGATTTGTCTGCAAAGTAAACTACTCCATCAATATTTTCAATAAATTCTTCAAGAAATTATCTTCTAAAAGTCATGTGGCAAGTTGCTTCTGAGACAAGCAACCAATCATTTTTCCAAGAAGCAAGTGAAGCAATAAACAAGTCTTAATTTACTCCACTATTACAATATGCCACAACATAGTGAGCGGATTTAGGTGCTTTACCTTTCTCTTTGTCATTAGTTTTACCTTTGGGTTGGTTTATTTCCTGCTCAATTCTGTCCCAAAACAACTTGCATGTGGATGCATCATGTGATCCATCTCTATTGCAACGTATGGAATGTAAATCTACCTTTTCTCCTTGAGAGTGTCTACCCCCCGTGCCTCTGAAATTTATTCTTCCTCTTCCTCTTCGACCACCTCTTCCTCTATAAGAATATTGAGCAAGATTCTTCTCTCTATGTGGAAGACACATAGCCTCTTCAGAAGACTGAGGAGTTGTCGTCTTCCCAAAAGCTTTCTCTCTCTCAGAAAATTTATTCACAAGGGAATCAAAGGTAATTTCTTTAAGGTTTCCATTTGCTTGTAATGACTCAAGATAATTTGAGTAAGTGGGGTAAAGTGCCTTGAGAAAAGTTATCAGAGGAATTTCGAGTTCAACATTAGTGACTTTGATATCATACATAATAGATTTTACTTCTGATGCAAGAGCAACAGGATCATCATTTTGTAATTCAAGGTTGAATAATTTAATCATGAGTTGAACAAATTCAAGTGCAGAGTGTGAATCATAGAGTTCCTTCAGTTTTTGTAAAGCTTCGAAATCATTTGAAAATGGAAAAATATGGCGACTCACCTCTTCATTTACTGATGCTCCAATGAAGGCATAAGCCTTGCTATTCTTATTTTCCCAAATGGATAATTGCTTGTCTGAGGTAGGTTGTTCTGGTTCTTTGTCTCCTTCTCCAACACACACGCCTTTCCATAGCTCATTAAAAAAGAGAGTGTGTTTGATTTTTTGAGACCACTCAAGATAGTTCTCCTTCCCATTGAGAACCACTCTCACAATTGATGTTAATGAGTGCATTTTAGAATATGTACTATGCTGCCAATGTATACAAAAAATGCACTTCTATTGGTTAAAAAAAATGCAGTTCTGGTGATTAAAAAAAAGTAGTAAAGGGAGGTGGTATATGGGGGAGGTGTTATATGAGGGAGGGAGTATTTAGTGGAGGTTCTATATTGGGAAGGGGTCAACAATTGACCGGGATTTATAATGAAATAGTTGAAACAATACCAACAATTTAAAACAATACAAACAATTGAAAACAACGTTATGAAAACAATGTTATATTCAACGTTCTATGTATATGAGACTTGTATATGAAAACAGGGTATTTAGTGATATGTTGAATCTAGGGAGGTATGCTAAGTTATGAAAAATGAGAGGTATTGATGTTCTATGTGTATGAGACTTGTATATGAAAACAATTTATTTAGAGGGATACGAGAATCTTGAGAGGTATGTGAATGAATTCAATGTTTAATGTAAAACTGCAATGTTATATGTAATACCACAGTGTTTAATGTTATCAGTTACCGTTCCTCCTATTGCCTTCCGAGTATTGCCACAGTGTGACTCTGAGCCATGAAAATTGTGTTGGGCCCACAACATCACGATGGCACCATGCTTCCGTTTTCGCTACACCGATACCAAACAATTGCACTATGCTTCTCCTAATATGGGGGAGGTTATACCAAAATATTCCGCTCTGGTGTGGTAATACCTTTGTCATGGCGAGGTTGCGGACAACATGATAATGCGACCCACCCTCTTTCCCCACTGACAAAGATGTAGAGGCCGAGGCCAACTTGAAATCCATCACAATGTAGTGGAGAGGGGGGTCACGTATGAACCAGAGAAAATGCAGCATTAAACAAATACATCGTTAAACAAATGACATCTCTGAACCAGAGAAAATGCAGCATTAAACAAATGTAGCATTAAACACGAAATGCAGTGTTAAACAAACTGTAGAGGGTAGCCTTCAATGGGTGTAAGGTATACCACAGTGGACTGGACCCAACAGTGCAGGAAGAGATTAATAATGTAGGTATAACATTATGAGAAACGGAAGTGCAGGTGTGGAGAATACAGAGAAGGTGATAATTCTACAGAATAGGTAGAACAGGAGGAAGTTACAACTGTTCAGGGAAAAAAAAATAAAAATGGAGTTGGCTCTGGTACCATGTCAGGCTAGGAGTAAACCATCAAAATGAAATCTATTTATTAATTTAGATTTCTCATAGTTATATACATGAGGGAGTGACTTTTGAGTTTCATCTCTCGATGACTCTTCCTTTTCCATTATTTATTATTTACACTATTTTACAACTGTTCACCCAATCCCCATGATTAGGTGTCAACAGTATCACAAACACATGGAGAAAATATTGAATACAAAGGAAGAATATTAATCTATATCAAACAATTAAAATTCCAAGAAGATTGACAAAAAATTTTACACATGACAACAATAATGACAATAAAATATCGAATTTGGTGACATTTAAACCGAAAAAAGAAATATTTTGTTGAGATATATTATTTAGAGATTTATTTTGGTTCTCGTAACATCAACAAATTATACAAGGAAAATAAACTTTAAATACTCAACCAGAACATGGTTATTTAATGCGAGCCTCTTCCAAAACACACAAAAACTAGTGACAAAAGCACCACCAATCCAAATCAATAGGATAATGCTCATGATGGTTCACGCTTTCCAACTAGTCTCTTCTTGTTTTCTTTCTAGATTCTCTTTGGTGCAAATGGTACAAGGTTTTGACATCTGATTTCATAACACACATGACACGAATATGCTCATCAACAAAACAAGGATGGAAGCCATTTTTTCTATCTATCCTTTTGCAAACATAAGTAATAAATCTTATGGTTTTTGTAATAGATTTTATCATTTTAATGTAATAGAGGTGATCATTATTCTCCAACGCTGCATTTACATGGCATAAGAATACATTTAAAATTAGTACATAAACACAGGAAAAAACAAATATATGCATACCCATATTTTGTTAGATTTTTTTTTTCATTTTTTTGTTTAAAAAATAAATTATTATACATAAATATAATAACATTCAAAATAAGGAGAAAAAAGAAAGCATAACTATGTAAAATTTAACAAATCAAACAACAACATCACCACCAAAAAATCAATGACCCATGGAATTTTTTCCAAGTGGTCAATTTATTAACATTATAAATCAACAATTCTATTCAAATAATTAACAAGTACAACAAATTTTTTTATCGATCTGCATACAAATAGTTGCAAGAATAAACAAAAAATATATAGAATTATTCATCTTTTTCTCAAAGACATGCCAAAACCCTAAACCCTTTGAATAATATTATACACTGCGAATATGAATCCTTAGATTAATAAACCCAAGTAATTGATATTATAAAACCAAGAGAATAATAAACCCAATGATTGAATACTAAAACCCCAATGGCTTATAAACCCAATGCAATAATATTAATACAAGGGGTAATAAACCCAAGGGATTAATAATAAAGACCCTAGGTTTTATATTCCCTTACGTTTTTAGTATTAATCACTTGGGTTTATTATTACCTAGGTTTATAATTGCTTGCTTTTTTAGTAGTAATTGCTTGGGTTTATAATCACTTCGGTTAAAATTATTCCCCTGGGTTTATAATATCAATCCCTTGGGTTTATCAATATAAGGATTCATATTCCCAAGCTATAATATTATTCACAGGGTTTGTAATTAATATTAATCCCTAGGGTTCAATATTATTCTGTACGGTTTATAATTTCTTGGCTTTTTAGCATTAAACACAATCGGTTACATAGTTGAGCATGCTTGACAATGGTTGATTTTAGAATCAAGAAAATATTCGTGACGATGTGACATTGCGCTGTGGTTGACCAATGTTGATTCTCATATTGAGACAATATCTTTCACAATGTGATGTTGTACCATGTTCAACCATGATTGATTCATAAAACATAATTAACAATAATTGACCGAATTTAACATGGACGAAATAAAAACACAAAAAAACCAGCAAACACAATATAACTAGTTAAATAGAAACAAAACCACGTTAAAGCGATCACCCATGTATTATTTTCAAGCATTCAATAATGCAATCTTTAACAAAAAAATATCAAAACAAAAAACTAAATCACGACAGGAAGAAATGTAAACCATCAAAAGAATTTCCAACCACTCTACCAAACCACTAAACTGAGTTTAAGGTAAAAACCTCAAAATGATATAGACTTCAAGTTTTCGTCCTCTTTTTTACTTAAGTGTAACATAAGCACTGTTTTTCATTTATGCATAATGCTAATAAGAAAATGATAGTGAAATCCATAAACCATCAATGGATCTCACTCTTGATATAGATTTAAATATCAAACCCCTCCTCTCTCTATCTCTAATATCTACAATGGCTCATTACAAAGTCATCCCTTGTGACTTGTGTATAGTCAAGACGTATGCCATTTTTAAAGGCATCTATCTAAGGTTGTCTCTAACAACAACTATTATTCGCACAACATTTGGAAAATCCTTATCAAATGGAACACTAATGTACTTCTTGAAAATAAATGTAGCAAATTATGGAAGTTGTGGTGGGTGTGTACCAGGTGAATAGAAAATATATTCTATAAATCCAAGAGCACCATTAACCAACCCAACTTCCACCCACAAATTACATATAAGAATCACATGCTCATTGTGACACAATAAGAACTAATGCTCCAAGACATCATCATCACTGTTAGCAATCTCAGATATCCTAGCACATTCCACAACACATCTTGCAACTGGGAAATTCAATGATTTGAGCATTTTCCGATTGTACAAATTAACGAGATCATTTGTTGCAAACAAGTGAACTGAAGAATCAAATAAATTTTTTTCCTAACGATCCAAGAAAATATGAACATGTGTCATAAGAAGATGCCAATCTTCTAAATAAGACTATGCATTTCTAATATTCGTTAAAATATCTCAAAAAAATGCCTACATGGGATCATCTTCTTTCTACCTATAAACTTTATCCAAGGTGACAAGTATGTTGAAACTTTTCCACAAAACATTCTTGGTTGTTCTTCCTACACATTGGGGTTTATCTTTAACTGGAGGAAGCTTCCCAAGATCACCTACAAGAATTACGGACCTGCCACCAAAAGGAGAAACTTTGTTTTCTAGAAAGGCTTCTCGCAAACAAGAATATATTTGCATAAACAACCTTGGCCCAACGAAGATGATTTCATCGATTAAAATATATTGAATGTGCCTCATTTATTGCTAGAAATTTGTTAGAGTGTAACAACCCTAGTGAAAATTCCATGTAATAAAAGTTGGTAAAGGAAAAATAATAACCACGGTTGATGGGACAATTATTTGCTCACATTATGATACAAGTTTTGTCCTTAATGGCAACTCACTCACAAGTCAGTTCAGTTTTGATAACAGGAAACTCAAAGTGTAACAAAAGAACATGAAGATGGAACTAAGGTCTACTAATAAGAATGAGGAAGCTGAAGGAAAAGGATGGTATAAAGTAGTTTAGATGTATACGCAGGTCCCCTTAGTCAAAATAGTGTATACACACTGGTTCATAGAACAAAAGAAGCGTATATGTATACACACACTTTCATAAGATGAAAAGCACGTACATGTTGGAAAATCAAGGAAATTCAAGAGTAAAGAATATCAGGGGTCAATACCATGGTATTAGCCCACAATATTTAGCGGAGTAATGACTATTTGATCCCATCCAAGAATGCCACAGGTCCTAAGTGGTTTTGGTCTGAGGTATTGAGAAAATCCAAACACTATATAAGGAGGAGAGGATCAAAATTCCAAGGTGTGGAAGTGAAAAGGGTTTCTCAAGAATACTTCTATCTGAAGTATATTTTATGTTGTAGGGGCTATGTTGTGATTTGATATGAAATATTTCGTGCACCTTGAATTCAATGTTGGATCATGATCAGGAGACCCAAAATGACTTATCATTGAATGATCTGAAATTGGTTGCGCTAGAGCTGATTACGTACACCTGTTTTATTCTTTAAATGTCATGATCTCAATTTGTCTGAAGTCTAAAATAGCAGTGAAGTTGTGAGTTAATATTTGCAGATCTATACACTAGTTTGCCTCGGTAAAGGTGCATATACACACAGGTTTGACTCTTCCAAGTAGCATATACAGAGGAAAAGCCTATCCTTCAGAAATGACTGATCTATCTAATTAGTTGTGTTGTCTTACTATTGTCTGTCAATGAAGTCCTCTTAGATCTGAATGTAAAACTGAATGCATAAGGAGTTTTGTGTCTGATTGATTGATTGTTAAAGTGAGAAGGGTTATCTCTGCTAGTGCCTATCCAAAGATCTATAAATTGACAGTAGATGTTCAGTATATTGCTAGTTGGTACAGCCTTAATTAAGAAGTGTTATGTTTTAGTAGTTTTGAAGGTATACCCAGGTTTAGTTAAAGGAAGTAGTGTATACACGCAGGTTTGGTGCAGTAAAGTAGCGTATACATTTTGATGCATGATTTTTGAGGTTGCAACTGGTTCTAAATAATGATGCAGGTTTCTGGGTTCAACACGGTGTTCTGGTGACATTGATCTGACTATTCAGATTAACTAATTATTGGTTGATGCAGTCTGAATCTTTTGATGGGTCCAGTATGAAAATTTGATGAAATGAGGCCTTCATTTGTATTTTTGTGTACTAGGAGAATCTAGTCTGAAAATTTATGAAACGTGGTCCTTGGAAGAAGAGATAAGTTCATAGCCTTCTGTAGGCCACTGCCTACGTACTAGTAACATATTGGCTAGTATAAGAGGTAGGGGGTTGTAGCTCCCTTCCAGCAGAAGCTGGAAAATGAGAGAAGGTTGTGCCCTTCTACAGGTGGGTGCCTACGTATTGGTATGAATGTGCACCAGTACAAGATTGTAAACATATTTTCTTAATACTAAAAGAAGAAAGAGATGACAACAATAGGTGGCTTTTCTCTTGCATTGGGTTTCCACCTTAAATCTTGGTGTTCATGTGTGTTGCTTATGTGTGATGGTTTATTATGTTTTTATTGCACTGTTTAACAAGTTACTGATTCAATGATTAAAGATCAATGCATGATAAATTGAATAAATCATAAGTTCTTTGGGTATACGCTGGTTTCTCTAATCACAGTAGCAGGTACACGCAAGTTCACTTCACAGAAGTAGCATATATAAATCTATTTCGGAAATGAAAATGATTGAGCTGTAAATACTGATTCACCCCCCCTCTTAGTATTATTTCCAACAATTGGTATTGTTAGGTTCCTATACCAATAGGAGTCATAATTTTTTAATGACTAACATTAAAACTATAATATGTACATGCCTTTCCTTTCTGCGAATGTTTTCCATATTATAAAAATTTAAAAATGTAAAGAGGGTATGTCCTAAAAGAAAAATCAAAGGACAAAATGAATAAAAAGGTCAAAAAAGATGAAAAATATGAACCCCAAAGAAAGAAAAGACTACGAAAGTGTGCTAGTCAAAATGCCACTAGTATTTACTTTTTTTATGCAAAATAAATGATTGTGTGAAGTTTGTAACCTATGCCACAAATCCATGATAATCAAAATGTTTAAACTTGGCTATTTCACACTTTCAGTTTCATGTTTATAGATAGAGAAACAAAAATTTGACCAAACGGTGTAATCTTAGCAGATAAGTAGATAGGTAGAGTAAATAAAAGGAGCTCAACTATTTAATTTGAGCCCTTGGATGTAATAATATTAGACTTAGTTAGAATAGCATTGTAAAAGAAAATAAAAAGGTTTTGATAAGGGTTTTCCAGCTTAAGTGCACCCTAATAAAGAGAAGTAAAAATGGTAGGATGAGTAGGTGGGTAAGTAGAAGAATGGTTGTAGAATTGTGATGATTGTTAGATAAAAGCATGTTGATCACCTTCATCATCAAAGTTCCAAGTATGGATAATAATTGGGCATGTATCAAATCCACAAAGTCAAATTGATTAACCTCCCTCACTCATTACACTTTTCACTTAACTAATTTCCCAGAAAAGTCTTAAGTACCTAAAATCTTAAGTCAAAGGGTCTCAGAGCATTTCTCTGACTTCTAGAGGGACTAGACCCTCGGCGTAATGACTTATAGACCTTAACTACAAAAATCCCATCATAAAAATTTATCCCTCTTCACTCCCCCTCATTCCCCTCATAAAACCCATTTTCCTAAGGTTTAAACTCTATTTTGTTAAGGGAAAGAAATTACTCCCATGTAAACCCTTTTTCCTAAAGAACCCTCAAAAATTACCTTTTTAGCCTAAGTTACAATGTGTTTATGAAAAGTAAATGAACTAGATACATTACACTTATCACTAAAACCCATTCTCCACCATCTTCATATTAATTTCTAACACTTATATATGTATTAAATCCCAAAAAGAAATATAAACCCTTCCCGTATATATATCAATAAAACCCTTACATTAATACCCCACCCTGAAAGTTTGAAATATAAACTTTATGAATAAAACCCGACATAATTAATCAATACATGGTTAATTACAAGTCAAACCATTTGCCAATGAAATCACCCCCGATGCCCTTAATCCACCATAATCTATGATTAATTAAAACCCACCACTTTTAAACCCTCGCCAGGCCCCCCCACTACCGTTTGTGCATCTTTATGAAGCGACCACCGCCCAATCTTCCCCCATTAAATCTAACAATCCTCGCTGACTTCACAAGGCCTTCGAAGACCAGCCTTTACCCGCTTGATATGGGTGGTTTCGTGTTGGGCCCCAATGCTACGTGGATCTCGTTGAATGGCATAAGGCGTCTTCCCCCAATACTGCCAAGCACCCAAAAGCTATGTGAAACAAACCACTTACCACCCTCCCACTACGTAACAAACTGTCTATTGTTCAGTTCGCGCGATATTTTAAAAGTTTGCCCGTTAAAGTTCAAACCCCAAGAACCCAGGTTTTCTCGCCCTTCATCCATTCTACTGTGTAAGCTTATGAAACCCTTAAGTACCACTTGAAGCCTTTGCTAACTAATTCAAGTATGGTTTACCTCCTGAAATCACTTTGGACTCACTCCATAGACCTATAAAGCTCGATAAATCCATTAATGACCCTCCCTGTCAACCCAACATTTTCCTAATAGTTTGTTTTATTTTACAGGCGATCAGAAGACCACAACCTTGGATAAATAGTCTTAATACTAGTCATAAGACCTGTTTACTTTGAGATTGCTATCAAATCTATTCAAACAGAGATGGAAAATAAAACATACAGTTAAAAGGCAAGCAGAGAAAACATGAAATTAAATGATTTACTGTTAAGAATAGTCAAAATGTATTAGGGTTAAAGAGTATTAGATTTAAAACCAAGTCAAGTAAATCAGCTAGCATGAAGATAAACAGCAAGGAAGACAGTTACAGAGCATAAACATTCATGTCAAAGTGAAGACAAATGAAAAAATAGAGCAGTAAAAGTAAACAGTAAAAGTAAAAATGGAAGTAGTAAGGGTTAAATAGATATGAAAACACTTTCATTGGAAACAATGAAGTTTATCCAAAGTAAAAGTGAAAAACAGTTCAAAGAAATTTAAGGTTAAAAGATGAAATCAAAGCAGAAATGGTATATTCTTCAGAAATTTCCAGTTTAAGTCAAAGTTTTGCAGAAACTATTATGACCAACGAAAGATGTATTTTGAGATACTGGAGGAGGCTTTTGTTTCTAAAAGGCTAATATACCAAAACCTATCTCACTTTTTACACAGGTATTACCAAAAGTGAGATAAGTTCATGACTTCATAGCCTATTTTTCGGACTATGTAAAGTCCTGTTTTTGATATCTTGTTGCAGAGAATAGTGTGAACAGCTGGAGCTGAATTTTTGGAAACTGAAAGAGGTTTATCTCGAAAACATACATATCTACAATAACCTCTTTCATGTTTTACATATCTATCACTGATTGATATATATAAAGGTATCAATGGACCCTAATCTTGCAGAATTGTTGGAGCAGAATGCACAAAGAAAGACTGTAGTTAGTGACTGGGATGCCTCATCATCAATTAAGAGTTGCTATCAAATTCGACTTTCTCTTCTTTGTCACCATAAATCCATAAACATAGTGCCAAATAGATTCATTAGTTTTGAATACCCTTCATTTAAGTTGTATTAATGTAAAACAGTTTGAGATATTTGTAAAACCAGTCTTGATATTTTTTCAAGATATTTTAGTTTAGAATTTGTATAAATACTTCTTCATTTGAAGTAATTGGCATAGATTCAAAGACATTTCTATAGGAATTTTCTTCTCAAGTTAAGGAGCTATTGTAATCAAGATTGGATTGGCTTGCTGGATCATGGAATAAAGTTAAAGACATTTCACAGGATTCTTTTGCACAGCAGAAAACAAATAAGTATTATCTCTCATGTGTATTACTATTTTCTCTTCATGTTTATAAATATTCACATATGTCTCTATGAAATCTGAATGGTAAACAAATATTGATATTTCATAATTAGCTTTAATGCTCTCTGCCTTGATTATTTACTTTCTCTATGTCTTCTGGTAAACTATCTTAGTCTAGGAATTCTTAATTGCTCCCTTTCGTAGTTTTCCCCCCTAGGTCCATACTAAAGGATTCTTAGTTTCTCTTTGCTATTGATCTCCTTCTACTCTTCATCTTGATCATGGTCTAAAGATTCTTCATTGCTCTTTCACCCTGGTTAGGGCTACATCATCCATTCGAACCTGAAGATTTTCCTTTTGCTTTGCTAGCCTGCCCTGTGAACTCTTCCTTTAGTGATTGATTTGATCCAGTTAAGCCATCATTTGATTGATTCCATAGCCCAATGGCTTGAAAGCCTTACTCTGTCCATCTGTTCCTAGAATTCCACTACCCAACCAAAATCAAAACCTTATGAGCACTAAGAACTAGCCTAAAATCCCACCAAAAGAAAGTTAAATTATAAAGAGAGAGCCCTCTCTGGACTTAGGTTGGCTAGAACCCGAGTCTAAAATACTGGTTTGTGGTTACCTCGAAAATTTCATTCTTAAACCTTGAAGAAAATTCTGAGTGATAACATAGTGGCGACCATACTGGGGAGAACTAACATTTTCTTCAAAATTGTTTTACAGGTTTAGATCTGATCTATGATGATGGAAAATGATCATACACACAAAGGTTAAAATCATCCACCTGGTGACTCCAAAAGAAATTCTACAACAAAGACTCCACTGGAGGAATGAACCTGAAAGAACTATGTGAAAATATTGGGCTTTTAACTTGGATTGTTATCCAAGACATTATGTTCTTTCTCATCAAGAAAGTTTTTCAATGTATAGTATTTTAGAGAAGATCTTAGATTAGTTCTTAATTATTTTCCTTTGGAAATTTTAAATATAAAATCTCCTTACACATTTGAGAATCATTCTTCTGACTCTTAGGATGATCATTTTCTAATCAAGAAGCCTCAAATAATCAAGACTCCACTGGTAAAAGAATCCAGAGTTGTTGAGAAGCTATGGTGACTCCATTCTAGCATTAAAGTGTTTTAAAGATGTATTTAGGAGTACAACGCAGGTATGCTCCTTTGGACAAGTCAAAGGTTCCAGGTTTTCCAAATCCTATGCCCAATGTTGATTGGTTAAAAAATCTTCGATTATTTAAAGATGAAACAGGAAATGATTCTGCTTTACATTTATTCAGGTTTCATATGCACATACAAAAGTTTAAAGTTAAATTCCATGAAGATTGTCTTATGAAAATATTTATGGCAACTTTAGAGGAAAAGGCTAGATATTGGTATGAAAATTTACCACCCTCTAGCGTATGTTCTTTAAAGCATTTTCATACTGTGTTTCATGACAAATACAAGGAAAGCTATTCATCTATGTTGCTAATTCAATACTGTTGTGAAAATTTCGAAAGTTTTATTCAATATCTGGAAGATTACTATGATGATCATCAGTTCATGGATTATGAAATATTAGACGCTTTAGAAGAAAAGCCTTTTCAAAAAGTAGAAGCCTTGCTTAAATTATCTTCTCCTCAGGAAGAAAAAGATGATGTATGTTGTTTAAGGTCCATGAAGTTTCCCCACAAGAAGAAATTCTTGCAGCACAACAAACTGATCCGCGTAAAGAAGAAATTCAGTTCCCTGAACTGGCTCAAGTAGAAGACAATAGTGAAAATCAACAGCAGACTGGTGATCGGGAAATAGAGGTGGTTGAGCTTAAAAGTATTGATCCACAAGAGCATCTTTAGCAAGTAGTGGTTTCTTCAGAAATTAAAAACCAATCAAATTTATTTGATGAAAACCATCTCTCAAGTTTTCTCTCCTCGGATATAAATAAAATAAGACAGCATACTTTAATAGATCATGATGTTTTATCTGAAATTAATGAGAGTTTGCAACTCCCTTGCGAGCTTCTACATGGCAAAGATAATCATGATCTTTCATTTGAAATTAATAAGAGTTTGCAACTCCCTTGCAAGCTTCTACATGAAAAAGATAATGATAAAGACTTCCCTGTTGCATATGATATGGTTGATGAAGATCAAAAGCATTCAAAGCACTTGGTTACAATGGATAACAAGGAGGAGAAACAATTAGAGAATCACTTAAAGCAAGGAGCAGTTTGGAATGAGGTTTGTTTTCCTGTTACAAACCATCCAGAAGATCTTATATGGAAGGATTACCATTATCCTTTGATCAATGTATTGTAGTCATCGGTAGAAGAAATTTTTTCCAAGTTCATCAATAGAGCTATTAAATCTAGTGGAAAAGTTAAAATGCTATTTTCTGAATTTACTTTTCTACCTAGAAAAGTGGAATGCAAACTTATATTAAGTATCCATTTACATGATTGGTTGCATTGGAATTTTGTTATTACTTGATATGGTAGTCTTTTTAATCAGACTAGAGTAGGTAGATGAGTGCAAATAAGCTCAATAGTTTGAGCATAGATCAGATTTCAGTTTACAGAAAAGGATACAATTTCAGTTCAAGATTTTCAGTCACAAAGATTATACAACAGAGCATATACATGTGTGGGATGGGCCCAATGAATCAGGCTACTAGTCGATGGTGTTCTTGACATTTCACAAGGAAATGCCATCCCCAAGTGTTATCAGGAAAACTAGTGTCTATGCAGAGCTGCTAGTCCCACTAAGGCTGGTAGCTACCTTAGAAACAAACACACTAAAAACTACTTTCATTTTCCTTTATGAGAAATAGATAAGAGAAGAATAAGGAGACCAACCTCTGTCTTGCGCTTGGTTCCTTGCTTGATTCCTCTCTCTTCCGGTAGGTCTTTGCCACTCGCTTCCTTGTCTATCCAGCTTCAAAGAGTACCTGTAGAATCAAAGAAGCATAACACTATCCAAGAACATAGATCTATTATCATAAACAACATAGGATCAGATGTACATGGACCACACAAATGCATAAATCATCAATCATACAAGAATGTGGAGGAAAACTTGAATAGCTTTATTGATAATCAAGAAAGAGCAAAGAGGATTACAACCAATTGTTCTGACCCAGCATCATCCTCTCAGCAAGAAAGCCCTTCTTCACCTCATGAAAAGCTTAGATCACCCAACACTATGATATTGCACCAAGAAACCAACATCACTTCCTTACAAGATACAAAATTCCAGCCTCTTGGATCTCTGGGATGAGGGATCCATATATAGATGTCTACAAGGGAGGTGAGTCAGCTTTTGATATTTGATTAGTGTATTCTCTCTGATAGTTCTTGATTCCACTTGGAGATTGATGATCTCTTACTCATCCTTGGTCGAATTCAGAGAGGCAAGTGTGACAGGAGAGGCTTCTGGAAGATTCCATGCTCCTCCACCTTGCGGATTAACCCTGCCATTTGTCCATTCTCGCCCATCACACCCCATAGAAGGATTATTTGACATGTATCACACCTACTGTGTGTATTCAGGTGGGATGCAATGCACTTCGCCTATGGAGCAGGTGAAATGGTCCAATTTTGACCAGTTCTGAGCAGTTTTTCATGGAGAACTTCTGGGAGATGCTGTAATCAGTTGACCTTGTTCTTTTAGGGGTTGGAACAACACCGTTAGGGACTTAGGAGCCCTTGGTTTATGGACATTTATGCTTGGGGTTGCAGTGCCCAAAAATGTCTATAACAGTTGCCCCCTAAAGCATAAGGTCGTTAATCTTTTGATGTCGGGTGAAATGCTTTATCATGAGGATCCGAAGTTTTTTCGAGCTGGAAGGCGACCTATAATAAGATACAATACAATACATTATATTCATAGTATTTTCATGATCTAGCTGAGGCGAGCATTCCAATGCTCAGCTTTATAAATTCATTTTCATGTACATAGGACAGACAATCGTCTGAGTGTAGACTGATGATTCTGGTAGAGCCATCATCCCTTAGATTGGATGATTATCTATACAGCAATGATGTACATTTGATGTATTTATTTTCCTAAATATATATCACAGCCCGGATGGATGAAACTAGATCCGGGGTCTTCAATCTCGTTCGATCTTCACTCAAAAGTACAAGTCGATCCATGTGAGAGATGTTCTGGAGTCGAACATGGAAAGACATCACCTGATTACCAGCCAATGATGTGAGTTGTTAACAGGCGTGCGAGGAATCACCGATAATGATAATGATCCTCAAGGTACTACAGTACAATTCACGTGGTGTGAATAAGGGACTTGGCGTCGAACACCACGCAAAATCTTTCAGTCGAAGGCCAGTGATGTAAACCTGTCGCCAGAAGTGAGAAACTTGCCATTGAGGCATGCAAGCTTCAAAGTACTGAAAGGGTTGTTCCTAGATCAACTTCTTGGATAATGAGCTGATGTCGACAAGAAGCAATCTGTCATAGGAGGGCCTTAGTGAATCCCACATCAATGACATGGAACGGAGCAAATGACTTTAATGGAGGTGAAAATGATCTGGTGATATACGGTTCAGGGTGGCGGTCATGAAAGAATGGAGCGAAAATGTATTATAGTGGGTGAGACACAGGTGAATTCTCTGAGTGACTTCTCTTGAACATATCGGCGACATTGACATGATGGATTGGTAGCATTAACCCCAAATGTGGATGGTGTGATGGAACGATGGTGATGTGACCAGTGAATGGAACAACCCAACCCAACTCGGATGCAGAGTGAAAGTGTCATGTTCAAGAGTGACTTGATACCAACAAAGTTTCTTCAAGTTTTCTTCCCAATTTTTCCCCAGTCATTGCTGACCAGTACCTCTATATTTTTGTCAAGGTTGAGGAGGATAACATATTCTTGTTCTATAATTTTCCCTTCGGGCAAACCCATCGCTATGTTATAACGAGCCTAGCGATAGTGAAACTCGTTCTTGTCTGTTATGGACAAGTTTGTCGCTATTAGGTTTTAACGAGTTTAACGACAAAGATAACTCGGTCCTTTCCAATTTTAGAGAGTCTGAAAAGGGACATAAAGGAAACTCCAAAAATCCTTTTTCGTCATCTAATCCCTTAAGTCTGAAAAAGTATAAAATAATATGAAAGGGATGAATTTTCGGTAATTTTAACAATCCGGACAAAACAAGCATTCGATCTTTTTGTGTAATAATCCCTCAAGTCCAAAAAGATTAAAATCTAAAGGAGGGATAGAACTTTCGGTCACTTTAACGAGCTGGAGAGGCCAATGGTTCGACAATATTTTCATATTTTATGAGTCAGTTGAAAAGAGCTTAAAGGAGACTTGTTTTTTGAGGAACGAGTGATAGATTCGGGTAGCAGCTGATTCCAGGTAAGGTTTGGAATTTTCCAATCACGGCAGTGTCACAAGGATGGCTAACAAGATCACTCTTCATAGCTATTCCTCAAAAGGGGTAAACGATCAAGTGGAGGTGAATGATCATCCAATACAAAGTGGAGGTGATGATGAGAACACGGCCAAGGCTTCAAAGGTTGAAGTACTACATTCACGATGGTTATTTACCGGAAATTGGTTCATTTTTTATTTTTAAATGAGCTTAAACGCTGGAGAAACACTTGCTCATTTCTTATGTTTATTTTTTAATGAGCTTGAAGTCCGTGTTAAAACTGCTCGATCCAGTCATATAATAAGAATGTCTCATCTAAAAACAACATTTTTCAAAGCTTTTCCCCACATCCTTTCTTTATGCAAGTTAGGAAACGACCAATCCTACGAGTTTAAAGGGTTAGAAGGCCTATAAATTTAAAAAAATAAATGGTCACTCTTTGCTTGCATGCCCCCAGGTATAGTGAAATAGAGTTTCGAGGTTACCCCTCAATTTGTAGACAAAACATTTGTTTTATCGGGAAAGGCCTACCTTTTTCAGGTTACCAAAGATTGTTCTATCCGTACCACAAACAAAACACTTCTTCGACGATGTCTACCGAAATAGACAAAGGTGAGTGGCGCAGACGCCTCCACTCACATAACTTTTACGAGGTAGTCTTATTCTAGCCTAATCCCATTTTCCTAAATGGACGGGTGTGTCAGACTAGTCATATATCCTTCGCAGAAACCTACCCTATACATGAAGTTTTCCTGCCGAAGCAGATTAGGGTGCATGCCTCCTGGGTTTCAGTCATGCCCTCCGAATCACTCGCACTCATCAGGAGGACGGATTGGGGATTGATGAGACATTCCTTGCGTGAAAAGACCATTCAGGGTTGGTATATGACTATTTGCTATGTGTGAACTGGGAAATGAAAGCTGGTCTACGAGCTTGACCACTCTTCCTTCGTGTGGAAAACACATTACTCTAAAGAGTGAGGAGACGATGGCTCCCATGCAATAAATATAGTCTCATCCAAGGAGTAGATTATAATCCAGGGGTCCTTGGACTACCATTACGTTCATGTGAACAGTTTTCCCTCTCAATGTTATCGGCACATTGAGAAGGATCCCTAACGGTCGACTAGTTCCTTTGTCAAAGCCTATTAGATTTCTCATTTCAGGCAAAAGCGATGGCGAACCAAGCGCTTTCCAAGCAGTTGAGGAAAGGATACTCACAGAAGCCCCTTCACCTATGATGGTACCAGCCATGACCATTCTATATATTTGAGTAATGATTCGAAATGGTACACTAGCCGGTAAACAGGGTCTGCCTAGTAGATTCCAGTCAAAGGAAACAACCAGGTTGCTTGGAGGTGGGACCGAATAGATGGCCGGATACGACTCTGAAGAACTTCCTTCCTGTGGTAAAGGAACGGGTAGACTGCCCCCATGTGCATTGGAGTCTGTGCTTACGAAGAGAATTTGAACGGTGTCGTTCTTGTTCTCTTCGGTGACTGTATCATTTGAAGATGGACCTTCTGAAGGCAAGACCGTGTCAACTGCCACCTCGACCTTTTGACTTTCGTCTAGTATGGATTCAGATGGTGTATCTTCAATGATGGACGCTTCGGCCGACCACAAGGGCGTGTCAGCCATATTTTCAACTAGTGACGGACTCGGCAAGAGTTTCTTGTATCCAGGAGGAAGTCGTAACGGTGAAATCGGACGGTCGTCCAAAACTCTTTTAGCTTCGTCTAAGAAGGGACAACAGTGGACGGCGTGATCGCCTTCACACAATTTACAAGGAAATTTATATTTTCCTTTTTGTCCAGGGGCTTCACTTTCACTAGTTGACGGTGTATGCTCAACATGATCGTCAGAGGTTGATGACACCGGATTATGCAAATGAGGAGACCAGTCCCTTAAGATCCGAGGGATGCAAGGACAATCTCGACAATAGTGGCCTCCTTTGCAAATGACACATGGCGATTTAGGCATGGTCGGTGCAGTGTGTGGACTTTCGCTAGACGATGCTTGGTTGCCCCTTTTTGCCTTTGTCTCCTTCTTCTTCTTCTCTTTCTTCTTCTCAGTCACTTGATTTTGGGCTTTACCAGCTTCATCAAGTGAAGAGGAAGGAGGAGAGGAAGAATTGGACAAAGTAGAGAGTTGGGGGGTAACTCTAATATCGTTTAGTTGCTGACTCAATTGTTCAGGAATCATGGTATTCTGAACGACAGAAGTTGAGAAGAGCCATACGGGCAAACCGATTGTCAGTCCTGGAAGAGACAATGTGGCCATATGGGGTGCACCAACATCTCCCTAAGAGGAGAAGGGACTAGGATTTCCTCCAAGGGGAACTCCTTGATTGGTGGACTCCATTTTTCTCAACATAAGATCAATGTAGGAAAGGTGACGATTATTCCGTTTAAAATAAATTTTAGACACTTTGACACAACTTGTTTTTAAATTTTTAAGAGTCGAGAAAAAACAAAATATGACTCTAGTCGCCTTCAATTTTTAATGAGCCTAAAGTGACAAGTGCTCAGATGGACATTTTCCGTTAAGGAGTCTGAAAAGGAACGAAAGGGACTGCTCTAGAAATCTAGACAGAGGGATTACCAAACCAATCACAAAACTGCAGAATAATTTTTACGGTACGGCAGTCAATCTTCCCGAATGTTGTGTTCAGTGCATTGCAATCGATAGGGTGGCAGACATAGCTTCCTCTGGATAAAGGATAAAGCATATTGTGGTCTCCCAAAATATACTCGACGGTATGTGGGAGCACAAGTCCGTACTGGCACTTATCGTCTCAAAGTGGAGGAATCGCCCAACTAACAATGAAAACAACAGTTACCAGGCTTTACGACGCCGGAATACGTCTCTAGCCTAGACTTCTAGATGTTGTGCGTTAGGTTTCAAAGCATTTTTAGATTCATTAAATTTATTTTATGGTTGATCTTTCTTAAGAAATTTGCCTTTCAGGTTCACTGCATGATGTAGATGTACAATTCCTAAAATGCAATCTAAGATGATAAACAATCATTTAATCTTCTTTTTGCAATGAAAATCCTAGCTACTAAGGAAAGAGAGATGGCGTTCTTTCAACAAAGAGCAGAGAGCACACACTATATGCACTGTCCTAAATCAAACCAACAAATAGTCTAAATGCAAATGCACATGCATGTATTTGTTTTCACCCTTCTTAATGTGTGAATGATAAAAAGAAAGCTAAGCGCAAATCTGAATTATTTTCCAAAGCGACAATTACTACCAAGTTTGTTTTCAAAAAAAATGAGGACAATGACGACACTTTGTTATTTGGAATTGAAAACTTGCTTTCGACACTTGAAAAACTACTAACTCAAATCAAATACAAGAGTAACAGTGTAATCGACTATCAAGAACAATCAGATTCTCTTCTATGACTGAAAATGACACTTGCGACACTTTCAAATCAAGAAACGACAGTACAATTACGCTACTTCTTTGTAAAGGAGAACTGAAAATGACTCAAAAATACATAAAAACATTTACAGTTCTTTGCACAATGGAGGCAGAATAACAGCAAGAAAAGGGGTTTCAAATAGAGGTGTACTGACTACAGGCAGCAAAACTCCTGAATAGAGCTGAAAAGAGTGAACACAGAAACCAAAATTTAGGGACAAGGCCTTATCTGATCAGCGCACCTGTAACACAGCGAAACTGAAATGCAACGCACCTACTACACTCGGGAAGTACGATGCATTTGAAGTTCACAGAACAGACAGTGCGCTGGACCAGGGATGAGACTTTGATTGGATTTCGGGTCACAGTTTGCAGTTCAGTTCAGGTATTTAGGCCGAGAAAGTGATAATCAGTAAATCAATCACAGGGGTAGATCTAAGGAGGTTACTAGAGCCACCACGAGGGAAATTAGAAAGCTTGTAAATCAATTGTTTAATTCATAAACAAAACCCGGAGATAGACTGAAGCACCGTTGATCTACTTTGCACTTGCATAGCAAATGCAGTTTGAAGGCTAGCTGGCTTGACTTCAAGCTCTGTCTGTAAGTTTATAAAGTAAACAAATGTAGATGAACAAACGATCTATTCGCTCCCCAGCGGAGTCGCCATTTTGTTATCGGGAAAACTAGTGTCTATGTAGAGCTTCTAGTCCCACTAAGGCTGGTAGCTACCTTAGAAACAAACACACTAAAAACTACTTTTCTTTTCCTTTATGAGAAATAGATAAGACAAGAATAAGGAGACCAACCTCTATCTTGCGCTTGGTTCCTTGCTTGATTCCTCTCTCTTCTGGTAGGTCTTTGCCACTCGCTTCCTTGTCTATCCAGCTTCAAAGAGTACCTATAGAATCAAAGTAGCATAACACTATCCAAGAACATAGATCTATTATCATAAACAACATAGGATCAGATGTAGATTGACCACACAAATGCATAAATCATCAACCATACAAGAATGTGGAGGAAAACTTGAATAGATTTATTCATAATCAAGAAAGAGCAAAGAGGATTACAACCAATTGTTCTGACCCAACATCATCCTCTCAGCAAGAAAGCCCTTCTTCACCTCATGAAAAGCTTAGATCACCCAACACTATGATATTGCACCAAGAAACCAACAACACTTCCTTACAAGATACAAAATTCCAGCCTCTTGGATCTCTGGGATGAGGGATCCATATATAGATGTCTGCAAGGGAGGTGAGTCAGCTTTTGAGATTTGATTAGTGTCTTCTCTCTAATAGTTCTTGATTCCACTTGGAGATTGATGATCTCTTACTCATCCCTCCTCGAATTCAGAGAGGCAAGTGTGACAGGAGAGGTTTCTGGAAGATTCCATGCTCCTCCACCTTGCGGATTGACCCTGCCATTTGTCCATTCTCGCCCATCACACCCCATAGAAGGGTTTTTTGACATACATCGCACCTATTGTGTGTATTCAGGTGGGATGCAACGCACTTTGCCTATGGAGCAGGTGAAATGGTCCAGTTTTGACCAGTTCTGAGCAGTTTTTCATGGAGAACTTCTGGGAGATGTCGTAATCAGTTGACCTTGTTATTTTAAGGGTTGTAACAACACCTTTAGGGACTTAGGAGCCCTTGGTTTATGGACATTTATGCTTGGGGTTGCAATGCCCAAAAATTTCTATAACACCAAGTGGAGCCACTGTTAGGTTCCTATACCAATAGGAGTCATAATTTTTGAATGACTGAGACTAAAACTATAATATGTACATACCTTTGCTTTCTACAAATGTTTTCCATATTATAAAAATTAAAAAATGTAAAGAGTGTATCTCCTAAAAGAAAAATTGAAGGAAAAAAGAATAAAAAGGTAAAAAAAGATGAAACATATGAACCCCAAAGAAAGAAAAGACCAGGAAAGTGTGCTAGTCAAAATGCCACTACTATTTACTTTTTTATGCAAAATAAATGATTGTGTGCAGTTTGTAACCTATGCCACAAATCCATGATAGTCAAAATGTTTAAACTTGGCTATTTCATGCTTTCAATTTCATGTTTATAGATAGAGAAATAAAATCTGACCAAACAGTGTAATCTTGGCAGATAAGTAGATTAGGTAGAGTAAATAAAAGGAGCTCAACTGTTTAATCTGAGCCCTTGTATGTAATAAGGTTAGACTTAGTTAGAATACCATTGTAAAATAAAAGAAAAAGGTTTTGATAAGGGTTTGCCAGCTTAATTGCACCCTAATAAAGAGAAGTAAAAATGGTAGGATGAGTAGGTGGGTAAGTAGAAGAATGGTTGCAGAATTGTCATGATTTTTAAATAAAAGCATGTTGATCACCTTCATCGTCAAAGATCTAAGTATGGACAATAATTGGGCATGTATCAAATCCACAAATTCAAATTTATTAACCTCCCTCACTCATTACACTTCTCACTTAAATAATTTCAAAGAAAAGTCTTAAGGAACTCAAAGCATATCTCTAACTTCTAGAGGGACCAGACCCTCAACCTAATGACTTATAGACCTTAAGTAGAAAAAATCCCCTCATAAACATTTATGCCTCTTCAATCCCCCTCATTCCCCTCATAAAACCCATTTTCTTAAGGTTTAAACTCTATTTTCCTAAGGGAAAGAAATTACTCCCATGTAAACCCTTTTTCCTAGAAAACCCTCAAAAATTACCTTTTTAGCCTAAGTTACAATGTGTTTATGAAAATCAAATGAATTAGATACATTACACTTAGTGCTAAAACCCATTCTTCGTCATCTTCATATTAATTTCTAACACTTATATATATATTAAATCCCAAAAATAAATATAAACCCTTCCCGTATATATATCAATAAAACCCTTACATTAATATCCCACCCCAAAAGTTTGAAATATAAAATTTATGAATAAAACCCGACATAATTAATCAATCCAGGGTTAATTACAAGTCCAACCATCCACCAATGAAATCACCCCCAATGCCCTTAATCCACCATAATCCGTGATTAATTAAAACTTTCTACTTTTAAACCCTCGCCGAGCCCCCCCACTACCGTTCGTGCATCTTCATGAACCGACCACCACCCAATCTTCCCCCGTCAAATCTAATGATCCTTGTTGACTTTGCAAGGCCTTCGAAGACCAACCTTTACCTGCCCAATATGGGTGGTTTCCTGTTGGGCCCCAATGCTATGTGGTGCCCAATGAATGGCATTAGGCAACCTGTCCCTAATATCGCTAAGCACCCAAAAGCTACACGAAACAAACCACCCACCGACCGCCGGCTACTCAATAAACCATCTACTATTCAGTTCACGCCATATTTTAAAAGTTTTCCCATTAAAGTTCAAAGCCCAAGAACCCAGGTTTTCTCGCCCTTCGCCCATTCTACTATGTAAACTTATGACACCCTTCTTCTCCACCTGAAACCTCTGCTAACCAATTCAAGTATATTTTACCTCCCGAAATCACTTTGGACTCACTCCATAGACTTATAAAGCTTGATAAATCCATTAATGACCCTCCCTATCAACCCAACGTTTTCCTAATAGTTTGTTTTATTTTACAGGTGATCAGAAGACTGCAACCTTAGATAAATAGTCTTAGTACTAGTCATAAGACCTATTTAATTTGATATTGTTATCAAATCTATTCAAACAGAGATGGAAAATAAAACATACAGTTAAAAGACAAGTAGAGGAAACATGAAATTAAATGATTTACTGTTAAAATAGAGAGTAAAAAACCTAAAATATACAGTGAAGGTAAAAGGACACAGTAAAGAACAGTTAAAGTGTATCAAGATTAAAGAGTATCAGATTGAAGACCAAGTCAAATAAATCAACTAGCATGAAGATAAACAGCAGGGAAGATAGTTACAGAGCATACAAATTCATGTCAAAGTGAAGACAAATGAAAGAATAGAGTGGTAAAAGTAAACAGTAAAAGTAAACATGGAGGTAGTAAGGGTTAAATAGAGATGAAAACAATTTCACCAGAAACAATGAAGTTTATCCAGAGTAAAAGAGAAAAATAGTTGAAAGAAATTTAAGGTTAAAAGATGAAATCAGAACAGGAATGGTACATTCTTCATAAATTTCCTGTTTAAGTCATAGTTTTGCAGAAACTATTGTGACCAATGTGAGATGTATTTTGAGATACGGGAGGAGGTTTGTGTTCCTAAAATGCTAATCAATGAAAAACTATCTCACGTTTTACACAGATATTACCAAAAGTGAGATAAGTTCATGTCTTCACAGCCTATTGTTTGGACTGTGTAGAGTCAAGTTTTTGATATCTATTTGCAGAGCATAGTGTGAATAGATGGCAAAGCTTTCTGGGAAAATGAGAGACGTTTTCTTTAAACACATACTTATCTACAATAACCTCTTTCACTTTTTACATATCTATCACGGATTGAGATATACAAAAGTATCAATGGACCCTAATCTTCCAGAATTGCTCGAGCAGAATGCACAAACAAAGAATGCAGTTAGTGGCTTGGATGCATCATCATCAATTAAGAGTTGCTATGAAATTTGAAACTCTCTTCTTTGTCACCATAAATCCATAAACATAGTGCCAAATAGATTCATTAGTTTTGAATTTCCTTTATTTAAGTTCTATTAATGTAAAACAGTTTGAGATATTTGTAAAACCAATCTTGATATATTTTCAAGATATTTCAGTTTAGAATTTATATAAATACTTCTTCATTTGAAGTATTTGGGGTGGATTAAAGGACATTTCTATAGACATTTTCTTCTCAAGTTAAGGAGCTATTGTAATCAAGATTGGATTGGCTTGCTGGATCATGGAATAAAGTTAAAGACATTTCATAGGATTCTTATGCACAATGGAAATCAAATAAGTATTATCTCTCATGTTTATTATTGTTTTCTCTTCATGTTATAAATATTCACATATGTCTCTATGAAATCTGAATGGTGAACAAGGAATGATATTTCAGAATTAGCTTTAATGCTCTCTATCTTGATTGTTTACTTTCTCTATGTTTTCTGCTAAACTATCTTGGTCTAGGATTTCTTAATTGCTCCCCTGCTTCTGTAGCTTTCCCCTCTAGGTCCATAGTAAAGGATTCTTAGTTGCCCTTTGCTACTGATCTCCTTCTGCTCTTCTTCGTGAGCCCAGTCTAAGGATTCTTCATTGCCCTTTCACCCTAGTTAGGACTACATCATCTATTGGAACCTGAAGATTTGCCTTTTGCTTTGCTAGCTTTCCCTGTGAACTCTTCCTTTAGTGATTGATCTAATCCAGTTAAGCCATACTTTGATTGACTCCATAGCCCAATGGCTTGAAAGCCTTCCTTTGTCCATCTGTTCCTATAATTCCACCACCCAACCAAAATCAAAACCTTATGAGCACTAAGAACTAGCCTAAAATCCCACCAAAAGAAGGTTTAATTATAAAGAGAGAGCCCTATCTAGACTTAGGTTGGCTAGAACCCAAGTCTAAAAGATTGGTTTGTGGTTACCTTGGAAATTTCTTTCTTTAACCTTGAAGAAAATTCCGAGTGATAACATAGTGGAGACCATACTGGGGAGAACTAACATTTTCTTCCGAATTGTTTTACAAGTTTAGATCTGATCTATGATGGTGGACAGTGATCAGACACACAAAGGTTAAAATCATCCACCTGGCGACTCCAAAATAAATTCTACGGTGAAGACTCCACTTGAGGAATGAACCTGAAAGAAATATGTGGAAAGATCAGGCTTTTAACTTGGATTGTTATCCAAGACATTATGTTCTTTCTCATCAAGAAATTTTTCAATGTATATAGTATTTTAGAGAAGATCTTTGATTAGTTTTTAATTATTTTCCTTTGGAAATTGTAAATATAAAACATCCTTACACATTTGAGCATCATTCTTCTGACTCTTATAATGATCATTTTCCAATCAAGAAGCCTCAAATAATCAAGACTCCACTATTAAAAGAATCCAGAGTTCTTGAGAACCTATGGTGACTCCATTCTAGCATTAAAGTGTTTTCAAGATGTATTCAGGAATACAACGCAGGTATGCTCCTTTAGACAGGTTAAAGCTTCAAGGTGTTCCAAATCCTATGCCCAACGTTGATTGGTCAAAAAATATTCCATTATTTAAAGATGAAATAGGAAATGATGCTGCTTTACAGTTATTTATGTTTCATATGCACATCCGAAAGTTTAAAGTTAAATTCCACGAAGATTGTCATATGAAAATATTTATGGCAACTTTAGAGGAAAAGGCTAGATCTTGGTATGAAAATTTACTAGCCTCTAGCGTATGTTCTTTAAAGAATTTTCATACTATGTTTCATGACAAATACAAGGAAAGTTATTCATCTTTGTTGCTAATTCAAGACTGTTGTGACAATTTCAAAAGTTTTATTCAATATATGGAAGATTACTATGATGATGATCAGTTTATGGATTATGAAATATTAGAGGTTTTAGAAGAAATGCCTTTTCAAAAAGTAGAAGCCTTGCTTGAATTATCTTCTCCTCGGGAAGAAAAAGATGATGTATGTTGTTTAGAGGTCCATGAAGTTTCCCCGCAGGAAGAAATTCTTGCAGCACAACAAATTGATCAATGCAAAGAAGAAATTCAGCTCCCTGAACTGGCTCAAGTAGAAGATAGTAGTGAAAATCAGTAGCAGACCAGTGATCAGGAGATAGAGGTGGTTGAGCTTAAAAGTATTGATCCACAAGAGCATCTTCAGCAAGTAGTGGTTTCTTTAGAAATTAAAGACCAGTCAAATTTATTGGATGAAAACCATCTCTAAAATTTTCTCTCCTTGGATATAAATAAAATAAGACAACATATTTTAATAGATGATGATCTTTCATTTGAAATTAATGAGTGTTTGCAACTCCCTTGCTAGCTTCTACATGACAAAGATAATCATGATCTTTCATCTGAAATTAATGAGATTTTGAAACTCCCTTGCAAGCTTCTACATGACAAAGATAATGATAAAGACTTTCCTGTTGTATATGATATGGTTGATGAAGATCAAGAGCATTCAGAGCACTTGGTTACAATGGATAACAAGGAGGAGAAACAATTATAGAATCACTTAAATCAAGCAGCATTTTGGAATGAGGTTTGTTTTCCTGTTACAAACCATCCAGAAGATCTTATATGGAAGGATTACCATTATCCTTTGATCAATGTATTGTAGTCATCAACAGAAGAAGAGTTTGCCATGTTCATCAATAGAGCTATTAAATCTAGTGGAAGAGTTGAAATGCTATTTTCTGAATTTACTTTTCTACATAGAAAAGTGGAATGCAAACTTCTGTTAAGTATCCATTTACATGACTGGTTGCATTGGAAATTTTTTATTACTTGATATGGCAGCATTTTTAATCAGACTACAGTAGGTATATGAGTGCAAATAAGCTTAATAGTCTGAGCATAGATCAGATTTCAGTTTGCAAAAAGTGGCTACAATTTTAGTTCAAGATTTTTAGTCACAAAGATTATACAACAGAGCATATACATCTGTGGGATTGGCCCAATGGATTAGGCTACTAGTCGACGGTGTTCTTGATATTTCACAAGGAAATGCCATCACCAAGTGGAGCCACTGTTAGGTTCCTATACCAATAGGAGTCATAATTTTTGAATGACTCAGACTAAAACTATAATATGTACATACCTTTGCTTTCTACAAACGTTTTCCATATTATAAAAATTAAAAAATGTAAGGAGGGTATGTCTTAAAAGAAAAATCAAAGGAAAAAATGAATAAAAAGGTCAAAAAAGATGAAAAATATGAACCCCAAAGAAAGAAATGGCCAGGAAAGTGTTCTAGTCAAAATGCCATTACTATTAACTTTTTTATGCAAAATAAATGGCTGTGTGCAGTTTGTAACCTATGCCACAAATCCATGATAGTCAAAATTTTTAAACTTGGCTATTTCATGCTTTCAATTTCATGTTCATAGATAGAGAAATAAAATTTGACCAAACAGTGTAATCTTGGCAGATAAGTAGATAGGTAGAGTAAATAAAAGGAGCTCAACTGTTTAATCTGAGCCCTTGGATGTAATAAGGTTAGAATCAGTTAGAATACCATTGTAAAAAAAAAAAGAAAAAGGTTTTTATAAGGGTTCGCCAACTTAAGTGCACCATAATAAAGAGAGGTAAAAATGGTAAGATGAGTAGGTGGGTAAGTAGAAGAATGCTTGCAGAATTGTGATGATTGTTAGATAAAAGCATGTTGATCACCATCATAATCAAAGTTCCAAGTATGGATAATAATTGGGCATGTATCAAACCCACAAAATCAAATTGATTAACCTCCCTCACTCATTACACTTTTCACTTAACTAATTTCCAAGAAAAGTCCTAAGTGCCTAAAATCTTAAGTCAAAGGGGCTTAGAGCATTTCTCTGACTTCTGGAGCAACCGGACCCTTGGCCTAATGATTTATAGACCTTAAGTACAAGAAATCCCCTCATAAACATTTATCCCTCTTCGTTGCCCCTCATTACCCTCATAAAACCCCTTTTCCTAAGGTTTAAAATCTATTTTCCTAAGGGAAAGAAATTACTGAGTTGTAAACCATTTTTCCTAAAGAACCCTCAAAAATTACCTTTTTAGCCTAAGTTACAATGTGTTTATGAAAATAAAATGAATTAGATACATTACACTTAGCGCTAAAACCCATTCTTTGCCATCTTCATATTAATTTCTAGCACTTATATATGTATTAAATCCCAAAAAGAAATATAAACCCTTCCCGTATATATATCAATAAAACCCTTACATTAATACCCCGCCCCGAAAGTTTGAAATATAAACTTTATGAATAAAACCCGACATAATTAATCTATCTATGGTTAATTACAAGTCAAACCATCTGCCAATGAAATCACCCTCGATTCCCTTAATCAACCATAATCTGCGATTCATTAAAACCCACCACTTTTAAACCCTCGTTGGGCCCCCACACTACCATTCATGCATCTTCATGAACCGACCACCACCCGATCTTCCCCCATCAAGTCTAACGATCCTCGTTGATTTCACAAGGCCTCCGAAGACTAGCCTTTACCTGCCCAATATGGGTGGTTTCCTGTTGGGCCCCAATGCTACGTGTTGCTCGATGCGGCCTCCCCCCAAAACTATCAGGCACCCAAAAGCTGTGCGAAACAAACTGCTTACCGCTTGCCCACTACGCTACAAACCGTCTATTGTTCATTTCGGGCCATATTTTAAAAGTTTTCCCATTAAAGTTCAAACCCCAAGAACCCAGGTTTTCTCGCCCTTCACCCATTCTACTGTGTAAACTTATGAAACCCTTCTGCTCCACCGAAAGCCTCTTCTAACGAATTCAAGTATGGTTTACCTCCCGAAATCACTTTGGACACACTCCATAGACCTATAAAGCTCGATAAGTTCATTAATGACCCTCCCTGTCAACCCAACGTTTTCTTAATAGTTTGTTTTATTTTACAGGCAATCAGAAGACCGCAACCTTGGATAAATAGTCTTAATACTAGTCATAAGACCTGTTTACTCCAATATCGTTATCAAATCTATTCAAACAAAGATGAAAAATAAAACATACAATTAAAAGACAAGTAGAGGAAACATGAAATTAAATGATTTAATATTGAAACAGACAGTAAAAAACCTAAAATATACAGTGAAGGCAAAAGGACACAGTAAAGAACAATCAAATTGTATTAGGTTCAAAGAGTATTAGATTGAAGATCAAGTAAAGTAAATTAGCCAGCATGAAGATAAACAATAGGGAATACAGTTACAGAGCATACAAATTCATGTCAAAGTGAAGACATATGAAAAAATAGAGCTGTAAAAGAAAACAGTAAAAGTAAATAGTAAAAGCAAACATGGAGTCATGAAGGGTTAAACAGAGATGAAAACACTTTCACCAGCAATAATGAATTTTATCCAAAGTAAAAGTGAAAAACAGTTAAAAGGAATTTAAGGTTAAAAGATGAAATCAGAGTAGAAATGGTACATTCTTCAGAAATTTCCTGTTTAAGCCATAGTTTTTCAGAAACTATTATAACGAATGAAAGATGTATTTTGAGATATGGTAGCTAGTTTTTGTTCTTAAAAGGCTAATCTACAAAAGCCTATCTCACTTTTTACATAGGTATTACCAAAAGTGATATAAGTTCATGTCTTCAAAACCTATTGTTCAGACTGTGTAAAGTCATGTTTTTGACATCTCTTTGCAGAGAATATTGTGAACAGATGGAGCTGAATTTTGGGAAACTAAGAGAGGTTGATCTCAAACACATAATTATCAACAATAACCTCCTTCACTTTTTACATATCTATCACGGATTGAGATATACAAAAGTACCAATGGACCCTAATCTTGTAGAATTGTTGGAGCAGAATGCACAAAGAAAGTTCATGACTGGGATGCCTCATCATCAATTAATAGTTGCTATCAAATTCGACTTTCTCTTCTTTTTCACCATAAATCCATAAAAATAGTCCAAAATAGATTCATTTGTTTTGAATTTCATTTATTTAAGTTCTATTAAAGTAAAACAATTTGAAATATTTGTAAAACCAATCTTGATATTTTTTCAAGATATTTCAGTTTAGAATTTGTATAAATACTTCCTCATTTGAAGTATTTGGGGTGGATTCAAAGTCATTTCTATAGAAATTTTCTTCTCAAGTTAAGGAGCTATTGTAATCAAGATTGGATTGGCTTGCTGGATCATGGAATAAAGTTAAAGACATTTCACAGGATTCTTGTGCACAACAGAAATCAAATAAGTATTATCTCTCATGTTTAGTACTATTTTCTCTTCATGTTTATAAATATTCACATATGTCTCTTTGAAATTTGAATGGGAAACAAGAAATGATTTTTCAGAATTAGCTTTAATGTTGTCTGTCTTGATTGTTTACTTTCTCTATGTTTTCTACTAAACTATCTTGGTCTGGGAATTTTTAATTTCTCCCTTAATTCCGTAGTTTTCCCCCCTAGGTCCATAATAAAGGATTCTTAGTTGCCCTTTGCTACTGATCTCCTTTTTCTCTTCATCTTAAGCCCGGTCTAAGAATTCCTCATTGCCCTTTCACCCTAGTTAGGAGTACATCATCTATTGGAACTTGAAGATTTTCCTTTTGCTTTGCTAGCCTGCCCTATGAACTCTTACTTTAGTGATTGATCTGATCCAGTTAAGCCATCCCTTGATTGAATCCATATCCCAATGGCTTGAAAGCCTTGCTCTGTCCATCCTTTCCCAAAAATCCACCACCCAACCAAAATCAAAACCTTATGAACATTAAGAACTAGCCTAAAATCCCACCAAAACAAAGTTAAATTATAAAGAGAGAGTCCTCTCTGGACTTAGGTTGGCTAAAAATTGAGTATAAAAGATTGGTTTGTGGTTACCTCAGAAATTTCTTTCTTTAACCTTGAAGAAAATTCTAAGTGATAACAGGTATCAGGCCAGGTCTTTCAGAAGAATCTTGATCGCTTAAAGGAAGATTTTTCATGATGAACAATCATGAAGGCACGGGATCTATAATACCACCAATATTCAATGGGAACAACTTTGTATATTGGAAAATAAGAACCAGGGCCTATCTTGAGTCTCCTGGAGCCGATGTTTCGGAAATTGTGGAAGGAGGAAGTCAATTTCCAGCAGTAATACCTACAAATTTAGCAAGTAAGAAGTTATACGAAACCAATGCCAAAGCAGTAAATACGTTATTGGGAAGTCTGTCAGAATCATAATTCGTCAAATTCATGCAACTCAAGAGAACCAAAGAGATATGGAACAAAATCATTCAGAGCTATGAAGGAGACTCCCAGGTAAAATGTGCTAAGCTCCAAACTCTATGAATTTAGTATGAAACTCTTAAGATGCATACTGATGAGAGTATTGCTAGTTACCTATTATGTTTAGATGAGATTGTTAATTGCATAAAGAATTTGGGTGAAGAGATAAAGAAAGCTACTTCAATTGAGAAAATTTTGAGATATTTGTCTTCTAAATTTGAGTCAAAAGTATTTACCATAGAATAAAAACAAGATCTTCAAACTATTACTGTGCTTCAACTCCAAGGAATCCTAATTGCCTTTGAAATGAGGAAAGGAGGTCCATCAGATATGAGAGAAGCCGATTTTAAAGCTTCAGCAAAGGGAAATGAAAAGGAAGAACACAATGAACCCGTTTACATTTAAGAAGAAGAAGATGAGCTAAATTTTCTCAAGAATCTTCAACGAGGTTCTGAAAGATTTAGAGGTAAGATACCATTCAAATGATTTTCTTGTGGTAGAGTCGGCCACTATGCTACCAAATGTCGTCACAAAGATAAATATGAAAAGGGAAAGGAATATGCAAAAAGAAATAGAAACCAGGTTGTCAATAAAAGGAGCTACTGTACTCATGAAGATAGTGATGGTTTATCTAATAGTGATGAACATGAAACTGGACAAGATTATAGACTACTCATGTCTTATGACAATGATGATTTTTTGGATGCCTTAGAAGAGGAAGACTTTCTTGAAGAAATCAAAAAACTCAAAATATGTTTAGAATAAAATAATATGATCATGGATACGTTGACACATCAACTCACTGAAAGATAAAAACACAATGAAAATCTAGAATGTGAAATTGTGAGTCTAAGAAAAGAACTGGAGAAGACAAAATCTCTTAATCTTATATTTGCTAAAGGATTAGAAACTTTAAATGAAATCATCAAAGTTCAGCATTCTCCTATTATAAAGATAGGTCCTGGATATACTGAAGAATCATCTCAATCATAGAATTCGTCAGCCTCCACCACAAGCTATCTTGATGCAACAAAGACCAGTGAACAGTATGTCAATCATCAGCAAAGGCCTAAAAGTACTCATCAGGTAAATCATGCTCAATTTACTCAAAGGATGAATATCAGTAGAAGCTTCAACCAATAGGTAAACAATGCCAAAATATTATATGATCATAGAAACTTCCTTAATGGACAATGTTTTTCATGCCATAACTTTGGGCATAAGGTTTCTCAATGTGTTGCTTACAAAACCATCATGACTAGAGAAGCATGAAATGAAAGGAGTGCAACAGGAATCAAGAAAAGTTCCTATAATAACGTTTCTCCTCTTGAAGATAAAATAGAATGTCCAATTTTTAACAAATTTGGTCATGAAGAATCTGAAGGGAGGAGAAAATTTTGGCCAACACTTCAAAAGGAGAAAACATCATCAAATTCCAAGATATGGGGAAAGAAGGATTCTCAATTAGAAAGATGTGGCATAGCTCTATATCTAGAAGGACAAGAGAATCAGTGGTACATCAACATTGGATGCTCCAAACACATGACAAGTGACAAAGAGAAACTTCATTCATATAATGCTTTAGAAAAGGAAAAGAATGTCTGATTTGGAAGTGACACACCAGCTATCATTAAAGGTAAAGGTTATGTTTTCTTGAAAGAAAAGGTTAAAGCAGGAAATGTCATGTATGTAGATGGTTTGAAGCATAACTTGTAGAGTGTCTGTCAAATGTGTGATCAAGGAAATGAAGTTGTGTTTCAATCAAATGGATGTGTGGTTCGTGAGCTTGATATAGGAAAGACTGTAATCAAAGGTACAAGAACTCAAAACAATTTATACATACTCAAAGGAGGACAACAACAATGTTATCTAAGAAGAACAAATGAAAATTGGCTATGGCACAGAAGATTGGGGCATCTAAGCTTTTCTCAAATAATAAAAGCATGCAAGCTCAAGGCGATCCGTGATCTTCCAGATATCAGCATCCCAAAAAATACCATATGTAAACCATGTCAAGTAGGTAAGAAAACAAGAGTTCATTTCAGTGAAAAGAAGGATCAAAAAGTAAGCCTCTTGAACTTATCCATACTGATTTATGTGAACCAACAAGGAAAAAGTCACCTCGTGAAGAAGAATACTTTATTTTATTTATTGATGATTTTTCCAAGATGTGTTGGATAGGTCTACGAAAGCATAAAGATGAAGCATTTGAAAATTTTAAAGCCTTCAAAGCTTTAGTTGAAAATGAATCAGATAAAAAAATCAAATGTCTCAGATCTGATTGAGGGGGAGAATTCATATCAGAAGAATTATTTGAGTTTTGTGAACAACATGGAATAAAAAGGCAATTCTCCATCACCAAAACTCCTCAACAAAATGGTGTGGTGGAAATAATGAACGAAATAGTTCAAAAAATGGCTCAAGTGATGCGTGATGAATCTGGAACTACTACAACCTTCTCAGGTGAAGATGCATTTTTTTCATGACTATTCTCAACAAAGCGAATGTTCAGGTAAATAGCGATGAACTTTGGTATAGGAAGCCTCCTACTGTAAACACTTTAGAGTTTTTGGAAGAACATGTTTCATCGAAAGGACTGATGAAAAACTTGGTAAGTTTGAACCCAGAGGAGATGAAGGAATTATTCTTGGTTATTCATCCAAATGTAAAGGATACAAATGTTATGATAAAAGACTTTGGAAAATTTTTGAATGCATTGATGTTGTAATTGATGAAGCAGGCAAAGATTCAGAACAAATGAAATCAAGAGAGGAATATGACAATGAGGAAGATGAGGAATGCTTTCCCATATCAAATCAAAATCATATAGAAGAAGAAACCAATGAAGCACCAGAAGAAGATACAACACACAAGGAAATGACTCCATCTAGTTATGTTCAGAAGAATCATCCATAATCTCAAATTCTAGGAGAAAAAGGGTCTGTAGTACAGACAAGAAGAACTCTTATAGGGACTGTTATCACTCAGAAGTTTTCCCTAGAAGCTATAAAAATAAGGAATCATCTGAGGTAACCACAAACCATTCTTTTAGGCTCAGTTTTTAGCCAACCTAAGTCTAGAGAGGGCTCTCTCTTTATGATTTATCTTTGTTTTTATTAGATTTTAGGCTAGTTCTTAGTGTTCATGAGGATTTTGATTTTAGATTGAAGGTTGGGTGGTGGAATTCTTGGAATAGATGGATAGATTTAGGTATTCAAGCCATTGGGCTATGGAGTCAATCAATGGATAGCATAATTGGACTAGATCATTAAAGGGAATGTTCACAGGGTGGGCTAGCAAAGAAAAAGGCAAATCTTCAGGTCTAATGGATGAAATGGTTCTAACCAGGGTGAAAGGGCAATGAAGAATCCTTGGATCAGGATCAGAATGAAGGAAAGAAGGTGATCATGAACAAAGGGCAATTAATAATCCTTTCCTATAGACTAGGGGGAGAAACTACATAAACTATGGAGCAGTTAAGAATTCCCTAACTAAGATAGTTTAGTGGAAAACATTTAAAATGTAAACAGTCAAGACAGAGTGCATTCAAGCAATTTCTGAAATATCATTCCATGTTACACATTTATATTTTAGACAAACAAACAAGATTATGGAGACACATAAGAGAAATAACAATAAACATCAGAGAATACTTGTTTGTATTTCGCTTTACACAAGAATCCTGCAAAATATCTGAGCTTTATTCCTTGATCCAGCGAGCCAATCCAGTCATTGATACAATATAACTTTGACTTGAGAGAAAAGTCTATAGAAATATCATTGAATCCACCCTACATACTTTGAAATATAAATTATTTATACAAAAATATCTACAAAATATCTCATAACAATCTGAGATTTAATCTAGGGAATCAAAATATTTTCAAGCATGAAGATAGAGATAGATGGAAAAATGCATCATGATGTCCCTTTTATTGTGGTAGTGTTGGCTGTTTCTGTTGAGTTTTAAGCCCTTTAAGTTGGTTGATGGTTGGGGTATTTCCATGCTAGAGCCTTCTTTACTTTTTTCTTTCACTAATACTCTTTGACTCTGTTACTTTTTGACCCTGCTGATCTGTCTTTTACCTGTTTCATCTGGCTGCCTATAGATTTACTATGGTAACTTCCCGATGTAAAAGTTTTCATAGTAGATCTATCATTTTCTCCTACCATTCATCCTCAGGTAACTTTACTTTCAACATTCTTCTGTAAATTTCGACCGCCTCTATGTATTTTGCAAAATTGGGCTTGGTGACAAACAAATGTTTCACCTCATGTTCTAGGAAAAATAGATTTTCCAAAGTATCATAAAATATTTTTCCAGTTGTCAGGGTTTTTATACCTATTAAAGAACTGGCCTATTCCTTAGCCAATTGCCTAAGTATGTCATTATAGTGCAATTGGCTCATGAGTTTATCATTAATGACCATAGAAATGGGAAGGCCTCTGTCCCTCGAAATTTGAAATTTGGCCATAAACCTATCAATGGCTACCTGCACGTTGTGGCACTTTTCTTCCAAGTTGAGCATAACGTTTCTTTTGAAAAGAAAATTTTAACCTCTAGAATGGCTTCGGTCCTATCCTCTATACCAAGCTCATTGAGCTCATATCTATTCTTACTGTTCAGGAAGTGGATGAGTTGATTGGCATCCTCAAGTTGGTTTCCTAACTCTTTCCTTACTTTCTGGATAGCCTCAGTGGCTACCTTCATCAATTCAGTTTGCTCAAATATAACTTGAATTGATGGCCAAATATCATTGACAGAGTCAATGATATGGGCCCAAAGCATTTCTTTAGTCTATCCTAGTGGCTTCTACAGTGTTAAATCTTTCTCTAGCACTTTAATTTTCTCACCCATCCTTAGGGCTTTCTTTGTTTCTTCTCTTTGTTGAATTTGGGCAAGCTTACAATAAGTTTCTAAGCTTGCCACTTTCTCCTTTATCCTTTTGATCTCTATTCCCTAGATTGACATCTCCTCCATGGATTTTACCAGCTCTGTTGTTTTCTCTGTTGGTGTGCATGCTGCTGTAGATTCAGTTGTGATTGTTAGTGTTATGGCAGGTGGAGCTGTAGGTGCCAATGATGCTACCAATGTAGAAGGAACTATTGTTGTCACTGTGGGAATGGAAGTTGTGGGAGTTGTTGCCAGGTCATTTTGTTTGGACTGAATCAAAATGTCCAACTCTTTCTTTGTCTCTTTTAGTTGGGAATTTAGCTTTAGGACCAAGTCCATGTGCTGTTCATGTCCTTTTTGTGCCTCCAAGACTTCTACTATTTGTGGGTGATGCAACTCGGGATTCCTGAGCTGTTTCTTCAGAGCAGCTATATCATCATTCTTTTTCTTTATTAGATTTTATGTGGCCTTTACATCTTTGGGATCGTGTCCCAACTCAATGACTAAGTCCTCTAAGGACTTAATTTTGGTATCTTTGGCCTATGGAGAGGCCTTCTCCAACTAGAAATGTGTTGATATATTATTCAGGGAGTTTTGAAATTGGTGGGTAGCGATGGCTTTCCATGTCAAGGTAGAGTAAATCATCTCCCCTATCTTCTTGTGCAGCTCAATCTGGTCAATAGGATGAATGTCCTTTGCCAGTACTCCAAAGTCTATCTTTTTGAAGTCTGTTGTTGTTCTCGGTTGCTGAGTAGTGAGCTTCATGAATGTCATTTGCATATTCCCCTCTTTTACATCATAGGCTGACATAATCCTTATCTGATTGGTAGGGGTCATCTTCAAGTACTGTGCATACGTCTGGGCTTTCAACCTCTGATTTCTAGCTTTTATTTCTTTGTATATTTCTTTGATGTCTTGGTGTTTGTTTGCTAGCATTCTGAAAGAGGATACCTCCACACTTTGCTATCTTTCCAATATCTAGGTATGTGATGCGGAAGGTTCTAGGATGCCTCCAGAGGGAGTGGCATGCTTGCTCCCTTCTCTTTCTATGCTTGTAACATCAGTTGTCTCCTCTGTATATTCCTTCTCAAAGGCAAGATTCATTATTTTCCTCTTTGCTTGGCTTGTCTCTGCATAGGCTGGAGGTGTTGTTCTTCCTAAAGGAGTGGCCCCTTCCCTATTACTTTTGAGGTTTTTCTCCTCATTTAGAGCAGTCTGTAAGACTGGGGGGCTACTCATGGTGGCCTCTGGCCTGTCTATCTTCTCTGATTTTTCTGGTATATCTGATTTGTATCGTGCTTCTTACTCTTCTAGAGCTTCTGACTCTTATTGTAACTGTGATTCTTCTTGGACCTGTGATCTTCCAGGCATCTACAAGAAAAAACCCTAATCAAGTTGTTTCTCTAGATAAATTAAATTGTTTTCCACAACAATTTTAGTGCTACCCCTTTCTTCTAAAGTATTCTCCACCCATTCCAATTGATTGGCATATTTTCCTATTTCAGGGATTTGGTGGTGAATGTAGGGAGCCATCTTGTTTTTCTGTCCTCTATTGCAGATGAAGTCCAAGGGATCATATCTCCATACGAATCTCTATTTTAGATTTAGCCTTTGAAGAATTTGGCATGCTCCTTTTCAGCTTCTCTGCTGTTACAAATAAATGGGCCTAATTGGTCTTAGATCCCGAGCTGGGCCTTCTTTTTGGCTTTGACAAAATGTACCTCATCTGAATTGATTATCTGCCTGTAGTACTCCAGAGAAAATAACCTCATCAGGAGGTATATGGGTAACTTATATGGGGCTAACTCACAACCATAAATTCTAATCTCAGTGTAGTTTTGGTACAAGTACCAATCCCCTACTTTTTGCTACTTTAAGAGTTGCAAGATCCTCCTTATATAAGAACTGATTCTTGGAGGAGGGCTTCCTAGCAAAATTGTCACAATGGGATGTACAAATAGGTATATGAAGTCTGTATATGGATATGGAGAATCACATTTATGGAGCAATGGAGTCCAGAAATTACTGATCTAGGGTGACCTTTTGTATCAAGTTTCTAGAGAGTAAAGGGGAACTTATCTGCTTGGTAGTATAGAAAAAGGTGATACAAGACAGAAGAATACTTAAAGACTCTCTCATTACTCACCCTTAGAAATTGGTCATGCATCCTATCAGCGATAAACTTGGCATAATCATACATGACAGCATGAGGTTGTCCTGAAGTGAAGATGGACATGAAAACCAGGATGATTTCATCTATATACTCACTGGTGGTGTAACCTAGGACACTAGATATCATTGCTACAATGTCCTGACCAGATGGGGAAAATATGGTAGCCACATATGGAAGAGGATCTTTTGGGATATACTTTTCCTCCCTAGTGAAGGTTTGGAACATCTCAGCAAGTTTTGCAGTGGTAATATTGGGGAATCGGTCTAATAAGTCTCCAATTGAGATACGAGTTAGGTTTTGGCCAGGTTGAAGTTGTAGCATCTCATTTACCGATTCATCAGTGATGGTGAAAAGTATAGTTTGGTTAGGGGAAATCACTGTTGTTTGATTGGGGATATAATTTGCATGGCAGTAATGGACAATTTCTGGGAAAATGTGAACTTCAAGGAATTGGTACTTAGGCAAATTGGACTCCCAAAGACCAATTTTATCAGCATGGTTTAAGTATTGATCTCTATATCGGTAATATAGTTTGAGAGGGGATTCACGGACAAAGGTGTCCTTCACTTGGAAATCTTTATCAGCCAAGGAGAGGTGGTCTAGGTCCAGGTGAGGAGTGGAAATAGGTCTGATATCCATGGAGATTGGGGTGGCCATTCTTAGTTCTTGTGGATTTGAGAATGGGGGAGGAAATGTTTTAGTCTGTTAGGGTAATGGTGGTTCAATTCTAGGTGGGTTTGTGTTACTGGAGTTCCTTTTTTATTTTAATTAAGAAAAATTAGTGACTAGTTCTGAAATTGACAGTGTTTTTCAGTGAATTATGGCTTAAATACGTGGAATTGAAGAAAACTAGGTCTGAACTGGGTGACTGGCAACTGTGAATGGTCAAAAAGGTTTCGAGCAGGTTGGAAGGCAATCTGGGAGCTTTGTGGTGTCTTCAGGTACAATTATACATGGGTTGACAACTTCAACGTTCACAGGTGTGTGCATGGAGGTTTACAGTTGAAAAAATGATAAAAACAAATGATTTAGGGCTATTTGGCTTTATGCAGGAAAGCCAAAATTGGTAGGTACGGGTGAACAGTGGTTGTTTGTCAAGTAGCAGGGTGAACAATAGCTATTTTGGCATGTAGTGGGCTGGTGGTAAGTGGTTTCCATTGCACCGCTTTTGGGCGCTTGGTGGTATTGGGGGGAGGCCACCCGATTCCATTCATTGAGTGACACGTAGTCTCGGGGGCCCAGTGGAAAACAACTCTTTTTGGGTAGGTAATGTTCGGATGCCGAGCCCTTCCAAAATGGATGAGGAATGTCAGATGTGGAGGGGAGTGATCGTGTGGCGATTGGGTAGTGGAGTTGCATGGAAGGTAGTGGGTGGGGGGGGGATTTAAGCATGGTGGTTTTTGATCTAATGAGGGATTAAGGCGAGGTTAAGGTATCAAGGTGATTAGTGGTAGGATTTAATTGGGTTTTTAGACTAACTTAATCGCGGATCGATTAATTAGTGGATTTGGGTAGAAAATTATAGTTTATATAATTAAACTAGGGTGGGGTTAATAAATATTTCGAGAGCTAACTATATACGGGAAATGGGATTTTGTTTAGGATTTAATAAAAAAATTAGTAATTAGTAAAATGAGCAGAAAGGGGCACAACACCCTAAGTATATGTTATTTCATGTTTTTAATGCTTTTCCATAAAACTTAACGTATAGTGCTTTTGTGGGTTTTTGATATGAAAATGAGTTATGTGGGGGAATAAAGAATTTTCCTAGGTAGAATAATTTTAACCTTAGGAAAGAGTATTATTTGGGAAAATGAATGAAATGAAGGGGGGAATGAATGTTTATAAGGGGATTTTAGTACTTACTACCTATAAGTCATTGAGCCAAGGGTCTGGTCCCTCCAAAAGTCAGAGAAATGCTCTGAGCCTTTTGACATAGGGTTTTCTAAGTACTTTGAACTTTATTGTGGGAAATAGTTAAGAAAAAGATGAAATGAATGAGAGAAATTAATTAGTTGACTTTGATATCCATTTGCATGCTTAAGTGCCCATTCACATTTGGAACTTTTATGATGAAAAAGATGATACACATGCTTTTGTCTAATCAATCATCGAAATTCTGCAACCTTTCTGGTGGGATCCAGTATTGCAGCAATGATGCTGCAACTCCTGGGATTCCCTTCTTTACTTTTATCAACCCGGTTGTTTGTAACAAACTTGGAAGCGACAGTGCTGTATGCAAAAGTACTAGCTCTTTCCATATGCTATCACTTGTTCAACTGGTACAAGTTCACTAGAAGCCTAAGCCAACTTCTATGAGCTCTTAGAAGAAGCTTTTAACTGTGATGGATGAAAGCTACCTCAAAAGAGGCTAATATACTTGCAGAGAGAAGCTGAAAGTTGAAAGGAAATGCAAACCCTAGTTTTACCGACTAACCCTACCGGTGCAAGAAAAGAGATGAAAGCTGCAGAAATGGATGCCATTGACTCTTGGAAAGGTAAAATGCATGTGACTAAGCTACTTCTGAAGGAAAATATGGAAAAAACATCTTTTTGTATTTTTGAGTAATTTTGCAGAATTATTATGCATGTGCTTTAACTATTTTTTATTGTGCAGAGGTTGACTGGTGAAAGGAAATGGAGTGGGCGCTTGCAGGAAATTGGGAAGGTGAGAAGAGGGCCTAAGGGGTCCCTAGCAACCTTCTAGAGAATTTCACAGTGATCAGATCTCGAAAAACTACTCATGTGAACTTCTACAGGAAGTATACAGGGGTTCTACAGGATGTTCTATAGGATGTTCTATAAGAATGGCCGAAAGAGGATTTTAGAGGATTGATGGAGAAAATATGGTGGGGAAGTGGAAGTGAAGGGTGGATAAAATTGTTAAGAGGTGTGGGACCTGGAAAATGAAGCTCAGGAGTGATGAAGATAGTTGGATTTGCTCAAGGATGGAGAAAGCAATGTTGAACAAAAATATAGAAATTAGGGCAAATCGGGAAAGTGTAGCGAATGGAGGGAAGGAATCTTGGATTAGGAGCTAGAATAGGTTGGATGATAGAGGAAGGGTAGGTAGGAATGTATTACAGGTACTCTGCACACTATTTTCCAAAACTGATCGAACAAAGACTAGAAAAACCAAAGATCTATCTACTTTGACCTAATCTGACCTAACAACCAGAAACATGATGAACAGAAGTTTATAGACAGGAAATCATGCAAGATAGCTATGGAAACTAAGCAAGAACAGATCTAAACATGCAAGTACAACTGGTATCAACTTTTCCAACTAAAAATCTAACACTAGCAATTGCATAGAAAGGCAAGAACAGTGTTTTTGTGGCAGCAAGTATGCCTTGGTCTCAACTCATGGTCCCAAGGAGGGAGAGATGAGATCAAGGATTTCTTGATGGCCTTTCAGAAGATCTTTTCTATTACCAAACTGTCAAATCAACCTGAAGCATGAAAAGTTATCTTAATCATCAAAAGCAACCTAAGTAACAAAGCAAGATCTTAACCTAGATAATACAAATTATTCTATGAATGTGAGGAAAACACATAAAAGTACACAAAGGAGGTACTGGCACTTGGGTTTGGCCCAACCCCAAGAGCTACACCCTCCTAAGAAAGCTCAGATTTGGTGCAAGGTAAAATTTATCTTCATTACCCAAAAAATAATAGTCATGTCACAAAACTGTTTACAGCAAGAGCTCGAAAATGAGCTGAAATGCAAAGTTGCACTTAAGTGTGAAAAAGAAGTGTTCAATCGCTAAACTACCAAATCTTGAAGCCTTACTACTTATGCAACATGAGGACTCCCAACAATCCTCCTTAAATTTAGGGGCTTGGCTGCTCAAGACTGCAATTAATCAGCCACTTCACAAACCCTGCTCGGTTGCCCCTTGAAATCAACTTTGGTGGGCTGTTGAACTTCAATCTGATGGTGGAGAAATTTAGGAAGGGGTCATTTATTGCAGGATACACCCTTCCTACAAATCCTTAGCCTTGTTACTTCGTATTTGGCTGTCAACTTGCTCATAAATGCTTGACCTTGGTCCGAAAGATGACCAAAAATTTACGATAAGCACGTATTAGACTTTTGTGGTCAAGTGACTATTCTCATTCACCAATTAACATAAATATATTCAAAAGCATGCATTAAAATATGAATAATGGTGGATTAATCAAGAATAATAGGCAAAATGAGCCCAAAAAAATTACCCACTTTTGGGGCTTATCATCACCCCCCTGCTGAATGTGTTGCTCATCCTCTGAGCAACTAATCTAGCTCATCATCTTTGATTTCTTTGACTGCCTCTCTGACATCCCAGGATTCTGAGGTGATGTCCTCTTCTCGGTCATGAAACCCTGCCTTTCTCTCTACTTCCTCCCATTGCCTGTATTCTTCCTCTTCTTTGACCCCTTTGTGTAGTCCCAAAAGCAATGGAGTACTGAACTTTAAGCCAATCTAGTTGGCCTTCAAATATTGCACTTACTATTTATAAAGTGGCACTCTTGCCAAAGCCTCCCTCATCCTTGTTGGGGACTGGTACTCTCTTATTTTCACACTGTGGGACAAGGTTTTCCATCTCCTTGTGCAAACATGGATGCAGTTATCACCCAACAGTATTTCCATGTCCTCAAAGTGAGCAATGGCCTGAGCTTACCTTTCAATGTAGTTTGGCAAAGCCTGAGGGTTGTTGTCAAGGTGCTAATGGGCATATAATAAAGCTGAGGGAACTTCTTGTTTTGTCCTGATCATGAGTGGCTCACTTAGCACTTTGTCCATAAGTTTCTGAATTTCTGCTGCCCTCTTTTCCTCATGATTTCAGAATTACAATCAATTTATGTATTTGTGTAACAGTAGCTCAGCTGAAGATAAGGCCAAGATAGCAGAATTCTATTTGCACAACTTAGCGCTTCCAAACATGAATTCCTTTGCTGCCTGAGATTCTCGTTCTTGTAGTATTTTTGTTAGCATTTCCACATTAGCTTGTAGCTCTTCCTCTTTTTGTTGTTTCTAAGTTGTGTCCTTGTCTACTGGAGGTCCTCCTTACTGTTGTTGCCCTCCCAAAATGGACAGCCTATCTTCCTTGTGGACTTCCTGTACCTGCAACTGTTTTTTCAATAGCTCATTCTCCTCCTGTAGCTTGGCTCTTTTGTAGCTTTCTACATGCTTTACCATGGCCAATTCTCCCTTTAATTATTTTAACTTCTTCTCCAAGTTTCCTATGTCCTCAACTCCCTTATATTTGGCGATTTTCATCCATGTGTGTGTTCTGATCCTCTCTTTCTCTAGTTCGAAAAATAACGGTACAACAAATTTCTGTAGGATGATTTTCCCATCCTCTAACAGAATGTAATATGAGCCCAAGTCAGGTTGAGGGGTAGGTTCAGGTATTTCTTCTATTTTTCTCTCCCCTTGTGATTGTTTAGCTACCTTTTCCTCCAATTTCACAGTCTCTTTTAAATTGGCTAGAGTTTCCTGTAGAGATGTTGTAGCTTCTTGTAGCGTTGCCTTTAAGTCCATCAACTTAATTTTCTCTTTCCATGTAGAGGATTTTGGGCTTCCTCTTTCATAAGTAATGGATATCTTGGAAGGAGACTCTTCCTTCTCTTTAGTGGGTGAGTCCTCAATGACAATCGGTTCCTTGGACGGTGGCTGAGGTTTGCTTACTTTGATCCTCGTGCTTTTTCTGGCCTTGAAGTACATGGAGGTCATTTTTCTCTTTCCTTTTTGCTTTGTAGGGGTGCTTAACATAGCAAACACAGTTGCTGCCTCCCTTGCCAACATCTCAGAGGATTTCTCTTCCTGTAGAAACTTGTGTCCACTATTTCTGTCTGTATGACTGATATCTCAAGGTGTGTCTCTCCCTTGTCTTTCTGGGTCCCTACCTTGGCTATGGCAGTCTTCTTTTGGGCTCTCTTGGCCTTTTTCTTCCCAAACTTTTTCTTTCTCCCTTTATCTGTTTTTGTTGTTTTCTCCTTTGCTGTCTTGTGTTCAGCAGTCTTGCCAAATTCTTCTTTTTCTTTCTATTCTTCCTCTGTTTTTCCCTATGCTTGAATGTCCTATGCTCCCTCATCACTATCCTTCTAAATTTCTTCAGTTTTCTCCCCCTCCTCACTGCTGGATGGGGTTATGTTCTCAGCCAAAGTTCTAATGTTATCATCCCTAGACATATTTATGAAGGTTTCCCAAGCTATAGGGATAGTATAGGTATGTAAAGCATCTTCCACCAATAGTTTGATGAGCCCATGGTGGGCCAATTGATCAGGGATCCCTTCATTTAGCTTTGTACCACATTCAATTAAGGACTGAAGAAGGAAATATGGAATGCTTAGTTTCTTGGCTGGAGGCAAGTCCATCCCATGCATTAATTCATTTAACAACCTAAAATGATATCCATAGATGATGTTAAACCTCCCTTCACATGTGATATACTTCATAATTTGATAACTAACTTCACTCCAGAGACGAGGCAAGCTTGTCCTTCTAACTCTATTTTTGTCTTCTACAGGATGCTCCTCAAGCAGAAAAAATGTTTTCCTAGTAACTTGGCCCAATGATCTCTCTTCTTTGCTCCAAGGGAGTCCCAATGGTAGACCAGTAATTCTACTGATGAGCTTAGGGGTAAGTTCTGGGGTCAAAGCCCTAAAACTAACTATGGCATGTGTCTTTGAATGTGGTTTCAGGGACACTAAATACTCTTCAGTTATTTCCTCATCATAACCCTGAATTTTTTCAAAGAAAGATATCCAATTTTCATGAGTGAAAAGGTCCACCACCTCAGGGTGCTCATGCAACTTGCTAGAGTCTGAGGGTTCTTTCCTTATGAATCCTCCTGGCATGGTGCTGAGTGCTATTTTTATGTTTTAACCAGAAAGGAAAATTCTCAGGAAAACAAATAGTGAATTCACTGCAACAGAGGATAGCTAAATCCAGTTTCTTCTGAATCTAAGAAGGAATTTATCGTGTGTTTCTTACAATATCAAGTAGCAATAATTCTCTTGTTTTAAGACTAATATCACCCAAAATTTGACTGTCTGTTTATGAAAAAAAAAAATTTTTATAGAACAGAGTATAGGGGCACAGGTTCTTTTCTTGACACAAAGATAGATAGGCACAATTATTTTTTTCACACACTCACACAGGCTAGCCCATATTGCTACATGTATCTTTCTTATAGGAGAATTTTGAAAAAGGATCGGGAGCTTTCAAATGCAGAGAGGAAAAGAAACTGTGTAGACTTAGGAAATTTGCAAGCAGACTTTCACTTTTTCAATGCACAGGAAAACTTCCACTTTCTTTTTTCAACGTACTTCCATGTTCAATTTACCACCTTGCTCAAACAAATCATGCACAGAGGAGTTTTCTCAAGCCTACCTCATTTGGAGCTTGAAATTCGATGAAAATTCTAGGTTTTCCTTCCGCAGAGCTATTCTCTACCTTTCTTGTAGAACCCTTACTTTAGAAGGCTCTCGGTTCCTGTAGAATGAAACAGTGCTTCCGACAGAGCCTGATAGGCGGGAGATTTTTGAAAATAGGTAGAAACACTGGTGAAGGATGACTGGTTAATTGTTCGACAATTGGTGGATGCGTACTCCAGTCGAGAGCGTTGTGAGTGCAGAATGAACAGAGGGTGGTGCATGATTCAACTGAGCGTCTTTTAAATGTAGTGTGATTCGTGGTGAGGGGATGAGGTGGTTGGACCAGACCATTGATCCGACATCACAACCATAATGTTTCTACATGTTTCTAACTGCCATCACCTCGTTTCTCCTGTTATCCACCGCCACCACTACCAGTGTGACGATTTCTTCCTGAATGGACACTCCACACCTGCTGGCTGCACATCTAATCGGTAGTTTTGAATTTAACGGAGCTCGTTGGGATTCCACGAGGTTATGTAACTCGCTGAGGGTGGCCAGTTGACTGGCCACTGATTCCACTCAAACCAAACCATTCCCATAGTCATGCAACTTTAAAATATAATTCACTCAATTAAAGAACGAGTTTAGGAACTTACCTGCGTGGTCACATCTATGTTATGCAGATTTTGAGTTTTGGAACCCATTCCTTCATTTGCTGTTGATGCATGCACACTGCATGCTTGCCCTTGGCTATTACTGATGTTCATATGTTCAAGTAGAGCTCCATGCATGTTTCTTCTGCCATAATTTGTTGTCCCTGTCTCTATGTCTTTCAAAGGGATCAACTACTACAGGTGTTAAGGGATAAATTCTCCTAGGGTCTTGGGTTGATACCCTAGCAGATCAGAGGTTATCTATACAGAGAAACACACATTCCATACAGCCATAATGCTAATATAAGCAAACTATATGATAAGGGGCATACCTGGGGGTCCTTCGTTTGAGAAGATCCTGCCAGGGTCCAAACCCTCTTGGAGTTCCTTTTGCTCCTTCAACCTGCAAAACAATCAATTCAAGAAAGTACAGCAGTATATGGGCTAAACATCATAAAGAAGTCATCTTCTAAATATATTAATAGGTAGTTAGTTATGCAATTAAACAACCATTCATATATGAATCATAACATGGATATCATAAATATGAAGAAGATTTATATCAGGAACAAATACAAATGTTTCTTTTATTATAGACAAATAAAGTACAGAAAGGAATAATTTCACCTTATTCGTCCTTTCGCAGGCTCCAAGTGGAATTGTCCTCCAGATTTTTCTAGTCTCAAGCCCTTAACAAACTCCTTCCATGACTTAGTCCATGATATCTCAAGTAGGAGATAGACATCATCACGTAAGGAAACAAGGGTTTCTTGTAAATGGGGGAAGTGCAGGAGGCACTAGGATCTTCAGACCTGGTTAGGGAAATATCAGCATAGTAACCTTTCTCTCTCTTCTCTCCTCCCTTAGGCCTTCCCATTGAAGCCTTTTTATACTTCTCCCAAAGTATTTTTCTTAGTTGGTAATTCGTTGGGAACAGTTCGGCCACGGGCACTAATAGGTAATCAACAGGTGAAACCGGTGATCTCCGCTCGAAATTAAGGAGATTTAATTTTTTAAAGTGTTTTAAGACATATACGTGGGTTGGGTATACACAGACCTACGTACATAAGCGTTTAGCTCAGGGCAATGTCGTGAATAAAACACTATTTTTTAAATTTTGGACCAGGTTTGGAAGGAGGGGTTTCCCCAAGTCATGAGTGCAGCATCACAAACATCAAGAGTGAGGTTTGGAGCTATAACAAATGCCCCCTAATATATGCGGTCATAAGAGGTACATGATGGCTAAAATGTATTAAGCAAGTTCACGGAAAGGAAATCTGCAAAAAACTGAGAAGGACTTCACTACAGTTCATCTTGCCAAGCCACAAAAGGAGATCAGAAAGAAACACTGTCTGAGGTGGGCATACCCATGCTCATAGAAAGTAAAGCATGTCCGCATATAGAGTAGAAGTGGATCCATTAAGTATACAAGTATACAGAATTGGAAAATACATAATGGATCATCTGATCACGATCGAACAAGTACATGTCTGAATATCACATATAAGAATGTCAATGATGCTGAAGAATGAACCGGATCACTGATATCAAAGACTGATCACAAAAGGTACCAAATGAACATGATGGAATAGGATGGTACTACACTGCAAACTCAGGTGCCAGCATATAGAATGTCGCCATGACTAACTGCAACATATAAGGTGGAATGGTATCAAATAGCAGCAACATGAGAAATTGTCAAGTGAACCAATGAATGCTGATGCAACCTAAGGTCTTCACCAACCGCTATGGTACATTTCTACACGATGGGAATAAATGATTTGAAGTTGACCATGTGAGAAATCATTTGATTATCGTTCATTGATGTATACCATTAACAAACGCGAGACTACCCACCAATAATGATAATGAGCGTCAAGGTACCCAGTACAATCTAACAAGTCTGAATGGATGAGTTGAAGTCGAACACCTGTAAGAATCTATCAATCAGGAGACAATGATAGTTTCCCACTGTCGATAGTGAAGGATCTGCCACTACTAACTGCAAACCCAAAGGTACTACCAAATGGACTCTAGATCTTTGCCTTAGAGCAATGAGTCAAAGTCGATCAGGAAATATCCGCTAGAAGGAAGGCATTAAGGCATCCTTCATCAATCTAGCATGAGTGTAACCCGTAGGCCAATAATGTGGAAGGAATAGGATGAAAAAGATGTAGTAACCCGACCGACGTACATTTCTGGCATACACAAGATGTGACTAGCGCACGACAGAAACCCTCTAAACCAACCAATAATGAAAGTTTACACAGAGGCGAGGTATCCACCAATAAGGTCAAATGGAAAACAAGGTACCACACGAATCCCAATGTGTGATAATGTAACCTAATGTTGAACACAAGGGAAACCACTTAGTCAAAGACCCATGATATTGATCGATGTTGAGCACAAGGTGGCCTATCAATAATGAAAATAAGGCCAGGGTGCAGCTCTAGGCTTGTCCTCAGAGCAAGATGTCATCGTTGATAAGGACAAGACCCACCAGCAGGAAGTCAATGGAGAACTTCTGAAAGCAGCACAAGTAAATGACCAATATAGCTGATGTGATGATAGTCATGATACTGACAACCAGGGATGGCCGACTAAAAAATGAGTCAAGAGACACCACAGAGAGGCCAACTCAAGCTAACTTCCCTTGAACAAAAGCACGACTTAATGTGACTATGTGGCAGCATATGATGACTCTGTATAAGTTTGTCATGCAGGAGGCATGAACGAACCCTCCATATGATTGGAAGAGATAACCAATCGGGGTAGAACTGACTCAATAACAAGGTTAAGGCATACCTAAGTCAAACTAAATCCCACCCAAATGGAGGATACTTTGTTTTTGAGTGCTTTGTTTAAGGGCAACACGACTGACTCTAGCTGCCAACAAGAAATGGAAATATTGTCCCGTTCCCACTCTTTTTTGGAATATATAATTTTTTTGTCTTTTTTTGTTAAGCTAGAAAAAGAATAAAAGAATGCTATAGTACAGTGGAAATAATGAGTGTTGGTGAAGCAGATGATCTAGTTCCTGGGATTGGAACATTCCTATGCTCAATGCAGGGAGGTGAAAACTGGTCAAAGACAGTCAAAGGTATGTTCCTTCCATGGGTCAAGGTGTGTCAAGTTGCAGAAGTTAAAGGTATGCAAGTTTGATTTTACAGTGGTCATGGTCAAACGTTGGCTTAAACATGAGTCCAAGTGAAGCCGGTTCAAGGTCAAAAGGTGCAAATGGTCAAAATGCAATGCAGTAGTACAACTCAACACAAAGGAGCCTCTAGGGTATAAGGCCAGAACGAAGCGAAGAAGCAAAGAGGAATGAGTCTTCATCGCATAAGTCATGGTGGGACTACAGAGGACTCCCGAGCCTACTCAAATCGGAGCAGCATGGGAAAAAAATGTCAGTGAGGTGCTAACTACGGTGCCCATGTAAAGGATGGATTCTACCATCGTGTCATGATTTAAAGAATCGGCGAGTGAAGATGGTTTGTGAACCATAACACAATGGAATCGACCCTATGGAAAATGTATCGACAAATGGAGGCTAGTATGCTTAATGCAACAGAAAAATGGCTTCCCTAACCTATATGCCAGTGAGAAAACAATATCTTTCATGACGGGTCAGAATTCATGGAATCGTCTCGAAACCATCGAAAAAAACATCCAAAATGTCCTGAAAGTCAAACCATTCTTGACATTCCAAGCTCCCAAGTTAAATGTTACATGAGACCAAACAAAATTAAGTTTTGAAAAAAAAATTCATTTTCAAGGCCTATAAAAGAGTTTTTGGACTCACCATTTTCACCATTTGAGTTTGAGAGCAGAGAAGTGGAGCAAAAGGAGAAAACTTTTCCATACACCAAATTCAACCATTCAAATTCTTCCAAAATCCCCTGGTAACTCTTATACTTGTCTTGCAATCAATTGTGACTAGTTTTGTAATTTATAATTTATATTTTATCGTTGAATTTTTTGTCAAAAACTTCACCGCGGTGTATACGCGGGTTGGATATATGAAACCCGTGTACACGTGGGCCCTACACGCGACTGTGTGTAAATGGACCCATGTATACACTACGAACATTTCAAACAAAAGAAACTAATGGTCTAAAATCATTTTTTCTTCAGGATGCCAGTCACTTGGCGAGAAAGAGAGCATACCGCAGTGGATGATGAGGTCATGAATGATCCTAACGCTTTGGATGCGTTACTGGGATGTGGTTTGCTAAAATTCTTCAAATTGCCAAATATGAAAGCAAACGCATGTCTGCTTGAGATGCTTATTGATTACTGGAGAATCGAGGATGATGCATTTATGATTGACTAGATGCCACTCAGGATAGAAGTAGAAGATATTTATTTCATCACAGGCCTTTCCTAAAGGGGAGAGGTAGTACATTCGAGGGGCAGGACACGAATCAGTCTCTCGATTGAGGACTACGTACATATATATTGCCCGAGACATCCAAAAAATGTTGGAAGTCAAATTTCAATCACACATGTGGAGAGTTTATCGCTGAGAATAATCCTGTTCACCATAGCTAGAGTGAATGGATTAGCTTCTCTACACCAGGCATCATGGCTATCCATGAGCTTGGCGGTAGACTGTCTCACCACCGTATTCGACTGGTGTACTCCTCTTCTAGCCAACCTGAAAAGCCAACTCACTTCCATCAAGAGAGGGCAGACCAAAAACTTCATATATGGGACTATTTTGTGTTCTTTCTTTTTTGAGACGGTCCCTGAACTTCGTCCTAGTGTACCAGCTTCAATCAGCACCCCATGAGATCCACGAATGGGTAGGTGGGCTGACTTGATGAGACGTCTAGGAGATGGGGACGTCCCACGGACTGCATTTGACATGACTGCTTTTCCTGGTGGGATCAACAAATCATCGCCATAGATGACTACCCTTATGCTAGGTTGGATTTCTGAGGAGATCACGATCTAGTATTACCACTAACCGCAGCATGGGGCGACATTGGTAAGCGTTTTTTGATTTTATGATTTTTTGTGATTTTTCAAATATAATAATGAATTTTGAAAAATGTTTTTGATAGGATTCAACTGACTAATATGATGATCATGTTCCAGATATTGGGCTGGTATGACCAAATGAGTTCCCATGGCATAGACGTCACGGCCGAGGGGCCGAAGAGGCAGCGACAGACACAGAGCGACTACTTCACACAGTTCAGCGGCACTTGGTGAGACTGACTCACGGAGTACTAATGGCAGCCATAGAGGATCTTCCAGTAGATATGCAATGTCATGTGGTTGGCATGCCACAAGACTAGGTCCGCACTCTTAGGCGTGTGGGCAATGTAGTAGTTGCCTACTTAGCTGCTCATCCTGAGCCGGGGCATTAGATGTACTAGACATGATTATGGGCATTTGAGTCCCAATTTTGTATATTATTTTTGGACAGACTTATGTACACTCGAGATTTTTTATGATATATATATACAATTCAATTTTTTGATGCTTGATTTTATTGTGATGAATGATTGATGTGCTAGTCTAATGCTTGATTAGCGATAGAATCAGCTAACCAATTATGAGATATTGGAATGTGCAAATAATTAATATAAGTAAACGATCTTTGCAACAACTTCACCCTTAAATACTGGCGATATAAACATGGATCCCTTAACCGATAAATGTTATTCAATTGTGACACTATCAATTGTGAATGAAGATAAACTACCAACGAGTCGATTTCGTGAGAAATTGCCTCGGATAGTAAATTAATGACGGTAGTATACTCAGCCATATTATTGGAAGCGGGACCAATGCATACTCCCCTTGATACCATCAACTGACTAGTTGGATAGTAGAGTACCCAAGCTGCGGAAGTGAGGTTCCGAGTGTGCCGACTAGCACCATTGGCCAATCCAAAATAGACCAAGTCATCCATCAACACCTGCCACAGTAGACCAAAAAGTGTTGATATCAAAAACTCTCAATGAGATATGTGAAAATATACACAATGTACAAAGAAGCGATTGCCTAGTTGCTACTTAAGCAAAGTACTTCTTGAGGTAGAGCCCGTTTCGGGGTTCTACCAACTTGTTTCCTTCAAAATCGATTAACTCATACGACCCTTTTTCTAAAAATCATTTAATTATGAAGGGAGCGTACCACATAGGCTTGAACTTTCCTGCCCCCAAGGTGTCCTTCTCTTGGTCATAGACCAAGATGAGGTCGCCTTCAGAAAAGACTCGAGGACGGACAACTTTATCATATTGCATTTTAACCCTTTTCTTATGAGTCTCATTGATTGTGGCGGCATCTCGACGCTGCTCATCGAGATGTTCCAAATGAAGGAGGCGCTCTTTGAGACTAGAAGTCTCTGGAAGGAGCTAAACAACTAACTTAAGAGATGGAATTTCACATTTGATAGTAAAGATAGATTCCATCCCATAAACTAACTGAAAAGGTGTAAAACCAGTAGCAGTCTTCACGGAGGTTCGGTATGCCCAAAGAGATGGATATAACATAAGATGCCAATTGGACCAATTTTTGTTGATTGTCCATTGCAAGATCGTCTTAAGAGTTTTGTTGACTGCCTTGACCTATCCATTGGCCTAAGGATAATAAGGAGATGAATGTTCCTACCAAAAACCCAATTTAAGAGCCCATTCGGACATTAGTTGATTCTAGAAATGACTACCATGGTCAGTGACAATCTCTCTCTGGATATCGAATATTGAGATAATCTGGTTAAAAAGGAACAATGCTACCATTTCACTATCTTTTTTATAAGTGGACATGGCCTCAGCCCACTTCGTAAAGTAGTCTATGGCCACGATAATGTACTTGTGATTCGCCGATGAAGGCAGATTACAAGTTGTAAAATCGATACCCCACTTAGCAAAAGGACCAATAGTGACAACGGGAAAAAGAGGAGCTGGAGGTGCGCGTATCTTCCGAGTATAGATTTGATAGGGGTGACAGCGTTTGATCGCTTTAACACAGTCTTTGAAGAGCGAAGGCCAAAAAAAGTCGGCACGCAAGATACGTTGGGCTGTAGCAAGCCCTAATAGATGACCACCACAAGCTCCACTGTGGCATTTATTTAGCACTGACTCTGCTTCCTTTAAGGTTAAACAACGCCGAAGGATTGAATCAACCCCTCGACGATATAATGTATCACCAATGATAACATAATTTTTAGCCAGGTGATGTAACTTTCGGCGTTCATCCTTAGAGAAAGTAGAGGGAAACTTCAAAGTCTGGAGATAGACAATGATATCTCCATACCAAGGGTCGAGTGAAGAGATGAGGAATAAATGTTCATCAGGAAAACTTTCCTCATAAATAGTATCTTCTCCACAAGGCAACTCGAAAATTAGCTCAGCAAAAACCATGGATTTTTTAGACTTGGCGGACAAGAACTCGAGATCAAATTCTTGTAAAATGACTATCCATCGATTTTATTTGCCCCCAATCACTTGTCTACTGAGGACAAACTAAAATGGATTGACCACTGCTAAGACAAAAGTTTTGCGTAGCAAGATATAATGACGGAGCTACTGGACAACATGGACAGCTGCCAAAGCCAACTTCTCAATCGGAGAGTAGCGAAGTTCAGGACCTATCAAGCCTTGGCTCAAACAATAAATCACATGCTCCGTGAGAGCATCGTCTTCCTGAACGAGAACCATACCAATGGTTGATTCTGCTGCAGCGAGATATGAAAGGAAGTCCCTACCATAATCCGGTGGACTCAAAAGCGGGGCAGAGACTAATGCCTTTTTCAAAGCATCGAACGACCGCTACGCAAAGTCATCCCACATGAATGGAACTCCTTTGCATAGCAAACGCATAAACCCTTTAGTGATCTCGGCATAATTCGCTATAAACCGTCTTAGGAAATTAGCCTTCCCTTGAATACTTTGAAGTTGCCGAATTGACGACGGGGGAGGCAACTGAATTATTGCCTCAACCTTGAAGGGATCAACCCGAATCCCTTCATTTGACACAATGAACCCTAATAACAGACCAGATGTAACTACGAAAACACACTTATTGGGATTCATCCGGATTTTATAAAAATGACATCGCACAAAAACCAATCGAAGATGACTAGGGTGATCAATTCTCTTTTGAGAACGAGCAGTGAGATTGTCCAAGTATGCTTCGATGATATGTTTAATGTCATGGAAAGCATATGACATGGCCCGCTGGAAAGTGGCTCCAGCATTTTTAAGACCAAAAGGCATCTTTCTATATGCAAAGGTACCCTAGGGACATATAAACGTTGTCTTATGTTGATCTTCAGAACAGATAGAGATCTGATTATAAACGGAAAAACCATCCATGAAGGAAAAAATCTCATTACCCGCACACTCATCAATAATCTGATTGATGGATGGTGTGGGGTAATTATCTTTTGGACAGGCCTTATTTAGGTCTCTAAAGTCAGTGCATACTTGGATTTTTCCTTGCTTTTTATCCATAGGGATTGGTTTAGAAATCCAATCGGTAAGAGGAATAGGGTATATGAAACCTGCCTTGAGCAGCTTCTCTACTTCATCTTTAATGGTTGCTGCTTTCCTAGGATTAAGCGGCCGAAGCCTTTGACGAACCAGTTTGGCGTTTTCATACGTCTTGATCTCATGTTGAACTATGGATGGATCAATGCCAGGCATTTCTTCATAAGACCAATCGAATACACATTGAAATTCCTTGAAAAGGTCAGTGTAAACTTGAAATTCTTCAGGGGAACATTCGATTTTGATGAAGAGATTCTTGATCACATTAGGGTTCATAGAGATGTTCATAAATATCATTTTTGAAATCACCGACATATTACCTTCGACACGAAAGTGTGCTGGAGCCAAAGGATTTGATACCGTACACACATCACTAGTAAAGAGCTCAGAGAACCTAGATTCTACTTTCTGCAATGGAGGAAGAAAATATGAACGATGGTGTAAGTCTTCCCAAGGTCGATCTACACCAATCATTGCTTCTAGGATTGCTTCTTCAGAAGGAAAAACCGTATCTAAGTAGTCTAGGGCGGAGGTAGAATCAAGGGTCCAAGCCAAGGCCACATCACCATCTAGCTCCTCCTCAGAAAAAGGAGTAGAGTGGTCGTCTGTAGAGTTAATGATAGACTGGTATCTAAGCTCAGCTGCAGACATAGGGAATGCCATTCCATTAACTTGTCCTTCAGTTAATGCGTTCATAGGTGAAGGCAAGGTCCAAGGGTCTGAGAAATAATGAGTTCGGAATAACTCTTTTCGAGGAAACTCCTTAGATGATGAAACAGCAATGATTCTAGCGATAGGAGAGGGAAAATCAAAGGTACCCATCAATGAGGATACATCTAAACTCCTAGATTCTTAGTAGGTGGACGAGGGTTATCCACTAAAGGCATAGTAGAGTCAGAAGTTGCTTGAGGATTGACTGGACAATAATCCAATTGATCAACCTTAATGATTTTCCCTTCATGAGGAAAGCAAATGACATGAAACGGAGTCGAAACAACGGCGTCCATTTCGTATACCTAGTTCCTTCGTAAGAGGAGATTGTAGTCGAGGTTAGCATCAATTACTTCTACTTCAATATTGACAACCTTCCCCCCAACACATATTGGAAAGGCGGGGATAATCCCATGCAGCTTATGAGAATGCCCATCAAATGCAGTCAGGAGGGTAGGTGAAGGAACAAACGAAGGCGATCCAATAGCCTCCCAACATGACATCGACATGACGCACGTGGAAGCTCCTTCATCAATAACGGTATGAAAAATGTTAGTTTTCTGGTATGTAGACTTTATTTGGAAATCCATATGATGAGGGAATGGCTTTTTGACATTTAACATGTCGAAAGTGAGCACTAAAGAGTTAGTTGGATCAACTGCCCCAATTGTCGAAAGTAAAGCACTTCGTTGGGCTGGACACAACCAGAGAACCTCTAAAGTGGACATGGTGCATGGACTCTGAGCCAAATCCTCAACAATGGAGTAATTCTTGGTGGCCCTCGCATTAGGATTAATATTCGCGCGTTTAGTGGAACCTTTCGGTATCCATGGTATAGTCTCGACAGGGGGTCGCTCAATATGAAGGTCGGTATTTCCAGGAGCAGTTTTGTCCTTGGAAGTTTTGGCTTCACTATAATCACGTGACCTAGTGGCCACATGGACATTAGAACCCATCATGAAAACATTTGATGATTTCTCCCCTTCCTGGTTGCCCCCCGCAGAGGTACCAGGGTTTGAACTCGCACCAGCAAGAAGTCACTACCCTTAGGGAAAAGGGTTTGTTAACACAGCTTGAGAGCTAGAAGCCCCTTGCTGCCCTAACAAGCGCTGAGTGTCTTGAATCTTGGGGCAAAGATGAGTTAAATAGTATCCATTGCATAACTTGCATGGCAACTTAACTTTCTTTTTAGACTCATTTCTACCACCACCAGCATTATTGCCAGATTTATTTGCGTCAGCCTTTCCATCCTGACTCTTTTTCTTACCTCGTCCTTTATTTTTCCCATTGGAATTTTGATTTCCTTTGGGCTTATGAGATTCGACGGCATTAATCGAAGAGGGTTGGGAAGACGAAGGGTTAGACGATGTGACTTGGTTGCTAGGAGCAGTTTGCAAAGACAACTGCTGCAATTGGCTCAACACATTCACCGCATTTGTGTCTACTGATCCAACGATACCATCTGCATGGGGACCTGGCTTCGACTTGGCTATATCAACCTTAGACCCAGGAGCATCTGGCAAGCTTTTTTGTAGGATCCCAGACTGAGAGTAAATCAATTCTAATTGTTGGGCCCTAAAAATAGCTTTCTCCTCAGAATAGACTCCGGACATGGAGACATCCTTAGAGATTTCAAGTTGTAAAGATTTCAAAAACTATTCGAGATGGTATTTCAGAGGTATTTCGGCTTTAATGAGCCTCTTTCTCCGTCTCCATTCCTGAATATGGTCACAAATGTGAGTTGCCGTGTCCTGACGAAAAGTGGCCAGAAGTTCAGTTACGGCATCATAACAGGCAAGCAACTGGAAATGATTTAAGAAAATATTAGCTAAGTCAGCGAAAGATGTAAAGCTACCCCCTGGAACTCTATAAACCACTTCGCTGCATTACCAGTCAACGTGCATTGGAAAAGTCTCAACCTAATCTAGTCATCAATAAGGGACTTCGATGAGCACCACAAATGGAATGTGGTTACATGGTCGCCTAGGTCTTCACCGCCCTTCTCTTCGAATTTGGATTGTCCGAAGGGAGTTTGGTTGGGACCAGAGGCTAGGCCGGGTTGTATTTGATTCGATTGCTTGTTAATTTTGTGAGATCTGGCAGGTTCAAAGTTGCCAGAAAAGAAAGCCTAGGAGGACCTTAGGGATTCCACCCAGACCGGACGGAGCACCGAAAGTTCTAAAAAGATGGGCCTGGATTTTGGAAGGTGCCAGGCTGCCCGAAGTATCCAATAGAACCAACTAAACCAAAAGGCAAGCCTTGTGATCCAATGAAACTCGAAGTTTGACCAACTCCGGTCGCAAAACTTCCATAACCGGCCAAGCTTCCTCCTAAAGTACTATAAGGAGTCGATAACCCCTAATAAGGATTCAAAGCAGAAGCTAAGGCCAGAATACTTCGAAACGAACTAACTGTGGAGTACGACCCATTCCCTTGTTTGTTGAAAAATGAATTCCTAGTTCCCATGCCACTAACCACAGGGTTAGTCCAACCTTGGAAAGGATTGTTGCTTTGTCCTGTAAAAGAAAAAGGCATAGATCCTACTGTCAGGTTGGAATGTGGTATATGACCACTTCCGAAAGGAAAACCCTGGAATGAGGTCGATCCACCCATCATGGATGTGGAGGCACTAAACAGAACTGATGGAATACCCTGCGAATGGGTGCCAAACAGAAAAGGTCCAGAACTAAAAGCATTGGTTTGGGAATTTTCACTTGTAGAAGGAATGGAGGTAGACCGAACTAAGGATGTGCTAGCAAAAGATTAAAATAAAGAAGCGGAGGGGATGGAAATCATTCCTCCCCCTTGTACTAATGTTGGAATCTGCATAGTTGTATCACTTGTAGTAGAAGCCATGCTTCCAGTAGTGGTCATCGATGGTAAGTGCGTCATGTGACCTGGACTTGATGGTCTATGCATCGAAGTCCCAACGTATCATAATACTTCTGGATAACTAGAAGGTAGGGGAGAATTTGGAGCCGCTAACAACTCTGGGAGTTCTTCTACCTCTATGTTATCTTCCATTTGAAAGAGAACTCGAGAAAAAGGAGTGTTCCTCTCTTGTTCTGTGGAAGTACTAGGCCTATTGTGAACACCAATGCCCCCGAGGAGGACCAATCCCCAATGCGTCGGCTGCCATGGGATGAAACCCACCAGCAGTATTACCTCTGCACCTTCTAGGAGAAGGCTCTAAACTTGGTGGTGAAATACCACGAAGTCTTCGAGACCGTCTAGGTGATCGGTTAGCCACTTTGAATTTTTTATTAAGATCTAGCTAAAGACTCAAAAAATTGAAAGCTAAGCCAACTAGGAGCACAGAGCACACACTAAAAAGTCCCTAAAAGATATCAGCCAATCAAAAAACTTTCGAGTATTTCTGCTCCGGGTGATGAGGAACAGACACCAAAATACAAGAAAGTGAAGTAACGGGCCTTCCGAAGATAGTCTGGGATAATGACGGCCCAGTCCTATCAACGAAGGTAACATAGGAAGTTACACTGACCTCCTAACAACAGCCTGCGCCGGTGCAAGCCCCCAAGCTTTACAAGGGTGCCCTCTAGTAGTACCGTTGAGAGTGATACAACGTCGACCTCAGGTGCCATGGGATTCCCCTCCGAAGCCACCTCTGTAGATCCCTAGGAGTAGCAACTAAGGTTACCAACTCGTGTCAGAAGCTAGGCGAACAGTCTTGAGGTAAGATCCAATAAGTAGGAGAGGGGGTATCTCTCTTCCCTGTCTTCAAAAACCCTCGTGCTTAACTCCCAGATCCAGAGCTTTCCTAGTCTCCCTAACGCTATTGGATTTTCACTCACTATTCAGACTCCTATGTTTGATAGTTTAAATGGCCTTGGAGAGTTATCTCTCGACTCACCTAATCCAAAGCCCTAAAATATCCTAAAACTTGTTGGTGTGTCTAACTTGACAATTATAAAAAGTTCTAGTATATTTTAATTAGCACTTGTTTTTAAATGGGTTGTTCTTTAAGTCAAGGGATAAGTGGAAGTGAAACTAGTGATGTTTTTACACAAATGAAATTAATAAAAATCAAACTATATGCAAATGCACTTGTTTTCATTTTTCGATGAAACAAATTTCTACTAGGTTCAGAGGAACTTCAAAGAAAGCAACAATTTTTTTTTTCTTTTCTTTTCTTTTATTCATGCTTCACACTCAAAAATTAACAAAACTATGGATGCCTAAAAAGATGCACAAATTTATCCTAATGCAACAAGTACATGCTGATGCAAAACTCAAAACTACTCTTAAATGAAGAAATGAAAGTTACTTGTTTATCAATTTTTAATTTGCCACTTAAAATGTTTAGATAGAATATAAGTTGTTGATGCTCATTTCGTCCAAACACTAAAAGCAAGTTTCAAGACAAACAAAAATGCACTTTCACTCATAAAAAGGAAACTAAATCAAAACCAAGTTCAAGAAAGCAAGACCAAGTTTCAAGAAGTTTTCTTCAAAAGCAAAACAAAAATGACTTTTCAAAAGTGCTCTAAACAAGACTGAAACTTTATGATCGAAGAATAGGCAATGAAACACTTTGCGAGTTTGCAACACAAAACAACTGAGAACTCGACAAAAATGTGTTTTAAAATTCTCTTAACAATAAAAAGGTAGCAACAATAGCTTGGCAATAAAGACCAAAAGATTGAAAAGACAACTTTCAAGAAAGTGTGAACCAACAACTTTCGGAAAGCAAGAAAAGCAGATGGTCATAAAGATATAGTTTGGACATGCAAGCCAAAAAGTCACCAAAACAAAACTTGACACAAAGAGTGAAATCAATCTTTCTACCCTAAAAACACAAAGCAGCCAAGATTCCTATCAAGAAATTTTGTGTGCTTAAGCAAAAATGATGACGTTTGCAAGAGAAACAAATAAGACCAACACTTTCCACAATCAGAGAGAATTTGAAATCAGATACTTGCTATAAAACTAAAAGTTGACATAGAAAAGTAACTATTCAGGACTGAATCAAACCAACAGATAGACCTTCACAAACAAAAAGATTCAAAAAAACTTGAAAATTACAAGATATACGTGACTGTGTTAGTGCACAGCTACGTGTATACACAACTCAGCCTAAGGAAACTTGCATATACGTAGGTTTACTTAAGGAAACATGCGTATTTACACCTCTGTAAATAGGAAAAACAACGCATATAAAAGATTTCAACAAAAAACAAGAAACAGTCTGAAGAAACTGATCAAACTTACAATTCAAGTTCCTACCAGAACAAACTACACAGTAACAACAAGCAAACAGACGGCTGAGCCCTGATTGGCTTGAATAAACCCAAACTAGCAACAACAATACTGTTGTCCCTAGTGGATTCACCAATTCTGTTAAGGGATAAATTTCCCTAGGGTCTTGGGTTGATGCCCTAGCAGATCGGAGGTTATCTATACAAAGAAACACACATTCCATACATCCATAATGCTATTATAAGCAAACTATACCATAAGGGGCATACCTGGGGGTCCTTCGTTTGAGAAGATCCTGCCAGGGTCCAAACCCTCTTGGAGTTCCTTTTGCTCCTTCAGCCTACAAAATAATCAATTCAAGAAAGTATAGCAGTATATGGACTAAACATCATAAAGAAATCATCTTCTTAATATATTGAAAGGTAGTTAGTTATGCAATTAGACAACCATTCATATATGAATCATAACATGGATATGATAAATATGAAGAAGATTTATATCAGGAACAAAGACAAGTGTTTCTTTTATTATAGACAAATAAAGTACAGAAAGGAATAATTTCACCTGATTCTTCCTTTCGCAGGCTCCAAGCGGAACCGTCCTCCGAATTCGTCCAATCTCAAGCCTTTAACAAACTCCTTCCATGACTTACTCCATGATATCTTAAGTAGTAGATAGACATCGTCACACAAGGAAACAAGGGTTTCCTGTAAATGGGGGAAGTGTAGGAGGCACTAGGATCTTTAGACCTGGTCAGGGAAATCTCAGCATAGTAACCTTTCTATCTCTTCTCTCCTCTCTTAGGCCTTCCCATTGAGTCCTTTTTATACTTCTCCCAAAGTAGTTTTTTTAGTTGGGAATTCGTTGCGAACAATTGGGCCATGGGCACTAATAGGTAATCAACAGGTGAAACCCATGATCTCCACCCGAAATTAAGGAGATTTAATTTTTTTAAGTGTTTTAAGACATATCTGCGGGTTGGGTATACACAGACCCGTGTACACACGCGTTTAGCTCAGGGTAATGTCGTGTATAGGGAATAAAACATTGTTTTTTAAATTTTGGACCAGGTCTGGAAGGAGGGGTTTCCCTATGCCATGAGTGCAGCATCACAAACATCAAGAGTGAGCTTTGGAGCTATAACAATAGGATTCCTATAGGATGTCCTATAGCTGCTTCTCCTCCTGGAATGCAAGCTAGAATGAGCAGGGCTATAGTATTGATGAGGGTTTCAGCTGATGAGCGATCTAGATGGAGGGCAACAGGTATGGTGAGTGAAAAAATGCTACTTGATTTGTTATTAAAAAGTTTTTGCTGGTAGTATGAAGAAAATAGGATTTATATATGTGACTATGCAGGAAAGAAAGGAGTGTAATGGAGGTGTTCAGAGATGGAAAAAGGCGACATATGGCGATGGATGGAAGCAGGGAGGTTTACAGGCCTCATGGGAAGATTCTCAACCTTCGGGTCCTATTCTGAGGTCGATTTTGGCTCGCCTATAGGTTCTATAGGATTTTCCTGTAGAAGACACAAAACTTTCCTGTAGAAGGTGAAATCTTAGCCCGAATAAGACCAAATCTTAGGAAAGGGTAGTGGTCATGGAGGGATGGATTGTGAGGGATGCTTGCAGCCTGGTGCTGACCTCTGCCTTTTTCTTGTGTGATCCTCCTAACCTGCAATGTCCTTCCTGCAACCTGCAATTTATCCAACAGAAATTAGGTGTATTTTTTCTTTTTCTTTTTTTTTTTCTTTTTTCTCTTTTTTTTTTAATAGTCTGAGATAGCTAGGGCACCTCCAGGAGTTTTTCACCCTCACTGTCTACCCTAGGCACCTCCCAGAGGTTTCACCCAAGGATCTTCTATTCTTTTCCTTTTTTCTTGTTTTTTTTTTTTTGTTCAAGGTGTGGGTGGAGTGGAGATAGGGGCCTGCTCCACCACCAACACTGATTTATCCAGATTTTCAATGAATTCCTACTTAGAAAGAGGCTTCCTGTAGATTTTCAATCGATTCCCATTGACGAGGATGGGGATGGCTTCTTCATCAATGGTCCTGATAAGGATTGAACCATTGTTGTTGCATTTCTCCACTGTATATGTTCCCAACCATCTTGTCCTTAGCTTTCCTTTGAAATCCTTGTATCTTGAATCATATAATAGCATCCAATCCCCCGGCTGAAATTGCCTTTATTTAAGATGCCAGTCATGCCATATCTTTCTTTGATGTTGGACCACCTTTGAGTGGAGAAGGGCCTGCATTCTCTGTTCATTTAGTCCATTCAGCTGCAGTAATCTTTCTTTTTGTGCATGGCTGAGATCTAGGTCTAGCTGAGTTGCCAACCTCAATGTGTTATATTCAAATTTTATGGACAACAAAGCCTTCTTCCCATAGACTAGCTCATAGGGTGTGAAACCTGTTGTAGTTTTCCAAGTAGTGTTATAGGCCCAAGTGGCCTCAACCAAGCAATTTGCCCAATCTTTTCTGCTGTTGCTAACTACCTTAGTCAAAATCTCTTCCAAAGATCTGTTAGTAACTTCCACCTGTCCATTTGCTTGTGGGTGATAAGGGGTGGAAGTTATGTGCTTAATCTTGTGATAAGCGAGCAAGTCTTCAATTAGGTCAGAGGTAAACTGACTTCCTTGATCTGTGACTAATTCTCTTGAGTAGCCAAAGTTGTAGAAGATATTTTCCCTCAAAAACTCAGCTACCTTTTCTTATGTTTCTGCTTTGATTGCCCTTGTTTCTACCCACTTTGTTAGTTAATCTGTGCACACAATGATGTATGACCTTTGGTTTGAAGGAGGGTTGATGGGACCCACAAATTCCATGCCCCACTTCTCAAATGGCTTGAAAGTCACTTGAGGTTGGAGGGACATCTCATCCCTTGGAGTCGGTTTCCCCATCCTTTGGCATCGGTCATATTGGCTGATGTATCTCCTAACATATTGATGAAGATGTTGGAAATAATACTGAGAGGGGGGGTGAATTAGTATTATCAAGTCACTTATTTTCTTTTTCATACCCAGATCATATACGCTACTTTAGTTAGATAAAACCGCGTATATACGCAACTACAGAGAAGGAAACCCGCATATGTAATGCAGACTTATAATTTAATTTATCTTACTGATGTTTATCATTAATCTGTGTATTAGGAAAAAATAAATAGTAAAACAGATCTGAAGACAATCACACACACAAGAACACAAGATATAAGGTGGAAACCCAATGTGGGTGAAAACCACCTGCTACAATTCGTCTCTATCTTCTTTCAATTAGAAACTTCTTTTTACAATGTACTAGTGCAGTCCTTTACCAGTATGCAGGCTACAACCTGCAGAGAGATACAACCCTCTCTCGTTCTCCAGCCTCTCCTGGAAGGGAGCTACAACTCCCTTAGCTCTTGCACTAGCCAAGATACTAGTACGTAGGTGCTGGCCTACAGAAGGCTACAGCCTTCTCTTTCTTCCAGGGACCACGTTTCATAAATTTTCAGACTAGTTCCATGAACATCAATCAATCATCAAGAATTTCTGCATCAAACAATCTCCTTTTCACCAATTAGAACTGAATCAAGTAGATACTTCTCTGACAGCTATACCCAAAACACAGTAACAGTAACCACACACCAAATTTTGAACCCAAAACACTGCAGCAATAAACAAAAGCAGCTAGATCACAACTCAAAAGATATACGCTACTTCAATAACCTGAAACCTGCATGCATACACTCCTGTGTTTGGACCAACCTGCGTATACGTTGTTTGTATTCACTGAACCAATGTGTATACATGAATTCGCTTTACTGAACCTGCATACAGATCTATAAAGGATAATTCACTCTTTCAAATATTTAGACAGTAATTAACCCAGATTATCAGATTTATAGATCAAGCATGCGCCACATATAACAGATCAAAATCATACAAAGATACTATCATTCAAGCCTTAAGATTATGACCCATCAATAGAACTTATCCTTCTCTTTGCGCTAAGGTTCCTCCTTCATTTAGATCTAGATCTGCACCATAACCCTAATCACTAATATTTCAGATCTAGCACTTATTAGATATTCAATTAATTCAGATGATTCTTTGCCAAATGATCTCCTTCCCCTTTTATAGTCTTAGGCCTTTCTCAATACCACGGTCCAAAACCATAATAAAACAATACCATGGACCCAATACCTGGGATCAACACTTCTGACGAGATACCATGGTCCAAAACCATAGGTTCAAATACCAAGGACTAACTACCACGGACCAAAATTAATTTCTCCAACATATACGCGCTTTTCCTTGCATGAAAGAGGGTGTATACGCATACACACCTTTGTAACATATAACCCGTGTGTATAAGCGCCTTAGTCTAGGTGAACCTATGTATATATCTTTTTCTTCATTCTGAGAGCCTGTACTGAGATATTTCACCAAAGTGAGTTGCCATCAAGGACAACACCTGAGCCATAGCTCCAAACTTGTGCCATAATGCCAACAATCTCCCCCTTTGGACTTGATGGTAACCCCAAGATCCTCAAATTCATTCTCCCCCTTTGTCATCAAGCGCAAAGGGTTGTGCTCCCCCTGAGTACATGGTGAAATCTCTACCCTGCTGTGCTGACCATGCTCCCCCTGACTGTAGGCAAGATCTGCAAAAAGATGTTCTTCAAGAAAAAAACATGACTTATACATCATAAAGGACCTTCCTATCACCAAAAGACTCAATACATATGTCCTTCACCCAACCAAGTGGGGATCATCCACCCAACCAAGTAGGGATACATCAAAAATTTACCAAGTACATTACATCTTCATCCCAGGCATAGTGGGGAAACCAAAATAGGCCGTTACATGACCTTGACACCATAAAAGAGATATATGACATAAAGACAAAATATCTATAGCAAGACTTATGAAAGTCACCAATAACTGATATCAACAACATCTGTCAATCAACATTCAGATCAGCAACCATGATTTCCTTATGTTCTCCCTCTGCATTTGTTCCACCTGAAACCAACAACAGCTGTGAACTAGAACAAAAAGCTTCTAAGATAATGCCAACATCATTAGAAGATTATCTGCTCCCCCTGAACCTGTGCCAGATGGTCTCTGTCAGACCCATATCAGACTATCTTCAACCAGAGCCTGTCCCTACTGAAATCCTCCATATACGCGACTGTCTCTGTACTAACCGGCGTATGTACGCGGATCCTCCTCAGGCAACTCGCGTACACCCATTTTTCTATGAAACAGACAAGTTTTAACAACAAAATGATGCATCAACTACTCCCAGCTTCTGTCTAAGGTATTCAAAAGTTTCCTTGGGAAATGGTTTGTTGAGAATATCAGCAACTTGTTCCTTAGAGGGAACATACTCCAATTTCACCTTTTGTTCCAACAGTTGTTCCCGGAGAAAATGATACTTGATTGGTATGTGCTTAGTCTTTGAATGCATGACAGGATTCTTTGAGATACTGATAGCACTTGTATTATCACATAAGATGGAGATAGGTGGAGTACAAGTGATTTGAAAATCCTGCAAAGTTTGCATCATCCAAAGGAGTTCTGTGCAACAAGATGCGGCAGCCACATATTCTGCTTCAGCTGTAGATAGAGCAATTGAACTCTGTTTCTTGCTGAACCAAGATACTAATCTGGAACCCATAAAGAATGCACCACCACTTGTGCTCTTTCTGTGATCGACGCTTCCAGCCCAATCTGCATCTGTATAAGCATGAAGAGTGAGATCTGTATCTCTAGGATACCATAAGCCATAGTTTTGAGTTCCTTGAAGATACTTGAAAATTCTCTTCACCGCCTGAGGATGAGTTTGCTTTGGATTTGCCTGAAATCTTCCAACTATCCCCACTGCATGCATGATGTCTGGTCGGGTACCTATCAAATAAAGTAGACTTCCAATCATAGATCTATAGGTTGGTTGATGCACTGTTGCTGATTCATCATTTGTATTGAGGTTGCATCCTGTAACCATAGGAGTACATACTGGTTTTGCATCTTCCATGCCATATTTCTTCAAGATCTGATTGAGATACTTGGTTTGAGATAAAAATATACCGCCTTCATTTTGTTGAATTTGCAATCCAAGAAAATATGTTAGTTCTCCAAGCAAAGACATTTCGAATTCTTTCTACATCACCAAGGCAAAGCTTTGACTCATAGCTTCTTCATTGCTGCCAAAGATAATATCATCTACATACACAACAAGTATTAGCAATTTGTCATTTTCAATTTTTATATAAAGATTGCTATCTGCTAATCCTTTTGAAAAACCTTGTTGATGAAGATATTTGTCCAAACGGTAGTACCAAGTCATTGGAGCCTGTTTAAGACCATAGAGAGCCTTTTTTAGTCTGCATAGAAGATTTGGATCATTCCCAAGAATGAAACCATCTGGTTGCTCAATGTACACTTCTTCTTCTAAGTCTCCATTCAGAAAATCTGATTTCACGTCCATTCGAAATACTTTGAACTTCTGAAAGCTAGAGAGAGCAAGGAACATTCTAATGGCCTCAAGTCTAGCAACTGGAGCAAAAGTTTCTTCAAAGTCTATTCCTTCTTGTTGAGCATACCCTTTACAGACAAGTTTGGCCTTGTTTCTAATCACTTCCCCATTTTCATTCAACTTGTTTTTGAAGATCCATTTTGTCCCTATGACATTATTATCTTTTGGTCTAGGAACCAACTCCCAAGTGTTATTCTTTTCGATCTTCTCAAGTTCTTCATCCATTGCCTTGACCCAGCATGCATCCTTGCATGCCTATTTTACATTTTGTGGTTCAGTGGAGGAGAGCAACGCCAAATAGCTTGAGGCTTCTGCAATTGTTCTTCTTGTTTGTATACCTGCCTCTTTCTGCCCCAAAATTTGAGATTCTAGATGATTCTTCTGAACATACCTAGATGGAGTCTTCTCTTCTATTCTTATCTATTCTTCTGGTGCCTCTTGAGCTTCTTCTTCATCACAATTCTGATTTGATGTTGAAGGATAGTCCTCATCATCTTCAAAATCTTCGGATTTCACTTGCCTAGGAATGTTTCCTTCTTCATCCACCACTACATCAATGCTGTCAAAAAATTTTCCAAGTCTTTTGTTATAACACTTATATGATTTGCTGTGAGGAGAATAACCAAGGAGAATGCCTTCATCTGCTCTAGGTTCAAAATTGCCTAGATTTTCATCATTATTTTTAATATAGCATTTGCTTCCAAAAATTTTGAAATATTTTACCGAAGGAGTCTCACCATACCAGAGCTCATGAGGAGTTTAAGTGCTATTCACCCGGACATTTGTTTTGTTGAGAATAACAACTGCAGCAAATGCGGCTTCACCCCAGAAAGTTGCGGGAGTTCCAGACTCATCAAGCGTTGCACGAGCCATTTGTTGAACCATTCTGTTCATCCTTTCCACTACTCCATTTTGCTAAGGAGTCCTATCTGTAGAGAATTCCCTTCTTATTCCATGTTCTTCACAAAAATCGAAAAATTAATTCAAGGTAAATTCTCCTCCTAGATTAGACCTAAGGCATTTGATTTTGAGATCTGATTCGTTCTCCACCAAGGCTTTGAATGATTTGAATTTTTCAAAGGCTTCGTCTTTGTTAAGTCCTATCCAACACATCCTGGAATAGTGATAAATGAATAATATAAAGTATTCTTCTCCTCGAGGTGACCTTTTCCTAGTTGGTCCACATACATCAGTATGGACAAGTTCAAGAGGCCTGCTGGCTAATCCTTCCTTCGCAGGGAAGTTAGTTCTGGTTTGCTTACCAAACTGACATGATTTTCATATTGTATTGTCTAGGACTCTGATGTATGGAAGACTACGAACTGCCTGGTATTTGCATGCTTTCCTTATCTGTGAGAAACTAAGATGCCCCAATCTTCAGTGCCATAGCTAGTGTTCATCATTCTTGATCAGATAGCATTGATGTTGTCCTTCTTTGAATATGTATAAATTATTTGGAGTCCTTACGCCTTTGATCACTATTTTTCGTGTATCAAGATCACGAACACTACATCCATTTGATCGAAATATTACCTCAGTTCCTTGATAACACATCTGGCTGACACTTAGTAGATTATGCTTTAAGCCATCAACATACATGACATTTCCAGCTTTGACCCTTTCTTTCAACTGAACAAAACCTTTACCTTTTATGAGAGCAGGGGTGTCATTTCCAAAAGAAACCTTCTTCTCTTTCTCTAAGGCACTATATGACTGAAATTTTTCTTTATCACCTGTCATATGTTTCGAACATCCACTGTCGATGTACCATTGATTCTCTTGCCCTTCCGCATATAAGGCTATACCACATCTTTCTGGTTGGGGTTCTTTGATTCTCCATGATTTGGCACTTGAGGCTTGCTCCTTGTAAGTTGTCTGCCGAAACCTGCTCCTACATTCAGAATCTTCATGACCGAAATTGTTACAAATAGAACATTCTATTTCATTTTCAAGAGTAGAGAAGTTGTTGCAGGTCCTTTTCATGATCCCAGTCATATTCTTCTGTTTATGAGCTTCTCTAGTCATGATTGTATTATAGGCAACACATTGAGTTGCTTTGTGACCAAAGTTATGACATGAAAAACATTGGCCATTGAATAACCTCTTGTGATTATCAAATCTACCAGCCAAATGCTTGTAGTTCCTATTGACATCCATTCTTAAGGAAAATTGAGAAGGTTTTACCTATGGCTGGTTGTAGCTTTTGTTTGTCCTTAAAGTAGATTGCCCTCGATTTACCTGGTAGTCTTTGTTCATTCTTGAGGTAAATTGTCCCTGATTTACCTGGTGATTTCCATTGGGTCTTTGTTCACTTCTCCTTGCAACGTCAAGATAACTCTTGGAGGTAGATGGTTTCTGCGCTTGAGTTGTTTCTTAATTATATCCCAGACCTATCTTGATTAGTGGAGAGCGCTGCTCTTTGATAACCTCATTTAACGTGTCAGATCCTTTAACAAATCTAAGATTAAGAGCTTTTGTTTTCTCAATCTCTTTTCTTAGTCCCACAATTTCACATTCTAACTTTTCATGATGTTTTTCCTTTTCAGCAAGTTGGAATTGTAGAGTATCTATGATCAAATTCTTCTCTTATAAACAAATTTTGAGTCTAGAAATCTCTTCATAAAGACTTTCTTCATCTATAGCATCCACGAAATCATCATCTTCAAAAGCCATTAAGAGTTTATATTTGTTACCTTGTTCATCTTCATCACTATTTGAAAGTCCATCACTATCTTCATGAGTGTAATAGCTTTTCTGATTCTATTTCTTGTTCCATCTAATAGATTCCTTCCCCTTGTCAATCTTATCCTTATGAGGACATTTGGCAACATAGTGTTCGACTCTTCCACAAGCAAATCATTTGAAAGGTAACTTACCTCGGAATCTTCCAGCACCCCGTTGAAGGTTCTTGACAAAATTTGATTCTTCTTCTTCTTCTGACACGTGTCCTGACTCATAGTAATCTCCTTTGCCTGAAGCCTTGAAGGCAACTTCTTTCATGTCTGATGGTCCTCCTTTCATCATTTCATAAGCAGTCAGAATTTCGTGCAGCTGTGACATGGTAAGGTTTTGTAGATTCTCTTTTTCTTCTATTGCAGAAACTTTAGATTCAAACCTAGGGGACAAAGACCTTAGAACCTTTTGAACCACAACACCCTCTTTTATTTCTTCACCCAATTTTTTCATACAATTAACAATCTCATCTACACGAAGGAAATAGTTAGCCACACTTTCATCATTTTGCGTTATGAGATTTTCATACTGAATTCTGAGGGTTTGAAGTTTTTCTCATTTTACTTGTTCATATCCTTCATAGCTCAGAACAATCTTGTCCCATATTTCTTTTGCGGATTTATACTGCATAAACTTGACAAATTCTGATTGAGATAGACATCCTAATAGAGTATTGATCGCCTTTGCATTTGTTTCATATTGCTTCTTACCAACCGGATCTGTAGGAGTTGTTGAACGAAAAGTGTACCTTGTATCTATGATATCCCAGACTTCAGTACCAAGAGATTGAAGATAGGTTGTAACTCTTACCTTCCAATAGACGAAGTTGGTCCCATCAAAAATTGGTGGCTTGATTGATGCTTCTCTCTCGTAGTTGCTCATGATGATGGATCGTCCTTCAAGCGATCAAGATTCTTCAGAAGGACCTACTCTGATACCAATTGTTGGAAATAATACTGAGAGGGGGGGTGAATAAGTATTATCAAGTCACTTATTTTCATTTTCAAACCCAGATCATATACGCTACTTCAGTTAGATAAAACTGCGTATATATGCAACTACAGAGAAGGAAACCCGCGTATGCAATGCAGACTTATAATTTAATTTATCTTACTGATGTTGATCATTAATCTATGTATTGGGATCAAATAAACAGTAACCAAAAACAGTAAAATATATCTGAAGACAATCACACAGACAAGAACACAAGATATAAGGTGGAAACCCAATGTGGGTGGAAACGATTGGCTGCAATTCGTCTCTATCTTCTTTCAATTAGAAACTTCTTTTTACAATGTACTAGTGCAGTCCTTTATCAGTACGCAGGCTGCAACCTGCAGAGAGCTACAACCTTCTCTCATTCTCCAGCTTCTCGTGGAAGGGAGCTACAACCCCCTTAGCTCTTGCACTAGCCAAGATACTAGTACGTAGGTGCTGGCCTACAGAAGGCTACAACCTTCTCTTTCTTCCAGGGACCACATTTCATAAATTTTTAGACTAGATCCATGAACATCAATCAATCGTCAAGAATTTCTGCATCAAACAATCTCCTTTTCACCAATTAGAACTGAATCAAGTAGATACTTCTCTGACAGCTGTACCCAAAACACAGTAACAGTAACCACACACCAAATTTTGAACCCAGAACATTGCAGCAATAAACAGAAGTAGCTAGATCACAACTCAAAAGATATACGCTACTTCAATAACCTGAAACCTGCGTGCATACACTTATGTGTTTGGACCAACTTGCGTATACGTTGTTTGTATTCACTGAACCAACGTGTATACGCGCCTTCGCTTTACTGAACCTGCGTATAGATCTATAAAGGATAATTCACTCTTTCAAATATTCAGACAGTAACTAACCCAGATTATCAGATTTATAGATCAAGCATGGGCCACATATAATAGATCAAAATCATACAAAGATACTATCATTCAAGCCTTAAGAGTATGACCCATCAATAGAACTTATGCTTCTCTCTGCGCTAAGGTTCCTCCTTCATTCAGATCCAGATTTGCACTATAACCCTAATAACCAATATTTCAGATCTAGCACTTGTTAGATATTCAATTAATTCATATGATTCTTTGCCAAATGATCTCCTTCCCCTTTTATAGTCTTAGGCCTTTCTCAATACCACGGTCCAAAAACATAATAAAACAATACCATGGACCCAATACTTGGGATCAACACTTCTGACGAGATACCATGGTCCAAAACCATAGGTTCAAATACGAAAAACTAACTACCACGGACCAAAAGTAAGTTCTCCAACATATACGGGCTTTTCCTTGCGTGAAAGTGCGTGTATACGCATACGCACCTTTGTAACGTCTAACCCGCATGTATACGCGCCTTAGTTTAGGTGAACCTGTGTATATATCTTTTTCTTCATTCTGAGAACCTGTACTGAGATCTGTCACCAAAGTGAGTTGCCATCAAGGACAACACCTGAGCCATAGCTTCAAACTTGTGTCATAATGCCAACAAAAGAGTGGGCCAATAGTAACCTTCCTGTAGAATTTTGAAAGTTTTTCTTTTTGCTGCAAATTGGCCTCCATAGGGCCCATCATGACAGGTTAGGAGGATGTCAAAAACTTCCTCCTCCCCAACACAACACCTCAAAATCTTATCTGGGCCAAGTTTAAACAAGATGCCCCCAATCCAAGTGAATGGGATGCTTTTCCTCATGATCTTACTCTTCTCTTTTGAGGATAGATGTGGCGGGAACTGTTTTGAAACCAAGCAATTTTCTATATTAGCAAACCATGGAGAGAGTACTGAAATAGCAAACAGGTGGTCATATGGCATTTAATCATCCACCGTCCCTTCTTCACCTGCAGGCAAATCTAGTCTAGATAGAAAATCAGCAACAACATTTTCCTTACCTGGCTTATCAACAATGGTCAAATCAAATTGCTGCAATAAAAGTAACCATCTAATGATACAAGAATTTACATCAGGTTTATTCATCAGATACCTAATTGCAACATGATCAGTGTGTACTAATGTTTGATAACCAGTGATGTAGTGTCTGAACTTGTTTAGGGAATCGACTACAGCTAGGAGCTCTTTCTCGGTTACAGTATAGTTTAACTATGCATTGGATAGGTTTTTATTGACAAAATATATGTCATATGGTAGCTTTCCTTCAACTTGTCCTAAGGCTACTCCTATGGCTTTGTTCGAGGCATCTGTGTGAATGTGGGAAGGTAGGGCCCAGTTTGGACCTCTTAGGATTGGGGTAGTTACCAACTTACCTTTCAATGCATCCAGAGCCTCTTGACAGTTGTCAGTCCATGTAAACTCAACACCTTTCCTCAAAAGACCAAACAATGGAGAGGCTAGCTTATTGAAATCTTTAATGAATCTTCTATAATATCGTGCTAAGCCTAGAAAACTCTGAACATCTCTTACCTTTTGAGGAGGTGGACCCCTTTGGATGATAGCAATCTTGTTGGGATCCACCTGTAATACTTGCTGAGAAATTGTATGACCTAGCATGGTCCCTTCAGTCATTAGGAATTCACATTTTTCAAGACTGAGGAATAGGTTCATTTCAATACACTTGGTTAAAACTTTTACCAGGCTAGTGAATGCTTCTTGGAAGTTGGACCCATAAGTAGTAAAGTCATCCATGTAGATTTCCACCGAATCATGAACCAACTCAGCAAAGATGCTTAGTACTGCTCTCTATAAAGTGGCAGGAGCGTTGCATAACTCAAAGGGAAGGACCCGATAGGCAAAGGCACCCCATGGACAAGTAAAAGTGGTCTTATCTTGGTCTTCCGGGCTAATTTGGATCTGATTATACCCGCTAAACCCATCTAGGAAGAAAAAGAACTTATTCCCTGCTAGGCCATCTAACACTTGATCTATGAAAAGCAAAGGGAAATGGTCCTTCTTGATAGCTTTGTTAAGTTCTCCATAATCTACACAGATTCTCCGCTTCCTGTTCTTCTTGGGCACAAGCATCAAAGGAGAAACCCACTCACTGTCAGAGATGGGGTAGATGAATCCTGCATCCAACAACTTTTGCAGTTCTTCTTTGATAATGTTCTTGAGGGTTGGATTCATCCTCCTTTGAGGCTGCGTGACTAGTTTACAATCCTCTTTAATGTAAATGTGATGGGTACAGACTAAAGGATGGACTCCTTTCATCTCCTTATAGCTCCAAGCAAAAGCATCAAAATGATTGTTCAATAAGCTACACAACTCTTTCTCCTGAGAGGGGGATACGGATGAGTTGACCTTCAAGGTTCTTTCAGGGCCAAATTCCACATTCTTAACTTAGGGAGAGGTCGGATCAATCACACAGAGATCCACTAAAGCAATGTCTTGGGTGTCTCCTACCAACTCTTCTAATGGCAGCACACTGGGAGGTGGATTTTGAATCAAATTTTCAATAAGGTCATCCTCGGTCTAAGGACCTCCCCTGGTGGCTTCCACTATGCACAATGGTGCAGAGTAAACTTCATCCTCATCTTCCTCCTCCAACCAAAGAGGTAAGTCATGTTCTAGTAGAGGTTGGGAAGGAGGATATAGGACTAGCTGTTTGGACATAGGCCCATTCTTAATAGTCATGCTCCCAGATCGACAACTGATGTAAGTGTCTACAGTAGCTAACCAAGGCCCTCCCAAAATGAGGGGGTATCCAGTGAGTTTTTCCTTTGGTTGAAGGACCAAGAAGTCTGCAGGGTACTCCCAAGAATCAACGGAGACCATCACATCTTCCACAATCCCCTTGGGGGTCATGGTGGAGTGGTCTGCTAGCTGTAGTACTATCAAGGTCTTTCTTAGGGAACTCTGAAGATCGAGTTTGGGCATAGTGTCCCTGGTCATCACATTAATGGCAGCCTCTAGATCGATCAAGGTGTGGGGGATTACGGTGCCATTGATGTGGACATCGACTACAGGACTCCCAGGGTCCAGATATTTTGGATAGATTATTTTTCCCAACATCATGTCGGACAGTTGTCCTATAACATTGATAGTTGGGGCATCTCTCTTATGCCTGCCTGGGTGCCTGAAACACTTCTCTTTGATCAATTTGTTGTAGATTGGTACATCTATTATGGCTTGGAGAAGTGGTATTTTCACACATAATTGTTTAAGTTCTCCCAAGAGCTCAGTCTCTTCTGGGTTTGGTTGCGTGGTTCCAGTTAGTCTCTCAAGAAAGGGTGGAATGGCTTTGGGTTCACTTTCCTATTTTTCTTCCTCAACCTCCTTAGGAGGAGGTTGGCTATCTGGGAGGACCTTCTCAGATTGTAGGTTGATCTCCTGAATCTCCACAACATAGGAAGGGCATATTGTCTCTCCAGTATATACCTGCTAGGCCTGTCTGTTATTAGGGTTCGGGTTCGATTGAGCAGGCATCTGGGGTTGTCTTGGAGGAGTAGGAGGTAATGGTTGTGTTTGAGCAGGTGGTGAAGGAAAAATAGCAGGAGGAGAGTTGTATTGGGGCCTCCACCCCTGTTGAGGTGCATTCCACTGAGGTTGTGTTTGAACATGAGAATGGAACGAATGAGCAGCAGGTTGAGTATGGTATTGAGATGGGTATGACCAAGGAGGGGGTGTGAACCACAAAGGATGAGCAGGGGGACCCCAACAAGTTAGGTGAGTGGATTGGTTGGGGTTGTAATAAACCTGGGATGTCCCTTGCATCCCCTGTTGGTATGGTCTGGGTCCATGTGGCCTCCTTTGGTTTAGGAAGTAGAGTGGTTCAATGTCTCCATCAGCCCCTTGGCACATAGCTTTAAGTCTAGGTAAAGTTGGGCACTGGTTTGTAGGGTGATCTTCCTAACAAACAAAGAATATCTCTGAGGACTGTAGTGGACACTTGTTCCTAGGATGCTTCCTTGTACATCTGGGACAAAAGATGGCCAGAGCCCTCTCAGCTTCCTCTTGATTTTGTTGGATTTGGAAGGTGTCCATTTGCATGGCAATGGTCTGTCTGACCTCAATTTTAAGGTCTTCCATTTGGTTTGTAAACTCATGTTTGGAAAAGGTGGTGCTGGTTGAAAGTTGACTCCCCCTACCTCTTTTCCGGGCTGCCCTAGAATGGTTTCTAAAAACAGTCTTTATGTCGTCATAAGGTATTTGGTAGATGTCTCCCCCATCCAGCAAATGGAGGGTATTTAGAAGGTCTTTAGGGACTCCTCGGAGTAGAACCAACTTTAGAGATTCTGGGTCAAGTGTGCACCTAGCCCTTTTATGATTGATTTGGAACCTTTCTTCATGGTATTCCAAAGATTCATCACTTTCCATGGTCATCCGAAAGATTTCTCCCTTTGTTTCCTTTGACCTACAGTAATCCCGGTATTTGTTATTAAAGGCTTGCTACATCTAAGCCCAAGTTGTGATACTATTTCCAGGTAAACCCATGAACCAGCGTAGTGCTGAATCCTTGAGTGTAGAGGGAAAGAGTTTCAACTTTTTCTCATCTTCTGCATAGTCATAAATTCGACAAAGGACAACAAACTCAAACAAGAAGGTATCAGGGTCTTCAGTGGTCAATCCATGGAAGTGAGGTAAGGCCGAGGGACTTATGTTTTTCATTTTTGTGTCCCCATTGGTCTCTCGGATGGGAAAGGTACCTTCTATTCTCTCCTCATTTCCTATACCATTTCTGTGTTCTGCCATGGTCTCACGAGGAATTTTTTCTTGCTCTTCTTCTGTTATACGATCTTCGTATATCTCTGGAGGTTCACCTATAGGTTCTTTTGGATCACTGCCACCGAAGAAGAGAGAAGGGTGACTCAGTGATGTGGTGGGGGTGTTGGGTAAGAATTTTCCTGAATTGTCTCTGTTCCTATGAGGCATGAAAGGAAATCTTTTTGGTTGATTTTTTTGTTTTTTTTCTGCTTATACCTGCAAAACTGAAATTTATTGAACAACAAATTGCAGCTAACTAAAATAAACCTTGCTGGAATGAAGATTTCAGAATTGAAATGAAAGCGGGAAATGACTAATCTATGTTGTTGAAATGAAATTGCAGAATTGAAATGTTAATCTACGTTTGCAGAATTGAAATTGCAAAATTGAAATGAAAGCAGGAAATGTCTAGTCTACGCTTACTGAAATAAACTACTTAGCAGAAGGTTGTAGTAGAAAATAGAAGAAAAGCAGCAATAAAAAATACTCTGACGCTTACCTGGAAATGACGCCAAAAAGATGGTGGGCTCCATTATTGTAGCAATGATGCTGCAACTCCTGGGACTCCCTTCTTTACTTTTATCAACCCGGTTGTTCGTAAAAAACTTGGAAGTGACGGTGCTGTATGCACAAGTACTAGCTCTTGCTGCAGGCTGTCAGTTGATCAGCTGGCACAATTTCGCTAGGAGCCTAAGCCAACTTCTATGAGCTCTTAGAAGAATCTTTTAACTGTGTTGGATGAAAGCTAACTCAAAAGAGGCTAATCTACTTGCAGAAAGAAGCTAAAAGCTGAAAGGAAATGCAAACCCTAGCAAACCATAGTTTTACCGACTAACCCTACCGGTGCAAAAAAAGAGATGAAAGCTGCAGAAATGGATGCCATTAACTCTTGGAAAGGTAAAATGCATGTGACTAAGCTACTTCTGAAGGAAAATATGGAAAAAACATCTTTTTGTATTTTTGAGTAATTTTGCAGAATTATTATGCATGTGCTTTAACTATTTTTGACTGTGCAGAGGTTCACTGGTGAAAGGAAATGGAGTGGGTGCTTGCAGGAAGTTGGGAAGGTGATAAGAGGGCCTAAGGGGTCCCTAGCAAACTTCTAGAGAATTTCATAATGATCAGATCTCGAAAAAATGCTCACGTGAACTTCTACAGGAAGTCTACAGGGGTTCTACAGGATGTTCTACAAGAAGTTCTATAGGAATGGCCGAAAGAGGATTTTAGAGGATTGATGGAGAAAATATGGTGGGGAAGTGGAAATGAAAGGTGGATAAAGTTGTTAAGAGGTGTGGGACCTGGCAAATGAAGCTCAAGAGTGATGAAGATAGTTGGATTTGCTCAAAGATGGAGAAAGCAATGTTGCACAAAATATAGAAATTAGGGCAAATTGGTGAAGTGTAGCGAATGGAGGGAAGGAATCTTGGATTAGGAGCTAGAACAGATTAGATGATGGAGGAAGGGTAGGTAGGAATGTATTACAAGTACTTTGCACACTATTTTCCAAAACTGATTGAACAAAGACTAGAAAAACCAAAGATCTATCTACTTTGACCTAATCTGACCTAACAACCAGCAACATGATGAAAAAAAAATTATAGACAAGAAATAATGCAAGATAGCTATGGAAACTAAGCAAGAATAGATCTAAACATGCAAGTACAACTGGTATCAACTTTTCCAACTAAAAATCTAACACTAGCAATTGCATAGAAAGGAAAGAACAATGTTTTTCTAGCAACAAGTATGCCTTGGTCTCAGCTCATGGTCCCAAGGAGGGAGAGATGAGATCAAGGATTTCTTGGTGGCCTTTTTGCAGATATTTTCTATTACCAAACTTTCAAATCAACCTGAAGCATGAAAAACTATTTTAATTATCAAAAGCAACCTAAGTAACAAAGCAAGATCTTAACCTAGATAATAGAAATTATTCTATGAATGTAAGGAAAACACACAAAAGAGGTATTGGCACTTGGTTTGGGCCCAACCCCAAGAGCTACAGCCTCTAAGAAAGCTCAGATCTAGTGCAAGGAAAAATTTATCTCCATTACTCAAAAAATAATAGTCATGTCACAAAACTGTTTACAGCAAGAGCTCGAAAATGAGCTGAAATGCAGAGCTGCACTTAAGCGCGAAAAAGAAGTGTTCAATCGCTAAACTACCAAGGCTTGAAGCCTTCCTACTTATGCAATGTGAGGACTCTCAACTGTCCTCCTTAACTCTGGGGGCTTGGCTGCTCAAGACTGCAGTTAATCAGCCACTTCACAAAACCTGCTCGGCTGCCCGTTGAAATCAACTTTGGTGGGCTATTGAACTCCGATCTGATGGTGGAGAACTCGAGGAAGGGGTCATTTAGTGTAGGAGACACCCTTCCTACAAATCCTCAGCCTTGTTCCTTCGTATTTGGCTATCAACTTGCTCATAAATGCTTGACCTTGGTCCAAAAGATGTCCAAAAATATACAATAAGTACATATTAGACTTTTGTGGTCAAGTGGCTATTCTCATTCATCAATTAACATAAATATATTCAAAAACATGCATAAAATTATGAACAGTGGTGGATTAATCAAGAATAATACGAAAAGTTAGCCCATAAAGTTACCTATTTTTGGGGCTCATCGCTTTATACTACTTACCCATCTACTCATCCTACCATTTTTACTTCTCTTTATTAGGGTGCATTTGAGCTAGCAAACCCTTATCAAACATTTTTATTTTTCTTTACAATAGTAAACTAATTAAATCTAACCTGATTACATCTAAGGGCTCAGATTTAATAGTTGAGCTCCTTTTATTTACTTTACCTACCTACTTATCTGCTAAGATTAAATAGTTTGTTCAGATCTTTATTCTCTATCTATAGACATGAAATTGAAACATGAAATAGCCAAGTTTAAACATTTTGACTATCATGGATTGTAGCAAAGATTAAAAACTGCACACAATCATTTATTTTGCACAAAAAGTAAATAGTAGTGGCATTTTGACTTGCTCACTTTCATGGTCTTTTTCTTTTCTTGGGGTTCATGTTTTTTTTTAATCTTTTTTTGACCTTTTTATTCTTTTTTTCCTTTGATTATTCTTTTAGGACATGCCCTTTTTACTTTTTTTTAATTTTTGGAATATGGAAAACATTTGCAGAAAGAAAAGGTATGTACATATTACAGGCTTAATCTCGGCCATTCAAAAATTATGACTCCTGTTGGTATAGGAACCTAATAGTGGCTCCAATTGGGGATGGCATTTCTTGGTGAAATGTTAAAAACTTTGTAGACCAACGAATTTCTGAATTGCTGTGATGTTATTTCCAACTTTTCCTTTTCATATTTCTGCGTTATTGCTTATGACAGTAAAATTTTTGAAGCTTAGGGCCTTCTATTCAGGCTTCAACTTCAAACATTACCATCAAATCAACTCAAGACTTTTAAAAGTAATGTATGTACAAATGATTAGTGAAATTAGTAACTAGACTCAATATAGTGTTTCAGCATCTGACCATTAACTGGTCCTCCTTCTGCTTCTATGCCATCCATTTCTCTGAGGATGAAAACATTATTACCCCTGAAAGAATAAATGATATATCGGCCTTTCCATAGGAAATCAAATTTCCCATGTTTACCTTTATCTTCTCTCCTTGAATCCCATTTTAAAACTTTGTCCCCTAGATAAAAATCTTCTTCCCTAGTCCTTTTATCAAGTGCCTTTTTGATCATTTCCTACACAACTTGAGATCTGATGTACACTTCTTCCCTGGTCTGCTATAAGTGAATTTTTTTGTTGATTCTTCTTTGGATGTCATTTGGTTCAACTTACAGTTCTTGGAGTAGCTTCATCACTGGTGTTCCCAAGGAAGATGGGAAAACAACTTCCATTCCATAAATTAATTGATAAGGACTAGTACAAATGGATTTCTTTGTGGTCAGCCTGTCTGCCCATAAGGCATTTACTAGTTTCTTATTCCATGTTTTCTTGTCATCTTCCATCAATTTTTTTTATGGTATTTACCAGACTTTTGTTTGATGACTTTACTACTCCATTTCTTTGGGGGTAATAAGCTGTGGAATGGCCCAGGGTTATATGATACTTGTTACAAAAATCAATCATTCTCCTAGATTTGAAAGCTGTTGCATTATCAGTGATGATCTTGGTTGGGCACCCAAATCTAAATAGGATGTTGGACTTAAGGAAGGTGGTTGGATTTCACCAATGAAGTCAAGACCCCATTGTTGAAAGGGTGCTTCAGCAGAGATTGGTTTTAGTGGCAGAGGTAAAAACTTTTTCTTTCCTTCAAAAATTTCACATTTATGACATAATGTTACAAGTTTCTTTACATCTGAAAACAAAGTAAGCCAATAAAAACCGGCTCTAAGAATATTGTCAGCAGTGGTTTTCCAGTAAAGATGTCCTCCATAGTCACCTACATGAAACTCTTGTAACACCTTGTCAGATTCTTCTTTTAGTAAATAGTTAAGAAGGATACCTTCATGATTCCTCTGAAACAAAGCATTGTCAATTATGCAAAATTTTAAAGATTTCAATTTTAAAAATCTTCTTTTGGTCCTAGATAATTTAGGAGGAGCTTGTAAATTTTGTAAAACATCTATGATGTCAGCATACCATGGTGATTCAATAAATGCCTGGCTGATTGGTGGATTCGCCATCTCCTCTCCATTATCTATTTCTTTAATAAAATTTATATCTAAGGCCTAACAGTTCGATTCAGCGATGAGCTTGGCTAAACCTTGGCCTTTGATTAACTTTGTTGGCTTGATTTCTAGGTCATATTCTAATATAGTAGCAAACCATTTCCCTCTCTTTCCATCTGGAGCATCCTGAGTTAGGATATCCTTGACTACTAAATTTGGGACATAGGCTATTATATGAGAATATAAAATGTAAACTCTAAAATCTTTGATAGCTTTGACCAAAGAAAAGGCTTGCTTTTTTGTTATATTGTATTTCAAAGGGGCATATCTCAGGGCTTTGCTAAAAAAGGTAATATTTTGTTCATAACCCTCATCATTTTTCTAGAGTAGGACTGCAACAATTGTGTGTTCTGAGGCAAAAGAAAATATAATTTAATTTCTATCAAACTTTGGACTGATCAAAACAGGTGTCTTTGTTAAGGCTAGACTAATATCTTCAAAGGATTCTTAGCCTCAATGGTCCATCTGATGGTCGAACCTTTTTTCAACTTATTGTTTAATGACCTAATTAATTCTGCTAAGTTAGAAATAAATCTCCTAACAAAGCTGATTTTCCCCAAAAAGGCTTGTAATTCCTCGATTCTCCTAGGATGTTGTACTTGTAAGATGGCTTCAATTCTTGTAGGATCTATTCGGATACCATATTTGGAGATTATGTGGCCTAATAAATTTCCCTCTTCTAACTGAAAAAAATATTTTTTAGGATTCAAATAATTCCATACTTCCTACATTTGATGAAAACTTGCCTCAGATGATCTAAGTGTTGTTTGTCAGATTTTGAGAATATAGTGATGTCATCTAAGTATATTACTAGGAATTCATGAATTTCCTTAGCAAAAGCTATGTCCATGGCTCTTTGAAAGGTGGCCCCTACAATGTTTAATCCAAAAGGCATCTTCACATACATGAATGTGCCCCAAAGAGTAGTAAACGCAGTTTTAGCCTCGTCATCTGGGTGAACTAGAATTTGATTGTAACCAGAAAACCCATCCAATAATGAATTTCTAGTTGACCCTACTACCCTTTCTAATATATGATCCATTTTAGGGAGAGGGTAATTGTCTTTGAATGAAGCTTTATTAAGATTCCTAAGATCAACACAAAGTCTAATCTCACTAGCTTTCTTCCTTGTTGGAACCAAATTTGAAAACCAATAAGAGAAGCTAATTAGCGCTATTATATTGGCTTCATATATCCTTCTGATTTCTTTTTCAATAGAAGGCAATAGAATGGGATTGATCCTCCTAAGCTTCTGCCTGAAAGGTTTTTGGTTTCTTTTATGGGGATAGTATGTTGTATGATGCTGGTTTCACAGGACTTAAGATCCTCATAACTCTAAGCAAAGACATCTTGGAATTCCTTTAATAGTTCAATGTATTTCACTTTTTCAATAGAAGGTAAGGACTTTGAAAGTTTGATCAATTTTGGATTTTCCGTAGTGCCTATATTACACTCCTCTATATGAGATTTTAAGGGTTCCATCTTTTGTTTTCTAGGGACATCATTCGAATCAAACAAGTCTTCCAAAGGGGTTAATATTTTGGGCAAAAAGTTGTTTTTGAGATGAATGATTTTAGAATCTTCATTGATTATCTCATCAATTTCAATTTGCTTTAGTTTTTGTACATCTAATTTTGTAAATTTAGTGGGATGGAATCTATCTCTTCATCTTCTATTTTATTAATTTCTATTTTATCTTTAAAATAAAGATCTAATGTTATGTCAGTATCTATATTACTATTTACAAATTCCTCCTCTAAGGTTAAATTTCTTTTTATTTATTGGTCATTAGAAAATACGTTCCAGTTTTTCAAGTTATCTGGGATAGCAGGTCTGTGCTTGACCTCAGCAGTGTATTGTTGGTTAGGTTGGAATGGTAACTTACAAGTGCTGGCAAACATTGTTAAACTATGAGCCTGCATATTATGCTTCCTAGGAATTACAACAACTTTGGTTTCTAGGAAAGTGTTTAGTATTTCTATAATGGTTCCTCTGTAACAACTTAATCTAGGGTCTTTGGTCATATATACAACTTTAATCTGATTTATCACTAATTCAAAGTCTCCCATAATAGAAACTCTTATAGCTCCTAACTTTCTAACTAATTTAAGACCTAAAAGAAGCGCTTTATACTCAGCCATATTGTTAGTGCATTTGAAATTCAGTCTGTCAGCATGGCCCTCTGAGTGATCATTCTCCAGATTATAAATCGACACTCCTGCTCCTACTCCTAATGTATTCACTGATCCATCAAATCCAAGATTCCATAATATCTCATGTTCAGAATTTTCGCTGTCAGGGGGAAGAAAGTTTTCCTTGTTTGAGGTGTTTTGATCATCTTGTTTATTGGAAATCTCTTGTATTTGCTCAGCATTATACAAAATGAAAGAATCAATGTCTTAATGCATGAAGTAGATAGGAAGGTTTTGAGGTCTATCCTCGCTACTCACCACATATTTCATTAGTGTCTCTCTGTACAACTTTTTATGTTGTCCAAAGACTGAGATTGTGGCATATGACATGTCAAATTACAAAGATCCTTGGAGTTTGACCCCCCATGATCTAGACAATAGCATGCCATATTTAGGTGGGATGTCAGCTACTACTATATCCATGAGAATAGTCTAAGTACGGTATTGTACTAAGGAAACACATAAGTCTTTGATTAACCCTAGACGCTTTACTTTACTTGAATCAAATGAATACGAGTCTTTGTAAGGTCTAGTGATATCTGAGTTTAACATTTCCATAACTGATTTAGGAATTAAATTGTGTGAAGCTCTTGAATCTAACATTGTATTGTGCAATATTTTATCATGAATGCTAAGGCTAATATAGAAGGGTGGTATCCCTCCTTCTAATGGTTTGACATTAACATCAGGACCGAATATAAACTCAGGTTGATCATCAAACAAGTTGACAAAGTCTTCATTCTAAACAAAGTTTAAGGTTTTGTTTATTTGAGACTTGTAGGTTTCATTTTTTATCAGCTTTATTAAGGGAACTAAAATTTTTAGTTTAGCTAGCTCTGCTCCCAAATTGAAAGGCAAAGGGGCTTTCTCTGTTTGAGTTCTTGAAATTTTGATAGCAGGATTTGGAGTAGGTTGCTCTTCTTTTTCTGTGGATCTTCTAATATGGTGTTTGGAAATTTCTCCACTGTCTCCATGGAGGGGATTGGAGTGGATGGTTTATCATTAGGGGATTGGTCATGGGTTATATCTACAATGGTGGGACCAGAAGGGTTCTGATTTGGTCTAGGGAGGATTTTGAGAGTCTTATTCACTGGAGCTCTTTTGATTTTCTTGGGTTGATTTGGAACTACTTTCTTGGCTTGGTCAGGAGTATCAAAATTCGTTTTGCTCCTTAGATTGTATTATTTATGTACTTCAAAAATGGCATAATCATACCCTTGCTTATAATCAAATGATTCTCCGGATTGGGTCTACAATTGCCACATCATATGCAGTTCCTGCTCATCTTGGGTCAAAAAGACAATTTTTTCATCATATAATCCAATTAAGTTAATTTGTGTGTCTTGTTCAGGGTCTTTTGAATGGGATGTTTCAGCATAGTTTTCTTGAAAAGGAGGCCTAATATTCTGATCAGGTCCATTCTTTCTAGTGTTTTGATTTTGATTCTTTCTAAAGTTTGGATTTCTCACTGGAGGTGCCTGTTGATTATCCCAGTGAGGCTTCATCCAATGTTATCTACTCTATCCATTAGTTTTTCCATACCCTTGGTTATAACATCTATTTTAAGGTTAGAGGGTGAGGCTTCATCATTGGTAGATCCTCCCCTCTCATTCCTAACTCTAGCTCGTTTTGCTAGCAAGTTAGCTTTTACACTAACTGTTACACTTTGCATATCCTATAAAGTTGGAGGATTTCTCTCTCTGAGATGGAAGGCCATATTAGTATCAAACCCATCAGGAAACTTTATCAGAGATAAGCCAGGTGGGGGTATAAGGTTGACTAGTATTGCATTGTATATATTGTTAAATCTGGTACAGTAATCTTGGACTGTTTCATTTGGTCCTCTCCTAATGTTTTCATATTCTGAAAGGATCTGCATAGGGTTCTTTTTATTTTCCCATCTATTTAAAAAATTCTAATAAAATATCTCTAAAGTATCTATGCTATTATTTAAATCTCTAAACCATCTCCTTGCATCACCAACTAGAGTCTAAGAAAAAAGTCTCATCCGAACATCTCCAATATCAATTCATGTAATTCAAAGTAGTGTGTCATTTTGTTTACATGATGGTGTCTAAGGTCCTATGCCATCAAATTGGAAAATTTTGTTCTAGTAATCTTGTGGCATGGGGCCAAGTGGGGTAGGTAACACAAGAGCAGCATATCTATTTTCCATGGCTCTAAGTTGGCAAGGCCAACAAGTGGAGTTGGGGTACCAGTAGATGATATAGTAGTTGATGGAAAACTAGGAGTAATAGGTGATTGATGTGTAATGATAGGTTGGTAGGGAAGTGATGGTATAAATGGAGGTGAGGAATGAACTTTGGAGGTGGAAGGGAATAATGGTGAACTAAGGGTAGTTGACATTGGTTTAGAGATTTCAGGGATTTTAGCAATAGTAAGGGATGACTGAGGGGAATTTGGAATATACTCATCAATTGATTGGCTTGCCTTTCAGACTTCAAGATCTGCAATAAACTCTAGATCTAGAACTATGTCATCAAGTGCACTTTTAGACCTGGTTCTAAATAGGCAAAGTTCAAATCACTCATCAAATGGGAGGTTTTCTAAAAACAACCACTCATCAAGACATGAATCTGCTTTGATTGAAGGTGTTGGACTTACTAAACTTTCTTGTCTTCTGGATCTTCACGAAATTAGGTTGTGATTATCCACTACTAGGGTGGGATTTGGATCTGGATTGGCCCTAGTATAGTGAGTTCTCCTTGAAGCCAGAGTTTGGAACTTTCCTAGTTACTTTGTTTTTATAAAATTTTGTAAATAACTTCTAATAAACCCTTCAAGATGCTTGAAATAAAGATTTGAAATTTCTCAAAGGTTTATTAAGACTAAGGATTTGAGTCCTAAGTATGGTCGCCACTATGTTATCACTCAGAAGTTTTCCCTAGAAGTTATAAAAAGAAGGAATCATTTGAGGTAACCACAAACCAATATTTTAGGTTCAGGTTCTAGACAACCTAAGTCAAGAGAGGGCTCTCTCTTTATGATTTATCTTTGTTTTTATTTGATTTTAGGCTAGTTCTTAGTGTTCATGAGGAATTTGATTTTAGATTGAAGGTTGGGTGGTGGAATTCTTGGAGCAGATGGATAGAGCTAGGTCTTCAACCCATTGGGCTATGAAGTCAGTCAATGGATAGCATAATTGGACCAGATCATTAAAGGCAATGTTCACAGGATAGGCTAGCAAAGCAAAAGGAAAATCTTCAGGTCTAATGGATGAAATGGTTCTAACCAGTGTGAAAAGGCAATGAAGAATCCTTGGACGAGGATCATAATGAAGGAAATAAGGTGATCATGAACAAAGGATAATTAAGAATCCTTTGCTATAGACCAAGGGGAGAAACTATGGAAGCTAGGGAGGAATTAAGAATTCCATAATGAAGATAGTTTAGTAGAAAACATTTAAAATGTATATAGTCAAGACAGAGTGCATTCAAGCAATTTCTGAAATATCATTCCATGTTATACATTTAGATTTTAGACAAACAAACAAGGTTATGGAGACACATAAGAGAAATAACAATAAACATGAGAGAATACTTATTTGTATTTTGCTTTACACAAGGATCCTGTAAAATATCTGAGCTTTATTCCATGATCCAGCAAGCCAATCTAGTCATCGATGCAATATAACTTTGAGTTGAGAGAAAGGTCTATATAAATGTCATTGAATCCACCCTACATACTTCGAAATATGAAGTATTTATACAAAAGTCTTTACAAAATATCTCATAACAATATGAGATTTAATCTAGGGAATCAAAATATCTTCAAGCATGAAGATAAAGACAGATGGAAAACTACATCATGTTGTCACTTTTATTGTGGTAGTGCTGGTTGTTTCTGTTGAGTTTTAAGCCCTTTAAGCCGGCTAATGGTTGGGGTATTTCCATGTTGGAGTCTTCTTTACTTTGATCTTTCATTGATACTCTTTGAATCTGTTACTCTTTGACCCTACTGATATGTCTTTTACCTGTTTCATTTGGTTGCCTTCATATTTACTGTGGTAACTTCCTGATGTAAAAATTTTCATAGTAAATCTGTCATTTTTTCCCACCATTCATCCTCGGGTAACTTTAATTTCAACATTCTTCTGTAAATTTTGTCTGCCTCTGTGTATTTTTCAAAATTGGGCTTCATGACAAACAAATGTTTCACCTCATGTTCTAGGAAAAATAGGTTTTCCAAAGTATCATACAATACTTTTCCAGTTGGCAGGGCTTTTATACCTGAAGAACAGGCCTGTTCCTTAGCCAATTTCCTAAGTCTGTCACTATAGTCCAATTGGGTCATGAGTTTATCATTAATGACCATAGGACTGAGAAGGCCTTTGTCCCTCAAAATTTGAAATTTTTCCATAAACCTGTCAATGGCCACCTGCATGTTGTGGCACTTTTCTTCCAAGTTGAGCATAAGGTTTATTTTGGAAAGAATCTTTTTAACCTCTAGGATATCTTCGGTCCTATCCTATATACAAAGCTCATTGAGCTCATGTCTATTCTTACTGTTCCCGAAGTGGATGAGTCAATTGGCATCCTCAGGTTGGTCTCTTAACTCTTTCCTTACTTTCTGGATGCCTCAGTGGCTACCTTCACCAATTTAGTTTGCTCAAATATAACTTGAATTGATGGCCAAATATCATTGACAGAGTCAATGATATTGGCTGAGAGCATTTCTTTAGTCTGTCCTGCTTCTGCGTGTTAAATCTTTCTTTAGGACATTAATTTTCTCACCCATCCTTAGGGCTTTCTACGTTTCTTCTATTTGTTGAATTTCAGCAACCTTACAATCAGTTTCTAAGCTTACCACTTTCTCCTTTAGCCTTTTGAGCTCTATTTCCTAGATCGACATCTCCTCCATGGCTTTTACTAGCTCTGTTGTTTTCTCTGTTGGTGTGCCTACTACTGTAGATTCAGTTGTGATTGGCAGTGCTGTGGGAGGTGGAGTTGTAGGTGCCAATGAGGCTGACAATGTAGAAGGAACTGTTGTTGTTGCTGTGGGAATGGTATTTGTGGAAGTTTTTGCTAGGTCACTTTGTTTGGACTGAATCAAAATGTCCAAGTCTTTCTCTATCTCTTTTAGTTGGTCATTTAGCTTTAGGACCAAGTCTATGAGCTCTTCATGTCCTTTTTGTGCCTCCAGGACTTCTACTATTTGTGGGTGATGCAACTGGGGAATCTTGAGCTGTTTCTTCAGAGAAGCTATATCATCATTGTTCTTCTTCATTAATTTTTCTTTGGCATTTACATCTTTGGGATCGTGTCCCAACTCAATGACTAAGTCCTTTAAGGACTTAATTCTGGTATCTTTGGGCTTTCAAGAGGCATTCTCCAACTGGAACTGTGATGATATATTATTCAAGGAGTTTTGCAATTGGTGGGTAGCAACGACTTTCCCTGTCAAGGTGGAGTAAATCATCTTCCCTGTTTGCTTGTGCAGCTCAATCTGGTCAATAGGATGAATTTCCTTTTCCAGTACTTCGAAGTACATCTCTTTGAAGTCAGCTGCTATTCTCAGTTACTGAGTAGTGGGCTTCTTGAATGTCATTTGCATCTTCCCCTCTTTTACATCATAGGCTGACATAAGCCTTGTTTGATTGGTATGGGTCATCTTCGAGTATTGTGCATAGTTCTAGGCTTTCAGCCTCTCATTTGTGGCTTTTATATCTTTGTATATTTCTTTGGCATCCTGGTCTTTGTCTACTGGCATTCTGAAAGAGGATACCTCCACACTTTGTTGTCTTTCCAATATTTGGGTATGTGATGTGGAAGGTTCTAGGATGAATCTAGAGGGAGTGGCATGCTTCCTCCCTTCTCTTTCTGTGCTTGTAACATCAACTGTCTCCTCTGTATATTCCCGCTCAAAGGAAGGATTCATTCTTTTCCTCTTTACTTGGCTTGTCTCTGCATAGGCTGGAGGTGTTGTTCTTCCTGAAGGAGTGGCCCCTTCCCTGTTTCTTTTGAGGTTTTTCTCCTCATTTAGAGGAGTTTGTAAGACTGGGGGGTTACTCATGGTTGCCTCTGGCCTGTCTGTCTTCTCTGATTGTTCTGGTATATCTATTTGGTTTGGTGCTTCTCACTCTTCTGGAGCTTCTGACTCTTGCTATACTTGTGATTCTTCATGGACCTGTGATCCTCCTGGCACCTATACGAAAGAACCATCATTAAGCTATTTATCTAGATCATTTAAAGTGTTTTCCGTAGTAACTTCAATGCTATCCCTGTCTTGTAAAGTATTCTCTGCCCATTCCAATTGATTGGCATATTTTTCTATTTTAGGGATTTGGTGGTGAAAGTAGGGAGCCATCTTGTTTTTCTATCTTCTGTTGTAGATGAAGTCCAAGGGATCATATCTCCATATGAAGCTCTATTTTAGATTTAGTCTTTGAAGAATTTGGTTTGCCTCCTTTCCAGCTTCTCTGCTATTACAAACAAAGGGGCATAATTGGTCTTTGATCCTGAGTTGGGCCTTCTTTTTAGCTTTGACAAAATGTACCTCATCTGAATTGATTATCTACCTGTAGTACTTCAAAGAAAATAACCTCATTGGGAGGTATCTGGGTAGTCTATATGGGGCCAACTCACAGCCATAAATTCTAATCTCAGTGTGGTTTTGGTACAAGTACCAATCCCCCACTTTATGTTGCTTTGAGAGCTACAAGATCCTCCTTATATCTATATTGATTCTTGGAGGAGGGCTTCCAAGTAGCATTGTCACAATGGGATGTATAAATAGGTTTATGAAGTCTGTATATGAATATGAAGAATCACATTTATGGATCAATGGAGTCTAGAAAATTACTGATCTAGGGTGACCTCTTGTGTCAAGTTTCAGGAGAGTAAAGGGGAACTTATCTGCTTGGTATTATAGAAAAAGGTGATACATGACAGAAGAATACTTAAAGACTCTCTCATTACTCATCCTTAGAAATTGGTCATGCATCCTATCAGCGATAAACTCGGCATAATCATATAGGATAGCAGGAGGCTGTCTTGGAGTGAAGATGGACATGAAAACTAGGATGATTTCATCTATATACTCACTGGTGGTGTAACCTAGGACACTAGATATCATTGCTTCCATGTCTTGACTAAATGGGGAAAATATGGTAGCCACATATGGAGGTGGATCTTTTGGGATATGCTTTTCCTCCCTAATGAAGGTTTGGAACATCTCAGCAAGGTTTGTAGTGGTAAGCTCGGGGAATTGGGCTAATAAGTCTCCAATTGCGATAGGGGTTAGTTTTTGGCCAGGTTGAAGTTGCAGCATCTCGTTTAGATTCAGCAGTGATGGTGAAAAGTATAGTTTGGTTAGGGGAAATCACTGCTCTTTGACTAGGGACATAATTTGCATGGCAGTGATGGACAATTTCTAGGAAAACGTGAACTTCAGGGAATTGGTACTTAAGAAAATTGGACTCCCAAAGACCAATTTTATCAGCATGGTTTAGGTATTGATCTGTATATCGACAATCTAGTTTGAGAGGGGATTCAAGGACAGAGATTTCCTTGATTTGGAAATCTTTATCAGTCAGCGGGAGGTGGTCTAGCTCCAGGTGAGGAGTGGAAATAGGTCTAACATCCATGGTGATTGGGGTGACCATTCTCAGTTCTTGTGGATTTGAGAATGGGGGAGGAAATTTTTCAATTTGTTAGGGAAATGGTGGTTCAATTCCAGGTGGGTTTGTGTTACCAGAATTCCTGTTTTATTTTAATTAAGAAAACTTAGTGACTGGTTCTGAAATTGATAGGGTTTTTCAGTGAATTATGGCTTCAATACCTGGAATTGAAGAAAACTGGGTCTGAACAGGGTGACTGTCAATTGTGAATGGTCAAAAATATTTTGAGTAGGCTAGAAGGCATTATGGGAGCTTTGTGGCATCTTCAGGGTACAATTGTATGTGGGTTGACAGCTTCGACATTCACAGGGGTGTGCATGGAGGTTTACAGTTGAAAAAATGATAAAAACGAATGATTTGGGGCTTTTTGGCTTTATGCGGGAAAGTCAAAATTGGCAGGTACAGGTGAACAGTAGTTATTTTGGCATGCAGGGAGCAGGCAGTAAGTGGTTTCCATTGCACCGCTTTTTGGCGCTCAGTGGTATTATGGGGAGGTTGCCCGATTCCATTCATTGAGCGACACTTAGCCTCGGGGGACCAATAGAAAACAACTCTTTTCGGGTGGGTAATGTTCATACGTTGGGCCCTTCCGAAATGGATGAGGACCACCAGATGTGGAGGGGAGTGATCATGCAGTGATCGGGTAGTGGAGTTGCACGAAAGGTAGTGGGGGGCCCGGCGAGCGTTTAAGCGCGGTGATTTTTGATTTAATGAGGGATTAAGGAAGGGTTAAGGTATAGGGGTGATTAGCGGTGGGATTTAATTGGGTTTTTAGACTAAATTATCATGGATTGATTAGTTATCGGGTTTGGGTGGAAAATTATAGTTTATATAATTAAACAACGGTGGGGATAATTAATATTTCAGGAGCTAAATATATACACGAAACGAGATTTCGTTTAGGATTTAATCAATAAATTAGTAATTAGTAAAACAAGCGGAAAGGGGCACAACACCCTAAGTATATGTTATTTTATGTTTTTAATGCTTTTCATAAAACTTAGGATATAGTGCTTTTGCGGGTTTTTGATATGAAAATGAGTTATGTGGGGGAATAAAGACTTTTCCTAAGTAAAAGCATTTTAACCTTAGGAAAGAGTATTATTTAGGAAAATTAATGAAATGAAGGGGGGAATGAATGTTTATAAGGGGATTTTAGTACTTACTGCTTATAAGTCATTGAGCCGAGGGTCTCGTCCCTCCAAAAGTTAGAGAAATGCTCTGAGCCTTTTTGACTTAGGGTTTTCTAAGTACTTTGAACTTTATTGTGGGAAATTAGTTAAGAAAAAGGTTAAATGAATGAGGGAAATTAACTAGTTGACTTTTATATCCATTTGCATGCTTGAGTGCCCATTCACATTTGGAACTTTTACGATAAAAAAAATGACACACATGCTTTTGTCTAATCAATCATCAAAATTATGAAACCTTTCTAGTACTTACCCATCTACTCATCCTACCAATTTTACTTCTCTTTATTAGGGTGCATTTGAGCTAGCAAACCCTTATCAAACATTTTTCATTTTCTCTACAATAGTAAAATAACTAAATCTAACCTTACTACATCCAAGGGCTCAGATTAAACAGTTGAAATCCTTTTATTTACTCTACCTATCTACTTATCTGCCAAGATTAAATAGTTTGGTCAAATCTTTATTTTCTATCTATAGACATGAAATTGAAACATGAAATAGCCAAGTTTAAACACTTTGACTATCATGGATTGTGTCAAATATTACAGACTTCACACAATCATTTATTTTGCACAAAAAGTAAATAGTAGTGGCGTTTTGAATTGCTCACTTTCATGGTCTTTTTTTTTTCTTGGGGTTCAATTTTTATTTTTTTTTTGACCTTTTTATTATTTTTGTCCTTTGATTATTCTTTTAGGACATACCCTCTTTACATTTTTTAATTTTTTGAATATGGAAAACAATTGCAGAAAGTAAAGGTATGTACATATTATAGGTTTAATCTCAGCCATTCAAAAATTATGACTCCTATTGGTATAGGAACCTAATAGGGACCTTAAGCTTTTTAGCATTACTATCCTCCACAGAACCAAAAAATGTAAATGAAGCTAGCAAAGATGAATGTTGGGTTAAGGCCATGGATGAAGAACTTGACCAATTTGAAAACAATAATACTTGGGAATTAGTTCCTAGACCTCATGATAAAAATGTTATAGGAAGAAAATTGATATTTAAGAATAAGCTAAATGAAAATGGGGAAGTTATTGGAAACAAGGAAAGACTTGTTTCTAAAGGGTATGCTCAACAAGAAGGTATAGATTTTGAAGAAACATTTTCACCTATTGCAAGACTTGAAGCTATAAGAATGTTTCTTTCTCTTTCTAGTTTTTGAAAATTCAAAGAATATCAAATGCATGTAAAATCATCTTTTCTTAATGGAGATTTAAAAGAAGAAGTTTATATTGAGCAACCATAAGGATTCATTCTAGGAAATTATGCAAAACTTGTATGCAAGCTCAAAATAGCTCTTTATGGTCTGAACAGGCTCCAAGGGCTTGGTGTTACCGTCTTCAAAAATATCTACAACAACAAGGTTCCACAAACAACAACTTATACACAAAGATTGAAAATGATAAATTGTTAATTATTGTTATTTATGTTGATGCTATCATCTTTGGTATCAGTGAAGAATCTATGAGTCAGAATTTTGCTTTAGTAATGCAACAAGAATTTGAAATGTCCTTACTTGGTGAACTTACTTATTTTCTTGGTCTACAAGTACAACAAACAAAAGATGGTATTTTTCATTCACAAACCAAATATCTCAAGAAGGTATTGAAGAAGTATGGAATGGAAGATTCTAAACCAATATGTACTCCAATGGTAACAGGATGAAGTCTCACTTCTAACGGTGAATCACCAATAGTAAACCAACCAACTTACAGATCTATGATTGCAAGTCTGCTTTATCTAACAGGTACCAAACCTGATATCATGCATGAAGTAGGAATTGTTGGAAGGTTCCAAGCAAATCCAAAGGAATCACATCTTCAAGTAGTTAAAAGGATTTTCAAATATCTTCAAGGAACTCAAGAATTTGGACTATGGTATCCTAAAGATAAAGATATTACTCTTCATGCATATATAGATGTAGATTGGGAAGGAAATGTTGATGATCGAAAGAGCACTAGTGGAGGAGCATTCTATAGGGGTTCACGGTTGGTGTCTTGGTTCAACAAGAAGCAAAGTTCGATTGCCTTATCTACAACTGAAGCAGAATATGCGGCTACTGCATCTTGTTGCACACAACTACTTTGGATGATGAAAAAATTGTAATACATTCAAATCACATGTAATCCATGTCCCATTTCCATTCTATGTGATAATACAAGGGTCATCAATATTTCTAAAAATCCAGTCATGCACTCCAAGACCAAGCACATAACCATTAAGTACCATTTTCTACGAGAACAAGTTCTTGAAAAAAAGGTTAAATCAGAGTATGTTCCCTCCAAAGAATAGGTTGCTGATATATTCACCAAACTACTTCCCAGAGAAACATTTGAATATCTTAGACAAAAGTTGGGAGTAGTTACTGCATCATCCTACTGTTAAATCTAGTTTTTTAGAAGAATATTCTTATACGTGGGTTTCATGAAGTATAGTCGCATATATATGTAGCTTTCTGTGGTTGCAGAAGCGTATATATTTTTCTAAAAAAAAAAACAGTGGGCCAGACTCTGAGATGGGTGCTCAGTTTGATATTGATGTTTACAGTCTGACGATGTGCTTTGTTCATTGATTTTTGTCTAACTGACAAAGATGCCTTGATGAATGACTTGTTGACAATGCACAGGCAGCACAAGTTCAGGGGAAGCATTAGCCTTCACACACATTATACAATATTGGCATTATGGTTCCTGAGTTCCGCCATGGTTTCAGATATTTATATCATTTGTTGCATAAGTCATGTAAATATCTAGGGTGTGATATGACTCCCTCTGTCATAGTCTATGTTTGAATGAGTCCTATTGGACATATGATGTAATTTGTATCCCCACTATGGATTGGATGGATGATGTAATATTTGTTGTATTTCAGTCATGTATAAACAATTGGTATATCCCCACTTGGTTGGGTGGAGGAGTCAAATGTGGTGTATCGCCACTTGGTTGGGTGATTGATGGATATATGAGTCATTGGTCTTAGGGAGGTCATACTCACTTAGATGAGTTATAGAGTCATGTTATTCTTTTGAAACATATCTCTGCAGACTCTGTATATACTCAGGGGGAGCATGGACAGCATAATGTATATCAAAGGGGTAGAGTATCTTTGTCCGTCCTTTGCCCTTGATGTCAAAGGGGGAGATAATTTCAGTGTTGCTTTGGTCTTTCTTTCTATCTCTAACACTTTCTACAACTTGCAATAATCAACACCAACATGATTTCCATCAAGTCCAAAGGGGGAGATTGTTGGCATTATGATACAAGTGTTGTCCTTGATGGAAACTCACTCAAAGGTCAGTTCAGTTTTGATAAAAGGAAACTCACAGTGTAACAAAAGAATATGAGGATGGAACTAATGTCTACTAATCAAAATCAAGAAATTGAAGGAAAAGGATGGTGTAAAGTAGTTTAAGATGTATACACAGATCCCCTTAGTCAAAACATCATATACACGTTGGTTGACACAACAAAAGAAACATATATGTATACAAAAAATTTCACAACAGGAAAAGCACGTACATGTTGGAAAATCAAGGAAATTCAAGAGTAAAGACTACTAGGGGTCAATATTAGGGGATTAGCCCATAATATTGAGCGGAGTAATGACTATTTGATCCCATCCAAGAATACCATGGGTCCTAAGTGGTTTTGGTCTGAGGTCTTGAGAAAGGCCAAAAAATATATAAGGAGGAGAAGATCAAAAGGCCAAGGTGTGTAAGTGATAAGCGTTTCTCGAGAATACTTATACCTAAAGTATAGTTTACGTTGTAGGGGCTATGTTGTGATTTAATCTGAAATCTTTTGTGCACCTTGAATTCAATGTTGGATCAGGATCATGAGACCTAAAATGACCTATCATTGAATGATCTGATATTCTTTGGGCTAGATCTGATTATGTACTCCTGTTTTATTCTTTAGATGTCACGATATGGGTTTGTCTGATGTCTGAAATAGCAATGAAGTTGTGAGTTAATATTTGCAGATCTTTATGCTAGTTCACCTCAATAAAGGTGCGTATACACGCAGGTTCGACTCTTCCAATAGTGTATACAAAGGAAAATCCTATTCTTCATAAATGAATGATCTATTTGATTATTTTTCCATCTTATTACTATCTATCAATGAAGTCTTCTTAGATTTGAATGTAAAACTGAATGCATAAGGATTTTTGTGTCTGATTGATTGATTGTTTAAGTGAGAAGGGTTATTTCTACTACTGCCTCTCTAAGGCTTTGTAAATTGACAGCAGATGTTCAGTATATTACTGGTTGGTACAGACTTGATTCAGAAGTTTTAGGTTTTAGTAGTTTTGAAGGTATATGCAGGTTTTTTTAAAGGAAGTAGTGTATACACGTAGGTTGGGTTCAGTAAAGTAGAGTATACATTATGATGCATGATTTTTGAGGTTACAGCTAGTTCTGAATAATGATGCAAGTTTTTAAGATCAACACAGTGTTTTGGTGATAGTGATATGACTGTTCATATTAACTGATTATTGGTTGATGTAGTTTGAAAGTTAGGATGCGTCCAATATGAAAATTTGATGAAACAAGGCCTTCATTTGTATTGTTGCATACCAGGAGAATCTAGTGTGAAAATTTATGACATATGGTCCTTGGAGGAAGAGAGAAGGTCACAGCCTTCTATAGGCCAATGCCTACGTACTAGTAAACACATTGACTAGTACAAGAGATAGGGGGTTGTAGCTCCCTCCCAGTAGAAGCAAGAAAATGAGGGAAGGTGTACCCTTCTGCAGGTGGGTACCTGCATACTGGTATGAGTATGCACCAATACAATATTGTAAATATATTTTATTAATATTAAAAGAAGACAGAGAGGACAGCGGTAGGTGGTTTTTCTCCCACATTGGGTTTCCACCTTAAATATTGGTGTTCATGTGTGTTGCTTATGTGTGATGGTTTATTATGTTTTTAGTGCACTATTTAACAAATTACTGATGCACTGATTAAAGATCAACAAATGATAAATTGACTAAATCATAAGTTCTTTGGGTATACATTGGTTTCTCTAATCGCAGTAGTGTGTACACGCAAGTTCACTTCATAGAAGTAGCATATATAAATCTTTTTGGGAAATGAAAAATTTTTGAACTGTAAATACTGATTCGTCCCCCTCTTCGTATTATTTCCAACATTATTTCAAGCTGAATGTTGGGCAAGGCATCCTAGTGTGGGTGTTCATCTGGTTTATTATGGCTAAGGCAATTCGCAAAGGAAATGGCTAAGGATTTTCAAAGGAAAAATGGCATTTTTGGCACATTTATTTATGAAAATAATGAAAATTAGGAGAAAAGGAAGGTGAAATTTCACATGTTGCATGTGAGTAGGAAATTGAAGGAAAATAATGGAAAATGAATAAAATAGAGGCCTAATTGATAAAAAGGCTTTAGAGGATTAGTTTGGAACATTGTTTCAGTTTAGATTTGGAGCCCTCTCATTATTCTCTCTCTCTCTCTCTCTCTCAGACACTTAGAGTTTTATTGGAACATTTTGGCATTAGATCAAGAAAGGCAAGGAAGGTAAGAGGAAGCAGAGATCAAGCAAGGATGCATGGGATCAAGCAACTACAACATTAATCTTTGCAAGTATCGATTTTCATGTGTATTTTACTTGCTAAATTTGGCATGCATGGTATTTCATGTGGTTCTTTTCATGTTATAGCATGGGTTTTTCTAGGACAGTGTTTTCAGCCTAGCCTTTCCATTTTCGGATAGCCATGGTGTGATAGGGTTCTCATGTTTTAGTTGAGATGGATAACCAAATGGATTTCAAGCTTAGTGAGGTGGATCTCTGAATGATAGAACAGATGGCTTAGTAACCCCTGAACCAAACTATGGGTTATGGTAAAGCTAGATTTTGTGTTGCCTCGGTGGGCCTATGAATACTTGCCAGTGAATGACAAGATATACGTAAATCCAAGAGGTGGTCTAATCTTTGTTGGGCCTAGTAATCCTGGGTTGGGATATGAGGTAAATACTGTAGTGTGGGCCTCGATTTATGGCCTAGTGATCTGATGTTTATTATGGTAAATCCTCAGAGACTATGAGATAGGAAAATTCCTCACGGTGTAGGTGGAGAAATATTGGGGCATCCTTTCTTCTTTGGCCTAGTGATCTAGTGGATATTAGGGAAAAGCCTATTATTAAATGTTCATTATTTTTTCCTAGTGATCCTAGATGGATTACAATAAATCATGGTGTCTATTGATGAGGTTGAGATGGTTTAACCTTGGGATTCCTTGGTTGGTTCTTTTGGTTTGAGTCCCACATTCATGCTTGGAATATGGCACAAGGTTGAATGGCTGAAGAGAGATTTGTCTCAACCATTCTATGGTTAGGTGGAACGTGGTAATCTCATCCCGGGTTTGGATTTTGCATCATCAATATGACGTTATTTCTACTTGTATTTCTATAAGTATTATACTGTTTTATATGTGGATCATATGGATATGATCTCATTGGTATTTTGGTTTCTGTTATGTTGGTTATGTATATGATTTATGACAGTGGCTATGTATGGCTCTCATCATGTTTTTACTTGTAAATGAATGGACAATGTACCTATGACATAATAGATGATAATGCAACAAATGATACGAGGGAACAGTGGTTCTTAGCGAGTCTCATGTAAGTATGATATCCCTATGCTAAAATATGTTGTTTACACCTATAGATTACATATTTGTGATATGTTTGACGAAATGAATGTCATGGCTACTAGAGTTCTGGTCAAGGGCTTGTTCGAGTATTTACTTTTGTATCATTGTTTCCCTGTTATCTTATTGTTCTAAATTTGTCATTCAATTCTGCACAGTGACTTGGGATATGGGCCTAAGAAATGGCTTAAATCCCTAGGAAATTGGCACAACACTGAGTAAAATAGTTCCTGGATGATGGCATTCCTTTTCATGAGAGCATCTAGATCCTATTGGATGCTTGCAGGCCTATACCATGAGAGCGTCTAGAGGTCAAGTGGTCAAAAACATTAGTGGGACCCAAGGGATAGCTTCCTAAGTGGTTGGAATGGTTGATAGGAGTCATGTAGCTAATGTAGAAGGTATTTATGTTGTGTTTCCATCGATTCCAATTCCTTTAGGTCACATGGGAGGTTGAATCCAAACATAGTAGCCTCTTGTCACATGTTTACCCTAGTTGGGATGTTACTTGGGTAGATGTAGGAGGACGGTGTTAGAGAGTGGTATCAGAGCATGGTTCACCCCTCAGATTGGATGGGGGATGTGTTGGTCATGTATTCATGTCATTTTTATGTGTGTTAATCATCCTTGTGGTCTATGTTCTTGTTGCATATGCATGGTGTAAGTCATGGTTGTAGTGATGTCCCCATGCAAAAGAGGATGTTATTTTCCTAAAGTATGTCATCATGAGTGTATGATTGGTTACATGTTTTTATGCTTGCATATTGTCAGTGTACATTCATATGGTTATTGTTTTCATGCATAAGGTCATGGTATGTGTAGTCGATATGGTCATGCATTGATGACTAGACTCTAGCTAGACAGATGATTACGTGGTTATATGCTTATGTATGATATGTGTATATGTTGTTATGATTATGTTATACTTGTATCACGCTGATTTGATGGTCTTACAAATGAGATATCCACCGCAAATTTTACTAAGATATGGTGCTTTTTTGTGATTTTGTTTAGCTGACCTAGTATGCCTTGTAGGAAAGAGATAGCAGACTACAAAGACTCTCCCAATGAATAAGATGAGCAAGGTGGTGTTGGGAACTTTTTTGATTTGGAAGACACATTGATAAGATTGAGGGAAGAAATAAGGAGTTGTAAGGTAGAAAATGATAGGATCATACAGACACAAGAGAAACAAGCAAATATTAATGCAATACTTCAGCTTGAAGGAATAAAAAAGGATCTGTAAGGCAAAATATGGCAAGATCATATAGGCACAAGAGAAACAAGCAAAGGGTAATGCAATACTTCTTCAAAGTTTGTCATAATTGCAGGGAAAAGGGCCACTTCAAATCAACCATGGACAATAGGACAAAACTAATGGGGCATACGAGAAAGGCCTCATGGTGGTTACAATTCAGATATAGATGAAACTGTTAGAGATGGCAAATTGTTGATACTTCAGATAGGAGAGATGATGGAAAGAGGTACTATTCTAGTTCTAGTTCTGATAGGCATCATGATTGTCATCATTATCATCCTTACAGGAGGAGTGATATGGGATACTTTCCATATGAGTTTAAGAAAGAAAAGCCACCTACTTTTGATGGACATGTGAATAAGTTGGAAGATGCAGAGGCTTGGATACATGGGATAAAGAAGTTCTTTGAGTTGCATAATTACACAAATAATATGAAGAGAAAGGTAGCTATCTTCAGCCTGAGAGGTAAATAAGACATCTGGTGGGAAGACGTGAAGTGGGCTAGATACATCAAGACTGGTGACTTGAGTTGGCACAAGTTCAAGAGGTTTTCAGGAAGAAGTGCTTATCAGAGAGGTACTACAATACCAAGGCCAAAGTGTTTTATAAGCTAAATATGGGATCAATGATAGATGAAGAGTACATGACTAAGTTCCTGGAGCTATTGAGGTATATACTGTATCTTAAATATGAGAAGGCTAAAGCTCAATGATTTGTCAGTGGATTTCCATTAACATTTATAGATAAGATTGAGTATGATGAGCCTCAGTCAATTGAGGAAGTTTTTGGGAAGTTGAACCATTTCTATGAACAATCAAACCATAAGAATTATTCTCAACAAGAATGGAAAGCAAAAGACAAAGGTAAAGGTAAATGATGGCTGAAGAGGAAAAGGCCTCAGAATGCAGATGAGAAAGAAAATGTGGCACCGAAAAAGAGGTTCAATGCTGCTAGATAGGGACATGGGTCACAACAGTAGCATAGAGGTGAGGGTATTGGTCAGTTGGAGTGTTCGACATGTGGTAAGGATCAAATTGAGAGATATTGTCCACAAAATTAGGGTAGTATGCCTCAGATATATAGTGCACACGAGGCAAATATTGTTGGGGATTTTGGTCAAAGAGTTCCTCATATTTATGTACCATTGTATAAAAAATAGGAAAATGGATTTTTTAGATTCAGAGACAGGATGTATGTGCCAAAAATTAGTGAGCTCAAGAAGGCGATCTTGAGGGAGTTTCATGCAAAGCCTTATTTAGGTCACCCATGCTATTAGAAGACATTTACCACAATGAATAAAGTTTATTATTAGTCGAATATGAAAAGTGATGTAGCAGAGTTTATGTCTATGTATTTCAATTATCAATGGTTTAAGGGAGAGTGTAAGTAGCTTGGTGGACTGCTATAGCCGATTGCGACTCCAAAATAGAAATGGGAGGTCATTTCCATGGAATTTATCACAAGGTTTCTAAGGATAGTGAGACAACACGGTTCCATCAAAATTTTTGTGGACATGTTGACAAAAGTTTCAAACTTCATTTTAGTGAAGTCTACATTATCAACTAGCAATGTAACATAGGTGTTCATAAAAGATGTGGTTAGATTGAATGCTGTTCCAAAGAATATCATGTCAAACAACGATGAAAATTTCGCTTCCAAGTTTTGGAAGGAGTTGTTTGCAGGTTTGGCCATAGAGTTGGCCTTCAGTACAACTTATCATCTGCAGACCAATGGACAGAAAGAGAGGGTTAACAAGATATTGGAGGGAATGTTGGGGATGTATGTGATGCATCAACATCAAAAGTGGTAATAATATCTTCCACTGGTAGAGTTCTCTTACAACAATAGGTATCAAGAATATTTGAGGATGAGTCTATCTGAGGCATTGTATGGGCAGAGTTGCAATACTCCTATCAGTTGGAGAGATTCAATTAGCAGGGTGTTGATTGGACTGAACATGTTGGTAGACATGGAACAAGAAATTTTGGTTATAAAGAAGAATCTAAATGCAGCACAGGATAGGCAGAAGAGCTATGTAGATCATAACAAGTTGTTCAAGGAGTTCCAGGTTGGGTAAGTGGTGTACTTTCATATCAAACCAAAGAATATGTCTTTGCAGATTGGATCATGTGCCAAGTTGGCACCATAGTTTTGTGGACCCTTTAGTATTGTTGAGAGGATTAGGCCAATAGCCTATCAACTTACACTGCCTTTGACAATGAAATTCCATGATGTTTTCCATGTGTCATTGCATAAGAAGCATGTTAAATATGTTGATCATGTAATTGACTAGTCTATATGGTAGGTGGATCGGGATGGAGAATTCCAGTCGGATACTTAGTATATATTAAAGAAAAATGTGTTCATGCCTCAGAACCAAGAAATAGAGTAGGTTAAAGTGAATTGGAAGCACTTTGGGCCCGATGAAGCTACATGGTAGATGGAGGCTTAGATGCGGGCTATGTATCCTTCATTGTTTATCGATTGAGGCAATGCAGTTTTGGTATGGTGTTTTGGTATATGTCTTTGGTATATGTTTTGGTACATGTTTGGTGATTTTTTGGTATATCTACATATGTATATGTATGTAAATACTGCCATGATCTATGTTATAAAGCTCCAATAAGAAATATGAGTTTCATGTCATTATGATGTTATGCTTGTTATGCTATCATGTTGGTTTTCTTTTCAACAGGGTGATCATCGTAAATACTGCATTGAGCTATGTTATAAAGCTCCATGGGAAATATGTTTGTTTTCGATGGTTTTGCTGAGGTATAGGTGTTTTTGAACACCGAGGATGGCGTCCCCCAAGGGGGAGGGTTTTGTAACATCCCCAATGAAAATTCCACGTAATAAAATTTAATAAAGGAAAAATCATAACCACAGTTGATGGGACACCTATTCCAAGCCAAATGTTGGGCAAGACATCCTAGTGTGGTTGCTCATTTGGTTTATAATGGCTAAGGAAATCGGCAAAGGAAATGGCTAAGGCTTTGGAAAGGAAAAATGGCATTTTTGGCACATTATTTATGAAAATAATGGAAATTAGGAGAAAAGGAAGGTGAAAGGTCACAGGTTTCATGTGAGGAGAAAATTGAATGAAAATAATGGAAAATGAAGAAAATAGATGCCTAATTGATAAAAAGGATTTTGAGGATCAGTTTGTGACCTATTGTCAGTTTGGTTTTGGAGCTCTCTCATTATTCTCTCTGTCTCTCACTCTTGGACACTTAGAGTTTTCTTGTAGCATTTTGGCATTGGATCAAGAAAGGCAAGGAAGGAAAGGGGAAGGAGAGATCAAGCAAGGAAGATCAGGATCAAGAAACTACAATAGTAATCTTTGTAGGTATCGATTTGCATGTGTATTTTTCTTGCTAGATTTCGTATCCATTCTATTGCATGTGGTTATTTTTCTGTTATGGCATGGGTTTTGCTAAGTGTGAGAGTGTTTTTAGCCTAACCTTTCCATTTTTCGATAAACATGGTGTGACGGGGTTCTCATGTTTTGGTTGAGCTGGATTGCTGGATAGATTTGAAGTTGAGTGAGGTGGATCTTTGGATGATAGAAAAAATGTCCTAGTAACCCCTAAATCAGACTATGGGTTGTGGTAAAGTTATATTTTATGTCGCCTCAGTGGGCCTAGGAATCATTGCAGGAGAATGGAAGGATATATGGTAAAGCAAAGATGTGGTTTTCTCTTCGTTCAGCCTAGTAATCTTGGTTTGGGATATGCAGTAAATCCTGGAGAGTGGGTCTTGGTTTAGGGCGTAGTGATCTAGTGTGGATTGTGGTAATGCCTGAGAGACAAGGAGACAAGAAAATTCCTCATGATGTAGATGGAGAAATTCAGTGGCATCAATGCTTATTTTTCCTAGTGATCGAGTGGAGATGATGGTAAAGCCTATTACTACATGTTCATTGTGTTTTCCTAGTGACCTTGGATGGAATACGGTAAAGCCTGGTTTCTATTGATGAGGGTGAGGTGATTTAGCCTCAGGACAACCTAGTTGGTTCTTTTGGTTTGAATCCCACATACATGCTTGGAATATGGCATGGGGGTGAATGGCTGAAGAGAGATTTGGCTCAACCGTTTTATGGTAGGGTGGAACACGGTAGTTCCATCCCAGGATTGGATTTTTCATCATTAATATGAGGCTATTTGGTATTTATATGAGTATTATACTAGCTTATATGTGGATCATATGGTTGTGATTTCATTCGTATTTCTGTTGCTATTATGTTGGTTATCTATATGATTTATGACAATGGTTATGTATCGATCTCATTATGTTTTCACTTGTAAATGAATAGAAAATGTATCTATGACCTAATAGATGATAATGTAGCAAATGATATGAGTGAACAATGGTTCTTAGTGATTCTCAGATAAGTATGAGATCCCTATGCTTAAATCTATTGTTTACACCTATGGATTATATATGTGTGATATGTTTGATGAAATTTATATCATGGATAGTAGAGGTTCGGTCAACAATTTGTTCAAGTATTTACTTTTACATCATTGTTTCCCTGTTATCTTATTGTTTTGAAGGTTTCATTCAATTTTGGGCGGTGACTTGGGCTTTGGACCTGAAAAGGTGGCTCAAATCTTGTCAATGATAGCACAACACTAAGAAAAATAGTCCCTAGACACTAGCATGCCTTGTCATGAGAGAATCCAAGGCCTCCTGTATGTTGGCAGACCTATAACATGATAGCGTCTAGAGGTCAAGTGGTAAAAAAATTTAGTGGGACTTAGGGGCTAGCTACCTGAGTGGGTGGAATGGTTCCTAGGAGTCTTGTAGCTGATGTGGAAGGTTTGTATGTTATGTTTCCATTGATTCCACTTCCTCAAGGTAACATGGGAGGTTGAATCCAATCATAGTAGCCTCTCATCACATGTTTAACTCGATTGGCTAATTACTTGGGCATATGTGGGACAATGATGTTACATAGAGATTGACCATTCAACAATATCATATCTTTAATAGGTATTTTCAAAGAAGAGTGTATTATTTTTCGATGTATATTGAAAGCCACTATAACAGTTGGAGTAAGAAATAATATTGGACTTTATTCACCCATTATTGAAGATGAAAGAGCATGATAAATAAAATGAATAAAAGAAGTTTTTCCCATTCCAGTGGTTCCTTAAAGAGTCATTATCAAAGTATCATCATCCCTACTATTAAAAAAATTGGAAAACACAATTTCAAAAGCAGCACGTTGTTTCTCTGATAAAGATGAAGGCAACAAAATTGCCTCCCCAACTGAATTCATGTTAAGAGCACTAGAAGAATTTATATCTTGTATAAAATGGATTACTTGTTCAATAATTTTATCTAACAACATTTTTTCATGCCAATTATGGGGAATATGAAAGTCCCTTCTAGCAAGATTTTGAAGATCTGAAATCTCCACATTATTATAGGGAACTATTCAAGAAAACAATTTCCACTCTTCTGAATCTCGATCAATGTTCCCCTCATGTACAAGTGGCTCAAAATATTTTTCACTATTTTCATTTTACAAAGGAGTTTGATCAACATGCCACACATTATATATGAAATTCCTCTAGTTCTCAGTAACTAATATCTAAGGAAATGTCATGAAATGGCTTGTACAACAACAACTTCATCCAAAAAGATGTTTCAAACTCTTCTGACTCTTCATAAGGAACAACATAAAAACCTACTCAGATGAACAACATCATGGAATTCTCATTCTTTCCATTTTTCAAGTCTATTCCCAACATCAAAACTCCATTATCTTTTCATTTCATGTAGAGATTCTAAAATTCTCTACAAATCAAGCTCTGATACCATGTAGAAAATCTGGTATGTAGCTTAACCCGATAATGCAATATAAATTAAAGCAGAATACTATAGCCTACTTCTACTATCAATTTGCAGAAGCTTAAAGATTGAGATGAACAATATAACCAGAAGAAGAAGAATCAATCGCACAATACACATGAACATACTTTGGGGAAAGCCTTAGCTAAAAACCCCATTATTTGTATTATCATACAAGGTCGAAATACATAGGAATTATTAAAAGCCTTAGCTCTCACAGCTATCCAGCTCTCAGTACAATCCTCATAGATGCTCATAGGTAATCCTGTCTTCTCAAAAGCCTTCCTCTCTGCCCTCCAAGCTCCTATTTCCTTGCGGTGTTCCTCTGGGACGATTCACCTTCAACCAAGTGGAACACTCTCTCACACACTCTCAAAACTGCAAATCCTCAAGGAATGATTCCTTCTACATGCATGAGTTTTATTTATGGGAAAACACATGCAACTGATAGTACACTATCCTTGTCTTTAATCTCAACTGGGTCTTTCTCAGAATAGACATGCATGAGTTTCTAATGAGGGAATCTTCAGTTAACTGGAGTACACTAGTAGAGTGCATGCATGAATCAACTGAATGTTAACTCTCTATTAGTTCCTCAAACAGTTTGGAACTAATTTAATTGGACTTAACTCAGTAAATTAAGTTAACTAATTACAACTCAAATATAACTCAATATTATCTCCTTAATTTAAGGCTTATCTCCTTAATTTAACAGATAACTCTTGCATGACTTCAGAAAGACCTAACTTGAATTTCTCCAACTAATTAAGTCAAAATAACTTAAATAATTATTTTCAAGTAGATGTTAAGACTAAATTCGATTTTAATTCATAATTTAATTCAAGGGCAAATTAAATTGGAATATTCTTGTTGCCACATTTCAACACTCCCTCTCAACAAGAAGGGGATTATCTTCCACCCCGATCCTTTATCTATGGAACTCGAGTTTACACTTTGACAATGCCTTTGTCAAAATATCAACATCTTTCTCCTCTGTCAAACTATATTGCAATTGATCCTCCTATCATCAACAACTTGATTTACCTGCTAAATTCAACGAGAACTCACAACTGACTTTTCTCCAGTCTCAAAACCACATCCCAAATATTGTTACGAACTATGGAGTCATACTTCTCCACCATAGCATCAACCCAAATTGGCTACTACACTGCTTCCTCAAAGGAAGATGCCTCGGTATAAACATATTCCCCAACAAGGGCCATGTATCTAGTGTACCTCTCAAGTGACCTCCTCTGCCTACACTGAGAAGATGGTGCTCCCACATTCTCTCTCGCATCCTTCAACAATCTATCAGCTCCTCTTGTGCACTTTTGTCAATCTCTGGAAGACTCTGCTTGAGTGGATGTCTCCACTCCTGGAACCTCTGTGTGCAGTTGCTCCACATCAGTATGAGGCTCCTCCTCCTTAAGAACCAACAGTTCCTCCACAGCCTGTAGTTTGAGCTCCCTCTCAAGGCAAACTCACATGGCCTCCTACTCGTCAAACTTGAGATCTCCGCGAACCATGGTCCTATGACTAGTAGGAAAGTACACTAGATAGTTGTGAGGTGTATCAGTGTACCCCACAAGTATCCCCAACTCTGTTGTCAGCTAAAGCTTCTTCTATGCATCCTTTGTCACATGGAAATATATTGATGACCCAAAGATCTTGAAGTGACCCACATTTGGTCTCTGACCAATGAATGCTTCCTCTGGTGTCTTCATCCTAGGTATGCGATGTGGGCTTCTATTCTACAAGTAGACCATTATGTTGCATGCCTCAACCCACAAGTGAAGTGGTAGGCCTTGGTCATGTAGCATCGCCCGTGCTACCCCTACAATAGTTTTGTTCTTCCTCTTGGCTACCCCATTCTCTTATGGGTTATGAGGTGTCATCAACTCCCATTTGATTCCTTCCACTACACAGAAGTCCTTAAACTCTTGAGAGACATATAGTCCATCGTTGTTGCTTCTCAAGGCCTTGATCTTATTCCCTAACTCTTTCTCGACCAAATCTTTGAACTCACAAAAATTTCTGAAGGTTTCGTCCTTCTTCTGCATGAATTAAATCCAACATTTATGAGAATAATCATCAATGAAAATCACATAATACCTTTTCTTCGTAGTGGATGCCATCGAGAATGGTCCACACACATCAGTATGAACTCGCTCTAAAATAGCCTTCGCTCGACTGTCTCAATCATGAAAGGAAGCCTTGGTGTACTTTCCCAAGGTACATCCTTTGCATGTTTCAACTTGCTCAAGTTTACCTTTGGGAAGTCCCGTAGATATACGTTGCATTATCTTAAAAGCCCCTTGATGCAAATGGCCCAAACGCCTGTGCCACAGCTCGCCAATGTCCTTGCTTTTCACCAATTCTTCTTTCGTACTTAATGATGCACAATCATCTACCTCTAGTTTATAGATATTCTTCATCTGAATCCTTATCCTCTTGGTCTGACCCATGGCTATGTGTCTTAGGAACACCTTTCCTTTACTGAAGACAACATCGTAGCCTTTTTCCTCCAACATTGTGGCTAATACCAAGTTCTTCTTTTGTCCCGGCACATACATCACATCTGTTAAGGTGATAAGAGGTCCATGCTCCCTCTTAAAAGCAACTGTGCCCACTCCTGAAACACTATACATTTTGTTGTCACCCATCTCTATGCACATCTTGTAGTCTTTCTCCTCCAAGGCACTGAATAAAATTTTGTCACCGGTCATGTGGAATGAGGCTCCACTGTCAAGATACCAGACACAACCCATCATCGATGACACCATGCATGCGATGAGGGTAAAGACCATTTTGAACTGAGAGGCTAATGCCTCACCTTCCGATCCTTCCAAGGATCCCTTCTTGGACTTCCTCAATGGAGAATTAGTCGCATAATGTCCCATCTTGTGACAATTAAAGCATCTCATTTTAGACTTGTCACCTTTCTTCTCTCCATGAGAAGAATTCGATTTGCAATGGGAAGCCTTCCCCTTCCCTTTCCTTGCCTTACTTGCTAATGCTAGATTTTCTTCATAATCATCCTTCGATGAAGAACCATCTCATGTGCTCTTCTTGATATCCTCTTGCATAAGATTTGACCACAGTCGTTCCCAATCCAGCTGTTTCTCCCTTCCATTCACAGAGTCCTGGTAGCTATTCCAACTCTTTGGAAGGCTGAGGAGAGCGAGGCTGTTATGAAACCAGCTCACAAAAAGATAGAAAAGAGAGATCCATGCCTTAGAATTCAGCCTCTTTGAGGGGGAAACCTCCTTTACATTACATAAATGAACAATTCTTGGATGATACAAATGACAAAACCTCCTTTCTATATATAGGAGTATAGGGGGTCACAATATAATCCAGTCGACCTAACAATAATAATATAAAGCCACAAAAATAACAATAGAGGGATTCTATGGGGCACAGAAATAACAATATGGGGGTAATAGGGGCACAACAATATAAATAAGGGGTATAACTACAATAGTAATGGGGTAATCACTAGTATTATAGGGACCCAACATGCCCCTCTCCTTCAAAAAAAGTGTTTTCCTCAACGCTTGAGTAGTTCTGGATACTTCTGCATAAAATTCTCATCCTCCCATGTGGAATCTTCAGCGGATAAGTTCTTCCACTTGATAAGATACTCTGAAATTGATCGATTTCGTAGCTGTCGAGTTCTTGTTTCTGTGACTGCTTCCGGTTCCAATATAATTTTTCCTTCCTCGTCAAGTTCTGGCAATATTGTTTGAATTGGGAGCTTGTCACCTATAACCTTCTTTAAACATGAAACATGGAAAACTGGGTGCAATCGAGAAGCTGCAGGAAGCTCCAATTTGTATGCCATAGTACCAATCTTTTGCAACACCTTGTACGGACCATAATACTTTGGTGATAATTTATTATCCTTCTTAGCTTGCTTTAGGGACATTTGCTTATATGGTTGTAGCCGTAGGAATACCCAATCACCTACATCAAAACTTCTTTCACTGCGATGTTGATCTGCCTGTTGTTTCATTCTATTTTGTGCCAACACGAGGTTATCCTTTAAGAGTTGGAGGACTTGTTGTTGATGTTCGATGTGATGTTCCACTGCCTGAACCTTAGAATTTTCTCTTAAATATGATGTGATGGATGGTGGTTGATACCCATAAAGTGCCATAAATGGGGTCATTTTTGTTGCTGTATGGAAGGAAGTGTTATACCACCATTCAGCCAGAGGCAACCATTTGACCCATTGTGTCTGTTTATCAGATACAAAGCAACGAAGATATCCTTCCAAACATTTGTTTACTATCTCAGTTTGCCCATCAGATTGAGGATGATAAGATGAGCTATGAGCTAACTGAGTACCAAGACAAGAAAATAATTCTGTCCAAAAATTTCCAGTGAAAATGGGATCTCTGTCACTTACAATAATCTTTGGGTTTCCATGTAGCTTTTGAACTGTTTCCATAAATGCAGTAGAAACTGTACTGGCTTTAAATGGATGTGATAATGCACAAAAGTGTGCATACTTGGTAAGTCTGTCAACTACCACCATGATGACACTCTTTCCCTCAGACTTGGGTAAACCTGTGATAAAATCCATTGAAACCTCCTCCCAACGTTGGCTTGGAATGGATAAAGGTTGTAATAGACCCGGTGTCTTAATTGTTTCAACTTTATTTTGCTGGCAAACCAAACATTCCGCCACAAACTTTTGAATATCTGATTTAAGGCCATCCCAAAAAAATTCCTTCTTAACCCTGTGGTAAGTTTTTAAAAATCCTGAGTGCCCTCCTAAGGGAGAAGTGTGCAATTCCATAAGAATCTTTTGTTTTAGCTGGGAATTCTTACAGAGGTATAAGCGATCTTTGTACCATAACGAATCATTTTTCCAGCTAAATGTATCAGAAGTACTGGAATCTTGTTGTAGCTTTCGAATAAGTGCCCACACTTCTTCGTCATTCTTCCATTCCTCCCTTGCTTCGTTTATCCAATCTGGTTGGATAATAGAAATGGCACACAACAATGCTTCCACATCCTCATCCTTTCTTGAGAGTGCATCTGCCACCACATTTTGCTTCCCTTTTTTGTAGATGATTTCAAAGTCATAACCCAACATCTTTGTGACCCACTTTTGTTGCTCTTCAGAGGATAATCTTTGTTCTAAAAAGTATTTAAGGCTATCATGATCCGTTTTTACCTTGAAGTGTCTTCCCATTAGGTAGGGTCGCCATTTCTTAAGTGCATGGAGTATTGCCAACATTTCCTTCTCATAAATAGCTTTCTTAAAAACTTTCCCTTGATTGGACGACTTTCAAAAGCAATGGGTCTTTCATCTTGCATTAGAACAGCACCAATTCCATTTCCTGAAGCATCACATTCCACAATAAAGGTTTTTGTGAAGTCCGGTGTAGCTAAGACCGGTGCTTGGCACATTGCCTCTTTAAGATGTTCAAAGGCCTTTGTTGCTTCCGAAGTCCATGAAAATGAATCTTTCTTCAATAATGTTGTTAGAGGTGCTGCTATTCTCCCATAATTCTTAACAAACTTGCGATAATACCCTGTCAACCCAAGAAATCCTCGCAGATGCTTTATGGATGTGGGGATTTTCCATTCCTTAATGGCTTTAATTTTGCTAGGGTCTACCTTAACTCCTTCATGAGATACAATATGACCCAAATATTCCACCTCCTGGACTCCAAAGAAACATTTGGATCTTTTTGCATATAATTGTTTCTCCTCCAATAGTTGTAGCACCCTGTCAACATGTTCAACATGATCCTTCCAAGACTTGCTGTAGATTAGTATATCATCAAAAAATACTAACACAAATTTTCTAAGGAATGGTTTGAAAATTGAATTCATCAAACCTTGAAATGTTGAAGGTGCATTGGTAAGGCCAAAAGGCATGACCAAAAATTCATAATGACCCTCATGAGTTCTAAATGCCGTTTTCGGAATGTCTTCAATCTTCATTCTGATTTGATGATATCCCGAACGAAGATCCAACTTGGTGAAGTAAATTGATCCATGCAATTCATCCAGTAATTCATCAATAACAGGAATGGGGAACTTATCTTTAATAGTGAGCTTGTTGAGCTCCCTATAATCCGGACACATGCGCCATGATCCATCCTTCTTGTGCACCAATACTACTGGAGCTGAGAAAGAACTTTGACTCGGTTGAATTATACCAGCCTCTAGCATTTCTGCAACCATACGTTCAATTTCACTTTTTTGGACATAGGGATATCTGTACGGCCTGATGTTTGGAGGAACACTTCCTGGAATCAGATGAATAGCATGATCATGATCACGCATAGGTGGGAGACCTTGGGAGTCTCAAATACCTTGGAATGATTGTCCAGGACTTTTTGGAGATCTGGAGAAATAGATGATTCCAATGTGGAAACATCTAGCGAACATAATTGTGCAATTACACCTCTTTGCTCCTTTTTTAGAAGCTTTGTCATACCATTAGAGCTGATTATCTTTCCTGGTTTCCCTGCAATACCCCTTAATTCAACTTCCTTTCCTTCCGTAGAAAATTTGATGAAAAGTTCTTGAAAATTAAAAGCTATTGTACCCAAGGATTGTAGCCATTGGACTCCTAGTACAACATCACACCTCCCATTGGAATGGAAAGCATTGGGCTAGTCAATACATATTCTCCCATGGATAGCTTGATATTATGGCACTTTCCAGAGCAATTTATTGTTCCTCCATTTGCAATCATCACTTGACACTCTGGTGCTGGATATAGGAAGCAATTCAATTCTTTTGCTACCCTACAATGAATAAAATTGTGGGTGCTTCCTGAATCAATCAACACTATTACCTTTTTCTTCTTGATTTGTCCTTCTATCTTGATGGTTTGAGGAGTGGTAATTCCCGCCAATGCATTACAAGATATGGTCGGATTTATTTGTTCTTCATCTAGGCTTTGTTCCTGAAGTATATCTTCTTCTTTTGACCTTTCTTGCTCCTTTTCTTCTTCCTCTTCACAATCTATGTAGAATAATTTCTTCTCAGCACACTTATGACCTTTAGTGTATTTGCTATCACAACTGTAACAAAGCCCTTTTGCTCTTTTTTCTTCCAATTGTTGTGGTGTCAACCTTATAGGTTGTGGAAGACTAGGGGCAACAACACTTCCGTCTTTATAGTTGTGAGTGGTATGCTTCCTGGTTGCCATAATTTTGCTTTCCATTTTTCTTGCTAACCTGAATGCCTTCTCTAATGAATCAGGTTCCCAAAGGCGAACATCATGTTGGATATTATCCTTTAAAGACCCTATGAACACATCAATCCTATGCTCCTCTGGAATATCTTTTACCCTTATGTTCAATTTTTGGAACTCCTCAATGTGCTCCATTATTGAACCCTTTTGTTTGAGACTTATCAATTGGCTAAAAAAAGTGTTGCTTTTTGTATCTTCATAATGTGCTATCAATTCTTCCGTAAAAATTGCCCAAGTGATAAATTGTTTACGAGAGCAAAGCCATTGATACCATACAAACTGATTTGGTTCCAAATATACAGTTGCCATACGTACCTTTTGTGCATTTTGCACATTATTGAGATCGAAGAATTGCTCCATCTGTAATATCCATGTGGCGGGATCCTTGCCATCAAACTTCCTCATATCGATTTTTGGAATATGGTGATTCTTCGATCCAACGTTAGCATCTATGGAATCATGATTAACATTTCTTTTGTTCTCATCATGAGTTTCCTTTACTACCTTTTCACCATTAGTGACGCTTTCTTGTAGCAACTTCTTCAATTATTCCATGTCTCTCTTCAAATCTATCTTTGAATCATCCATCTTAGATTCCATGCCCTTTATATTAGATTCCATGCCATTTATCTTAGATTCCACGCCACTTATCTTAGCTTTTGTTAGCTTTTGTGAGCGTGACATTTGTTGCACTTGTTCTTGTAATTTTGATATATCATGTAGCATTTCTTCCTCTTCTTCATGAGTCATGCTAGAGCTTTCAGGTTCCTTACTAGGTGTTTGCATTTTCTTTCCTCGGGGCATCAGTTACCGATAATAATGCTTTACTATGCCCTTTGAATTTTGTTAAACCAAGCTTACACAAAAAAAAAAAAAAAAAAAAACTACACACCTTTTTTCACTTTATAGAAGCCTGATATTGAATCTGATGTATCTCTGTAATTTCGGATCATCCAGTTCTGAAATTGCTACCTGTAGTAGCCTTCTGTGTCCTCTTTCCAATGCCACAAGTCTGAGCCAAATTGGATTCTCCAAGGAAGAGTTATGTGAAATCTCCCACAGTGACTTGTTTTTAGACTGGTTTAGTAGAGCAAACTTGTACGACGTGCCACGAGTCACTGTTTCAACCTTTGAATCTGAAACACAAACACAAGAAACTACAGTCCGTCCTCTTTCTGTACCTTCTTACGAAATTTCAATCCGATCCACAGAGAGAAAGTTATGACGATTTTCCCCAGGTCACCTGTTTTGAATGTAATTCAGGAGTCTGCAAAAAGACCAACTTCCTCAGATCATATCTCCGTAAATATCGCGCAAAAAGCTCTGAAATTCGAACCCAAGGTTCAGCGCAATTTCTTCTCAAATGGGTTTTTTTTGCGACTTCTGAAACGTTACAGAAAAAAAATTATAGCGAAAATTCCACGATGACCTGTTTGGAGCAGCGAAACCCTAGAATCCAAAGCTCTGATACCAAATGTTATGAAACCAGCTCACAAAAGATAGAAAAGAGAGATCCACGCCTTAGAATTCAGCCTCTTCGAGGGGGCAACCTCCTTTACATTACATAAATGAACAATTCTTGGATGATACAAATGACAAAACCTCCTTTCTATATATAGGAGTCTAAGGAGTCACAATATAATCCAGCCGACCTAACAATAATAATATAAAGCCACAAAAATAACAATAGAGGGATTCTATGGGGCACAGAAATAACAATATGGGGGTAATAGGGGCACAACAATATAAATAAGGGGTATAACTACAATAGTAATGGGGTAATCACTAGTATTATAGGGACCCAACTGAGGCCCACCATATCATCATCGACATTAGTTATTCCCACACTGCCAAGCTCATCTCTGCAGGTGATGAGCTTGTTCAGATATGTGGGAATAGTATCACCTTTCTCCGTCTTGATTCTTTGAATCTTATCCTTGAGTGCCACTTTCCTCTGGTCACTACTGTTCTGGTAGAGGTCCTTTAATGTCTTCCCCATTGAAAATGGAGTATCCTTCCCATGGAGACTCGAGACAATATGGTATGGAACTCCCTCAAGGATGATCTATCTCAGCTTCGCCACACACTTCTTCCACTCATCCAACTCTTGTGCATTAGTTGAAGCTGGATTTTGGATTTCTTAATCAACGAACTCCTCCAAGCCATTGTCTTCTAATATAGCCTCCATTCTATCTTTCCATGCTATGTAATTCAAGCTACCTTCCAATGCATACTCGAGTCTCAAGCCATAGAACGCCATTGACCAACCTTGAAGTATGATAAGAATTCAATTTGCACCTACAAACCCAAACTCAAACATCGAATTCACTACTCAGTATACTATTCACTGCTCCCATAAACTTGGCTCTGATACCATGTAGAAATTCTCAAATTCTCTACAAATCAAGCTCTGATACCATGTAGAAAATATGCTATGTATGTTAACCCAATAATGTAATATAAATCAAAGCATAATACTATAAACTACTTCTACTATCAATTTGCAGAAGCTTAAAGATCGAGCTGAAAAATATAACCAGAAGAAGAAGAATCAATCACACAATACACATGAAAATACTTTGGGGAAAGCCTTAGCTAAAAACCCCACTATTTGTATTATCATACAAGTTGGAAATACATAGGAATTATACAAATCCTTAGCTATCACAGCTATCCAGCTCTCAGTACAATCCTCACATATGCTCACAAGCAATCCTGGCTTCTCACAAGCCTTCCTCTCTGACCTCCAAGCTCCTATTTCCTTGTGCTATTCCTCTAGGATGATTCACCTTTAACCAAGTGGAACACTCTCTCACACACTATCAAAACTGGGCAACCCTCAAGGAATGATTCCTTCTGCATGCATGAGTTTTATTTATAGGAAAACACATGCAACTGATAGTACACTATCCTTGTCTTTAATCTCAACTGGGTCTTTCTCAGAATAGACATGCATGAGTTTCTGATGAGGGAATCTTCAATTAACTGGAGTACACTTGTTGAGTGCTGCATGTATCAACTGAGTATTAACTCTTTATTAGATCCTAAAATAGCTCGAAACTAATTTAACTTGACTTAACTCAATAAAGTGAGTTAACTAATTATAACTCAATCTTATCTCCTTAATTTAAGGGATAACTCTTGCATGACTTCAGAAAAACTTCTAACTTGAATTTATCCAACTAATTAAGTCAAAATAACTTAATTAATTATTTCTAAGTAGATGTTAAGACTAAATTCGATTTTAATTCACAATTTAATTCAAGGACAAATTAAACTGGAATATTCTTGTGGCCACATTTCAACATTTCAAGCGACCACAAATGGCCCAAAAGTGGGGGTCACATTTGATACAACTCGACAAAGTTGATCCCATAAGAAATGTCATTAGAATGTAATATAAGCCTTTGGTAAAAAAATTCCCAACGTTCAAAGGAATAATTTATGACTACAAACAAGAAGAGGTAAATTTAACAACATATGGCAACCTTCTTGTGCTACAATGTCATGCTAAAAATTCATTTTAGCAAGGAACCTTCTATATGCAGATAACACTAGAGCTTCACATCTACTAGTAGAAGCAACTCTTGTCAACATTTCATCATAAATTTAAGATCTTCTTTCTTCCTTTGAATCATATTTCGCAATATATTTCAACAATACATGTCGAGAAACAACTGGTTGACAATCAACATTTGCTTACCACATAATCAAAAGATCTGCACCGTGAACATTTAAATAGTCATCATTTTGAGCTCACTCATATTTTTTCTTCCCTTTCTCATCCATGTACAAATTTTTCTTTGAACGACCCTCCCATGGAGCATCATACCGACATGAAAGGATCGACCCTTTTTTCTGCAAACACGAATCAACATTGCATTTGGTGTGTCTATGCACTTGATTAACCAAATGCACATAATATTCTTGAATGCTGCAAGATTTTTTCTGCTGAGTAATTAAGAGGCACAAATCATCATTCACACTTCAAGGAATCATTGCATGGACACTCAAAAATAGTTCCTTGTCTAGTCAACACTCAAAGGGTTGGACCAATCCATTCCCTACACTGCGAGAACTCCAGGCAACCAAAGGAACCCATGGGTGTGTGTAGAGTGTTTATCTTGCCACTCATATGTGACAAAACCACACATGCAATCAATAAATTAAAAAAAAAATCCCAAAGTTTCTTTTGAAAATCATGCATGACATAACATAAAGGTTTGACAACAAACTTGTACCAAAAACCTCTGGCCCCAAGATATTTCTGCAAAACTACCTCATGAAAATTATTGAATCTTTGGTGCATATAGTTAGAAATAATATGTGGATACTTAATAAATTTAGATACTTTTCTCGCATGCTCACTTTGATCTCCGCATTGGGTACTCGAGGCAATAACACTATGCAAGCCAGGCAACTTTGTATCAGCTACAATTAACGTAACATGAAAATTAGGGAAACCTAACTAGGTGATCATGTCAATGAGCTCATAATGACAATTTGTCCAATGTGACCTTATATGCCTAAGGGAGGAACCAAAATGCATTATTTTTTGAGCCAATTTATTGTTTGGAAAATTGCAAAGTTGTTGACATAATTCTGGAATAGTAGAAGGTGAATTTTCATGAATACCCTTCTTCAAAAAACAAAAAATTGTTCCCTCGCTACGATGCCGCATAATCATATTCAAAAGAAAGTACTGAAATATAGGATACCTTCCAAATATCTAATCATAATATTTAAGCAGGTGCAAACCATTTTCATGCATTTCCATGTTGCAAATACATGCATGCAACTAATCAACATCTCTTCTAGGGAACAAAGGGGGGAATTCCATGTCTAGCAACCCTTCAGTATTATATTCATTCATGGGAGACATTCCAATATCTAGATATTCTAAAACCTCATCATCTGTAGAATATGGATTTTCAATAAATCCTCTTATTCGATAGACTTCCCCGCAATCATTCAACAAGCATGATAAAAATGATGATCAATGAGACCACAAAGAATCACCATCGTCTCTTTCTATTTCATCATCATCCCTACTTGATTAATGTAGATTTCTATCGACATGTTGTAACCTGTTGGACACATCAATAGGTCTTTCTGGGAGAGATGCAATTGAATCCATATTAATTTGAACATCCCTCTAATGTTTATCCATTTGAATTTTGTAAAGCAAGGCATTCATGACACATTCTCTCTTCACATAGCATTCATAATATCTCAATCCAACACCATGTCTTCTCACAATAACATAATCGAGTTGTTCAACAAGTCGAGGGAGTTTCTCTAGAATCATAGATATATCTTGTGTAAAACTTATTGTATGGCCAATTTATATTGACCACCATGAGCACGTGACACTTGCAATATTGGATTGAACCTTCCTATTATAATTTATTCCACTTGTGTCAAAACTCTTAGAACTTCTAGTTATTCAGCTGGATCCATGTTGTTAAAAAGAGAAAAATGATGTGATCCTTTCTACCCCCTACACCTTTTACAAATGGGCCCTTCGTTCCACCTTACAACTTGTATACTAGGATATCATTCATTTCTCACTTGGAACATTTGCACAACAGACAAATTATCAACCTTGGAATGAAATTTTCTATGTACTTCAATCATCCCACTGCTAAAATGAAAATGACCAAATTTGTTCCCCCCACCAACAGCCATTCAAACGTGATGATGATCAGAAAAAATTGCTGCAGTAGTGACATGATCAACATCATTTCTTTCTATAAAATGACTAACATCCATTCCCCTTAATTCATTGCAAAAGAGTTCATTCTACGCACCAAAATATAAAAAACATTATGTAAAAACCAAGAACGTTAACAACAAAAACTCAATTTTTCCAAGTGACCAACCATTTCAAAATAAAAAAAATATACATTTTTGTGGTTACTGCACTCTCCAACAAGTAGTTGAGGAACTCACATAGATTTCCCTTCCTGCAAATATGGTTGTCGTCCACTATTCAATTCAACATTGTTATAAACAACATATACTAATTAATGAACAAAACAAACCAAATTCTATATTCAAATGTAGAAAGCGTTTGGAATTAAAATTGCGCAAAGAACCTACACATTTTGGCACACGTTTGTAGCCTTTCCCTATGGTGAACAACATTGGAAACAGAGTTACATCGAGAGACACTAGGCCCAACATCCACAACATATTGTTTAAAATTATCTACTATCCTAGCAAGAATCCTACTATCGAAAAACAGATGAGAGATAGACACTTGTTTAAGCCCTTTATTTCACCTACCTTCCATTATAGAAATTATTCCATAATTTCAAGACCACCCACAATTCTCAATTGTTTCAACATGACCTTTGTAAAGGCAATGCAACCAAACAACACAAAATGTGAGCAAAACCTCACAAAAATGGATAAAATTTGAGGCACAAAGCATGCAGCGACATGTATATTTCAACAAACTCTTTTTGCCACAAAACAAAAAATGTTCCACACTCACAGTGTTCAACACCAGTAGCTTCACCATTTGATGCAGTTCCATAGCTCAACCCATGAGGTTAAAATCTCGTTGGTGATGCAACCTTTCCTACCTTCGAACATACGCGAACACCAAAATCCGGTGCAAAAACATTATGTGATAACAAATAAAAGAGAAATAAAAGCTGCTCCATAATAAATATTTTTCTTTCAACACCACAAAGTGGGAAAAAAGGAAAAAGTTTGAACTACCTGTACTTCTCCAACAGAGATAGTACGGAAAGATTCAGGAGGACTGACAAAGTTGACTATATAGTTTCTACTTGGAATACCCTAACCCACATTTCCAGTAGATTGTTCCAAATTGTCGAACATGGAAGGAACCATATCGCTATCAACAAACAAACCAGAGGTGACAAATTGCTTATTTGCATTAGTCTTCTCATCTTGAAATGTTTCTTTTCTTCCATTATGTTCATATGAGTCTTGGTTGTTCATTGTATTAATGTTCTCTTAGAGAATAAAAGGTGAATAAAGAAGTTAATGTTCAGATAAGTTTAAAAGAACTTTTTTTTTACAAAATAAACGTCACTGGAAGAAACGTCCAAAATAATTATCATTCCAAACACAATTTTCCTATTTTGATACTCACGATTGTTGACCCCACCATCTCAATGTTTTGCTAAAGTTGTTTTCCTTCATTGGTAAGCATACCTTCCACATGCATTTACAACTTCCTTGTTCTGTTGATACCATTTTCACTGATATTCATTTTTTCTCTCACGAAGGGAGGCGAGCGAGCTCTTTCCCCTGTACGCCTATTCATTTTCTCACATGAAATCTCTATAGGAAATTAAAACTCTTGTATTTCACATTCTTTTTCAGAACTCCAACAACGGTAAACAAACCCATGTTCACACCATAATGAACCCCCTATATTTTCCAAATACTAATCTATAAACAAAACCAACACTTCCTGTCCACATAAAAAATACAATGAGGAAGCTATGCAAGAAATGGAAAAAAGAAACCATCTATTAAAAATTAAAAAAAAGCAAGTAGTTTGCAGGCTTTTGTTTCCAAACACTAACTTCCCAAAAATGTCTTTTCCTTAGAACATGAGGGAGAACACTTTCATTTTCCCAAATCACTAGAAAGGAACATATTTGAGGGAGATTGTAGAACATCTAAAAGAACAAACAAAGTAATATTTCTATCTAAAAGAAAACATTTAATGTCAACATAAATATGTGTTAAATATAACATCAAAATTTGAAACACAATGATCTGAAATTGATAATTGAAAATATTAGACAAACTCTACATTTACAACAATGTCTAATAAGAAACATCTCAAAGTATCAAACGCTATATAATGATACCCACAAGTAGTGGTGGTATCTCTACAATGGAATCAACATTTGGAACAAGTGAGAATACATTTCCATTTTCTATGTATTCATTGAAATCATTAGCATATGGAACATCGAACCCTAATGTTTCTAGCATGGAGGCACCATCACAAATTGTTGTTGGGTAGACCCCACTCACTAAATAATATACCTTTAATTGGACTTCCATGCAACCTAATAAAAGGACTTTTTCCTAGACAACACAAAAAGGAACATACCCTGGGCATTTACTGTTTATATCCACAAATATGTCTTCAAGGAAAGCCCACACTAACCCCAATAATATTCAAAATATTCTAGGCTTCCTCTATTGGAAGGCTTCCCAATTTCAAAATTATATAATTCTTCTAGTGACCAAAGAGACGTAGCACAATTATTCACAAAACAAACAAGATGGTTCCTGCATCGCCATATTTCCATACACCGTATGTTTGAAATAGGCACACACATAAATCCCCAATTGTTCCTTTCTAGCCCAAACCAATATATAGTGTACCCAGAAGAAAGATAATCATCATAATCTTTGTCCAAATACAACCAATTTTTTTTCCTTTTTAGAAGAAAGCCTCCTTCGACGATAGCATGCCACCATAAGGAAGTATTGTTCTCCTCCAAACCATGTGATCACTGCTACAAAGTAAAAAATATGGATCCATCACACTGGAAAAATCTCTTAGTATAACCTAAACATATTCCTCTAGGCTAGATTTTTGTAAAATAAGTAAGTATCGCTGCTTTCCAAGATGAAGAAAGCCAATGTTCCTAAACATGTTTGTAAAAGGGTTAACAACAAAGTAATTATTAAAACCCAGATAATTTGGAGGTGAACCAAATAGAATCATTAATCCAAAAACGCATTCAATTCTATATCCATATTGAAGAAAAGGGAAAAACATGGAATATATTAGTCCCTTATCACTAAGGTAAGACCCAACGAAACAACCACGACTCGTATGAAACGATAAAGCAATAAATCCAAACTCTTTGGAATCACAACGATCACAACCAACAAGAAATATTAGGTCTCCCAACAAAAGACACCATTTTTTGCAAACCAACTTAAATCTCATCAACACGGACAAAGGAAGTCAACAAAAAAAAGTGCAATAATTTTAATTCGAAAAAAATCCCAGATAGTGGCATCCATGGTTATACGAAAAACTTTGCTGAAAAGAAAGAAGACGCTGTAAATTTAATGCCATTAGAAAAAAAATGTCAGCAAAATGCTCACAATATTTAACATTGAAACATCTTACAACAATCTATCAATATTCTCCAAAACATTGCATATGTAACAACTTCAATTCGGCTAGTGTACGCTAAAACCAACCACATCATTACTTCTCTCTACGGTTGAACATTCTCATACGAGAAGGAATAATATTAAACCTTAGGAATATGAACTCTCACATTAATAAACTCAAGATATTGATATTATAAACCCAAGGGAATAATAAACCCATGGGATAAAAATTATAAACCAAAGGTATATAAACCCTAGCATAAAATGTTTAAACCATAAAATAAACATGGTTGACCTTCGTTAAGCATGCTAGAGCACAATTTGCCCAAATGCAACATTGGATCTTGGTTAACCATAGTTGATTCTCATATTGAGACAATGTTTGTCACAATGTGATGTTGGACCTTCGTTGACCATCATAAATATTATAAATAGAAGGGAATATAATAAACCTTGCGGATTAAAACTAAAAACCCAAGAGATTATAAACATAAGAGAATAATATTAAACCCAAAGAATATGAACCCCTAGAAATATAACAATATAACAATCTCGATAACAATATGAACCCATTTTATTATAAATATAAAAATATAATACTAAGCCCAAAAAATATGAACCCAACAAACATACCAATCTTTATAGCAATAAAAATAAAACAAAAATCTATAACTAAAATTAGTAAAAAAATAAAACAAAAGCATCACATTATTTAAAACAAACATAGTAGAAAGCATGATACTACTCTAAAATGTGTTTACATTACACACACCTATTAAGCAGGTTCAATATCTAGACAAATTCATTTCATTCAACGCATCCTTGCCAAGAATCAATTTCATCGCATTGGTTCTCAACCACAAGACAATGATAAAATGAGTGTTTTCTCATACATAACTCCACATGTTAAAAATTTCAAATCAAAAACATAAAAAATGTTTTCAGAAGGTGACTATGGAAATAAAACCAGGCCGTCATACAAATAGTATCCCATGTCGAAAAGTGACATCACAATTTTCTAAAATAATAAAGAATATTTGGAGTTGTTTAAATCTTCTTTACCTAGATATTTTTAAATTAAAAGAACCTACGTTTTGGAATTAACGTAACTCACATTTTCAAAAAACCTTTATTTTGAAACTAAAAAAAGTTTCAGTTTCAAACCAATTTCTAATATGCATACATTTCCCGACATAAGAAATTTGGAAAACACGCATAATAATCAACTAGTCAATAATTATAACAATACATATGTAGACACCAAATTTAATGAATGCCACCCTCTATAACATAAATGCAATGCAAATTGTATATTAAATATTTTACCATCCTTGTCGTAAAAAATGGGCAAATGAAAAACATCCTTTATTATTTCATACACGACATCCAGACGCTATATTTAATGCAAGACAATAGCGAGTTAAGTTTCTTTATTGACTAGTTGTATTGAGGATTCTGTGATCTATATCAAGTTTATGAGAAAATTTTTGGCATAAATCACATGATATTTCATTTGTCGACGCATTTTGAAACAACCAATGTGGTTCATCGTCAAGACAAGTTGAAAAAACAGAGCTAGTTGACATTGACGATTCTTCAACTTGCCCTGACGATGAACCATACTAGTTGGTTCGAAATACGTCGACAAATAAAATATCATGTAATTTACACCGAAAAATTTCTCATAAACTCCTTTATTGACACTGTCATAAATTGCTTAAAAAAAACCAGGAAAAATGGACATGGAAATCAGTCGCTATAGGAACATCAAAGGTTACTATATATTCGAACCTAATCCTTGAACAAAAAGATGTTCGGTCCCTTACTCTATCCATAATTTTTAATTGCAAAATTTGTGAAAATTCATAATTTTAAAATCCATATCTTCCCACCTCGTAAAGTTGCCAGGTGTATCTACATTTGAAATCAGATTTTAAAATATAGATGGTTTAATTATTCATAACCGAGATATCAACTAAAAAAATTACAATACAAATGTTCCCGCAAATATTATATATATATATATATATATATATATATATATATTTCCTATCTAAATTACAATTTCATTTATTTAAAATAATAATTTATAATAAATATAATTAAAATAAATTTTGATAAAAAAATATGTACAACTATATAAAATATGGTAAGTATCCAAAAATTCCAAACATAAATAATAATTATTTATGTTATAATTTTTATTATTTTATCATAGCATTTAATTACATGATAGCAATATACTTGGCATTTCTTCTCTAAAGAATTCTTTGTCCTCATTTTGGCAAAGAGTGCTCGATGTAAGTTTGTCTTCAAAATGTATCTCTTTGTATTTTTTCAGATACACTTTATGTAATATAGTGTATGAAAGATAAGGAAATTGTTTTCAATAAAAGAATCAACCCATTTAGGGTTGATTATATTGTCTTTTTCCTTTTTTTTCCTTCTAATGAGATTTTTTTGCTTAGTGTTTCTAGTTAAAATATTCATTGCCTTCTGACTTTTTAAAATTTAAAAAGAATTTTGTGATTGACAACGAAGTTTATATAAATAAATTGGTTACTTCAATTAGTAGGGTCAAAAAGATGATACCATATCATTATGAAATAATTTTTGCGCATGATTCCAAAATATATATTTTACATTATTAACAACAATGTGTTTACATTATTCAGGGCTAAATATCCATTCTAAACATCAAAATAAATAATAATTTCAAACTATTAATAATTTTTCTTTTATTTTAAAAATGGATCACATCTTTCTTGGCCCAAAAAAAAATTGGTATTCCAATAGCACGATTTTGTATGGGAAACAAACATTTCAGGTCGATTTTTGGAAGGAGTTTTAATTGCGTCAAAGATGGTTAATATAAACACATTTACCATATAACTAAATTACTTTATTAAAAAGGACTTTTGTGCGGTAAATATTTTATTAATATTCCGAAGTATATCACTGAGTTTATCGAAGAAACTAATATAATTATGCCTCAAGTGAAATGAACGTTGTAAAATAATTTAAAGTGACAAATATGTAAAAGGCACTATAAAATACAATGAAACTTTATATCCTCGCTGTGGCCCCACCCACTATATATCCAATGGTCGCGTTTAAACATAAACTTTGGTTTCGAGTGTTGTAGACAAAAAAACGCCCGCAGACACATGACACCACTTTGCACCAGAGTCATTGGCCGTCTTTACTTGCAGTCAACCCTCATTTTGACACTTTTAGACACACCCACCCACTACTTCGATGGTTCTACACAAATCCACTCAGCGCCACTTGGTAACACATTGCACACTTCGATTAAAAATACTCTGAAATTCACATCTTTCATTGACGAACCTTATCACTAGGGTTTCGCATCCGTGGTTGCGAAATAACGACTTTCACGAGGTAACAAACCTTCACTTCAACGGTGGGGCAATGCTCACTTTTACCACGCATACCTGGCCAACAACATCTGCAACCTCTCTAGGAAGAGGGATCTTTGAAGGACATTCGAACGCCAAAATTTCGTGGTCATGCACGTCAAACCTCTCTTTTTTTTTTTTTTTTTTTGATCTGAATGCATTTTCCTCCTTACTTTCCCATATTTTTGTTAAGTGTGTTATATTCTTTGCACGACTACTCCACGCATGGGAGTTCACAGGGGGTGACAAACCCCCTATACCTTACGTCGGGCGTGATGCCCAAGGAATTTTTTTTGCGGGCTCTATATTAGGTGGGCGGACCTACCTATAGTTTTGTGCATGGATTTCACACATGGTTTTGGACATCATGGTTTTATGTCCATGGTATTTTGTAGATCTGGTCGAAGGAACTATGATTATGTTCTAATCCAGGGTTAATGGATTGGGGTTTATGGATGCTTCGACATGTATATATATGTATTGTAACATTGAAAGGAATATAATGAAAAATCAATTTGATATTCCCAGTTTTGGGATCCAAGGGAAATTCTTTGTGTATATTTGTTTTATGTTTTATGCTCTCGCCATTGTTTATTTTTTGTTTTTAGAATCCATATGCAGGTAATTTATGTATGGGGTTAAAACCTACGTTTGGTATCAGAGTTGTTTCAGTTTCAAGGGGACGCCTTTACTGCTGAGGGGTTTTTCTCAGGCCTGTGGTAGACCACGTTCAATGAGAGATTTGCGGGATCAATTCTTGTGGTGAAAAAAGATGGCGAGTAGTGGAAAGATAGAGATCGAGAAATTTAATGGTCAGAGTTTTGAGTTGTGAAAACTAAATATGGCGATCTGCTGGTGGATAAAGATCAATGGATCATGGTAGATCCAGGTACTAAACCAATAGCAATGTCAGCTGAAGGCTGGGCGAAGATGGATTAGAAGGCAAAGAGCACAATGCAATTGTGTGTCTCAGATTCAGTGTTTCTGTATGTATCAAGGGAAGCTTTGGCAAAGGCTTTGTAAGACAATTTAGGGACTTTGTACCAATCTATGTCTCTGGTGAATAAATTGTTCCTATGGAAAAATATGTATAACCTAAGGATGAAAGATGGAGACTTGGTGACAGAGCATCTGAACGTCTTTAATATTGTGGCAAGCCAATTATTATTTGTTGATATTAAAGTTTCAAATCAGGATAATTACATCAGTTTGTTGTCTTCTCTACCAAATTTGTGGGATAGTCTGGTTGTTGCAATAGGTAGCAATGCAACTACTTTGTAGTTTGATAAAATAGTCTCATCCTTGCTATTGGAGGAGATGAGAGGGAAAAATATGAAGGGTTAGAATGGTGATGCCTTGTCTATATGAGGATGGTCCAAGAACATAAACAAAAGTAATTCCTCGAGTGGGAGATCTAAATCTAGAGAGAGATCTAAATCTCCAAGAAAACCTGTAAAGGTGTGCTGAAAATGTGGAAAGGAAGAGCACTTCAAAAGGGTTTGTAAATCTAAAGCTCTTGAGAAAGGAAAGGGATCTGATGATGCTCCTTCTGCAGAGGCGAAAACCACCTCAGATGAAGGTGGGGATGTGTACTCCGCTTATTATTCAAATACACATGTAGACTATGAGGCATGGTTGACTGACTCAGGTGCATCCTTTCACTTCACTCCTCATAGACAGTAGTTCTATGAGTATGAGAAATATGATGGTGGTGATGTCTTCTTAGGAGATGACAGGAAGGCTAGAATCGTTGGTTGCGAAAAATTCAAGTTGAAGTTGCAAGGTGGAAGGATTAGAATACTTTTGGGTGTTCTTGATATTCCTACATTGGCCAGATATCTAATTACTTTAAGAAAGCTAGGGGATGGAGGTGTATAAATAGTGTTCGAGAAAGATACCTGGAAGATGGTTTGGGGAGTACTAGTATTGATGTGGGGAGTTAACATTGGAGCTCTGTACAAACTTCTGGGTAGCATTGCTATTGATGGGTGCAACAACTTTGTAGTTCCTGAAAGTGGAGCAAAAAATCTAGTGGTCTCTGGAGAAAAAACCATGTTATGGCATCAAAGTCTTGGACATATTGGAGAGAAGGGCATTCGAATACTTCATGGTAATAATATGGTAGAAGGTATGTTTAATTTCTCTCTAGATTTTGATTTCAATGAAAATTGTGTATATGGGAAGGAGAATCGGGTGAGTTTCCCCTCTAGTGCTAAGAGAGAAAAACATATATTAGAGCTTGTGCACAGTGATGTGTTTGGACCTGTGTCAGTTACATCACTGGGTAATTATGTGTACTATGTATCATTTATAGATAACTTCTGAAAGAATACATGGATATATTTTCTTAGGAAGAAATATGAAGTCTTTGACAGGTTTAAAGAATTTAAGGCTCTAGTGGAAAATCAGACTGAGAATCAGATAAGGGTATTGAGGATGCATAATGGTAGATAGTTTTGCAAGAAGGAATTTGAAGGAATTCGTAAGAAGTTTGGTATAGCACGGCATAACACTACTCCATACACACCTCATCAAAATGGAGTTGCAAAAAGAATGAATGGGACATTGATGGAAAATACAAGAAGCATGCTCAATGGTGCCAAGTTATGACAATAATTTTGAGCAGAGGCAGTGGAGACTGCATGTTACCTGGTCAACAGATCACCTTCATCAATATTGGAGGATAAGACTCCACAAGAGGTATGAACTAGTAAGAAACCTTCTCTTTCACATCTCAGGGTATTTGGATGTTCCAAAGGAGAAAAGAACAAAGTTGGATAATAAATCTGAAAGGTGAATCTTTATTGGGTATAAGGATGGTTTAAAAGGTTATAAGCTTTGGAACCCAGAAAAAAGGAAAGTTGTGTACAACCAAGATGTGGTGTTTAGAGAGGTGAAATACGTTATTAAACATGAATTCCTACTAAAAGAACCCTAGAAGATATAGTTTGAGCTAAAGGAGGAAGAATCAAACTCTACAGTAGAAGATGAATCAGAAGATGAAGAGCCACAAATTCTAGCTGTGAGAAGATCAATTCGAGAAGGAAGATAGACAAAAAGGTATAGTCCATTTGCTTTCTATTAAAATTTGTCTTTACCTATTACTGATGATGATCCCAAAACTGTGAGGGAGGCCATAGATTCAGAGGATGGAAAACTCTTGAAAGAGGCCATAGTTGATGAAATGCAATCTTTGCACAAAATGAGGCTTGGGATCTGGTGGAGTTTCTAACTAGAAGGAAACCCATTGGCAACAAATGGGTTTCTAAGAAGAAGATGAATGCATAAGGCAAGGTGGATAAATACAAAGATCATTTAGAAGCAAAAGGTTATTCCCAGGTGTCAGGAATTGATTTTGGTGATATTTTTTCTCCTGTTTCCAAAGTAGCTTCTATTATATTACTTTTATATATTGTTGTTGCTTTTGATTTTGATGTATAATAGATAGATGTGAAGACAACATTTCTTCATGAGGATCTAAAAGAAGATATCTACATGAAGCAACTTGAAGGCTTTGAGGTGAAGGGTAAGAAAGAATTGGTATGCAAGTTAAAAAATTCTCTCTATGAGTTAAAATAGTCATCAAGGATGTGGTATCAGAAATTTGATACATTTATGCGGTGACTTGGCTTCACAAAAAGAAAAGCAGATCATTGTATGTATTTTAAATTAATTGGTGATTGTTTTATTTATTAGGTCTTGTATATGGATAATATGTTGCTGGTTGGAAATGACAAAGAAGTTATCCAGGATTTGAAGACTCAATTGTCCTCCAAATTCGACATGAAAGAGCTTGGTGCTGCAAACTATATTTTGGACATGGAACTTTGATTAGGTGATCAGTATTTAGCTAAAAAATAAAAGAGCTCAGAATCGTTCAAACACTAAACGATTGCCTCGATCTCAGTGATACCATACCAACACAACTCGTTTCACTCAAAACGAAGCTCGTATGAGGAAGATATTGCGTTCTGACCGCTTTAAAAAATAAAAGAATTTCGCAAAAAAAAAGTACAATCATTGCACAGTCAGCAGTTTGTACTACTGACATGGCAGGTGATTGTGCATGTCAAGTTTGTTCAATGACTAATGGAGTCTTGCCAAGTGGCGCAATGTTGTTAGTCAATGGGTTGATGAGTTGGCGGTTTCTTATTGGTGGAGGAAGGACAAATGAAGAGGAGACATGTGGCAAGCCCAAAGGCTGCCACCTGTCCCTCCCCAAAGGCTAGGCATCATTGGCGCGCAGTGGTAAAATTTTATGGTAGGTCAGTGGAGTCGAACCCGCGACCTTGCCCAAACAAGGCCAATGTTACACCGTTATACCATGACTATGTTACTTAACATATAATGGTTGCAATGCTGTATACTATGCTTAACCGTAGTGGTTGGGGTAGGAGAGGGCCACCCCACGGGCTAGCCCCCTCCCATGTGACCACTACCATTTAACCGCCAGCTAATGATTAACCATAACTGTGCGATTAAGTGCTAATTACAGATTACGCCTAATTAATCTGAGATTATCATTTAATTAATGCGGAGTTAATTTGGTGGATGTTGGGTGGTCTCCTAAATTCGGAACTAACTCCAGATTTAGTGGAGTTAACTGGAGTTTCTCTAGTTTTAGTGGAGTTTTCCTAGGGGAAACTGTTTTTGCTATAATGTTTGCAATTTTCCACCAAATGCGGATCAGGAAAAGGCATTCCTAGATGATTTTGATGTTCTGAGCACATTGAAGCAAGTTTCATTAGCAGTAAAGCATTGTAAACATCACTTTTTCCATTTTGAACTAATATAGATTCCTAAGCGATGGAAACTGGACCAAGGAGATGTAACCCAAGAGGGGTGAACTCCTTCCTCAAAACATTGTGTTAAGTGTTCATTTTGATGATTTGTTGTACATTTTTTTGTTTTTGTTCAACAATTGATTTACATGTTATTTTTCTCATGAATTTGATATAAAAACTTGACAAAATTTACATGTTCATTCACAAACACCATAAAGGAAACCTATGCACATGAAGAAAATGATAAGCAATTGTTTTTAATTTTGAAGTTGAAATTAGCACATCAAAACTAACGTTCCACAACAGATCAAGTTGGTATCAGAGCAAAGATTATTTGCTTGATTGCTTGAGTTTGGTGCAATTAGGGTTTTAATGGTTGCAAATTTGTGATGCTTATAAGGTTAAAGTTGCATAGAGGAGAAGCGAAACTATTTTTTGCAAATCGTGAGGTAATTCCCAGAAGAAGGAGAGCCACAAGGCCACAATCTCCACCCAAAGTTTCAATCCCAGCTGCACTTGAAGCACCTCAAGTTTTTACCTTCAATTGAGAGTGTGGAGGTACAAGCAGTATCAGAGGTTGAGCTTGAATCCAAATCCATTATGTCTATAGAAAGAGATACTAAAGGTCTTTGAGAAGATGAAGCATTGAAGAAAGCTTTCTATGACTTAACTAACATGGTTAGAATCCTCTTTGAAGAGAGGAATACTAGAATGGATGGAGAGAGTTCCAAGTCCCCACATGAAGAGGGAAGCCTAGAAGATAAAAAAAAATGAAAATAAAGATTCAAAGGGTAATGGAGGAAAGCCTCGCCCATCTCCACCATCTTCATCTTCTTAATCATCCTCATCATCAAAAATAGCAACATCTTCCACTTCCACCACAAAAACTATTCATACTCATTCAAAAACCCCAAAAGAAAAAACTCCCCTACTCAAATTCGACATTAATTTTGAACTTCCCATGTACAATGGTGAGGTCAATGCAGAAAAGGTAGACAATTGGATTTGACAATTCGAGGTTTATTGTAGAATTCATAACCTTCAAGAAGATGACATAAAAGTCTAGTTGGCGTCATTAAGGCTAGAACGAGTGCACTAGTTTGGTGGGAAGCAAAGACTCAAGAGGAAATGTGAATTCATGGTAAGATATCAATTTCTTGGGTTGAATTTGTTTCTTCAATTAAAAGATAATTTTATCGTTTAGCCTATATGCAAAAATCCATTAGGAGTTGGAAAAAGTTTAGGCAACTCAAGGGCCAAGCAGTTCAAGGCTATACCCAGGAGTTTAGGAAAATGGCTTTGTTGTTAAGAGTAAACATGAATTCCCAAGATACTCTCTTGAAATACATTTGGGGTTTACATTCCTACTTAAAACATACTATCCTTATGTTAAATCCAAGGAATTTAGATGAGGTATGTGTGCAACCCATGCACCTTGAAGCAAGAGGAAAGAAAATTCAGCAAGAGGGTAGTAAGAAGAATCCATTCAAGGTTAAGGAGAAAGAGAAGTGTGTAAAATGGAAAGGAAATAAGAATTCAAGTGTAAAGAAAAAAGGGGAGAAAACTATATGCCAACATTGTTCCAAAGGGGGGCATGATGAAACCCAGTGTTGGAAATTACATCCCAAACTAAGGCCTAAGAGAACAAACAATAAGGGGAAAGAAAATATGACCACTACCACACAATGATGTAGGAGCATTCAACCCAAGAGAAAATCATTTTAATTAAGTAGACATAGGGAGTCATGTATTTTTAAGAAGTTAGTTTCCTAAGTCTCAAGTTAATGTAATATGTAGGCTTTTAAGTTATTTAATTAGATAATGTGAGATGTTTGTAAATGCTCTAAAATAAATGAGAACATGAGTGGGCAATAATGACAAAAGAGTCTAAAGTCAATTAGGACTCTTTAAGTTGTTCCATGATTCGAGGAAATAAGTAGAGCTCTTAGGAATTAAATGGAGATTAGAAGTGGATGTAGAGGATAGAGGATTTAGGAGTCAATTCAGTAGATTTAGGAGTCGAACCACGATTAGTTCAACGAACCTTTCTGGTATAAATGTAAGCCTATGGGCAGAGTGAAAAAAGAGGTCACTGATATTAAAGGACAAGCTTGTTAGAGACATAGAAGTCTCGATTGTAATTAGTTGTTCATATTTATATATACAGAGGTTCATTCGGGAACTGTGTAATGTGTGAAATAAGTATGTAATGATTGATTTATGCGTGAATTCGTAGGTTCTGTAACAGAAGGTTGCAGGTAGAGTTCTGTGGATATGCAGAGGAGGGTATGATTCAGAGGAATCATAAGGGATCTTTGAATCTAGCTAAAGGAATAGAGTAAGCTCTGTAGAGGTAGTGAAGTAAGAATTCGCAGAGTTAAGCTCAGAGGAAGTGGAAGAGCAAAAAGAATGAAACCCTGAAGAAATAACCAAACCCATAGAGAAACACTGAAGAGATAGCGTAAAACAAAGGAAAAGGGCCGAGTGGAGAAGTAAAGAGGTGATACACAGGAACCGTTAGATCTTATAGATCAACGGTCTAGATCAACCCATGGAGAATTGGCGAAGAGCAGTTCTCAAAGGTAGAGAAGTGGATTTCAGATGGAAGGAAAGCCGTAAGCGGTTTTTACCGTTTGGCTCCGATTCCACTAATCGGAGGACACGTAGCAATGGAGGAGTGAGGGGAAACCACTTTATCGAGCGGTTAAACCCCATGCCTGTTGTCTATCTGAATTCATGGTGAACCGTTGGATCTACTAAGTGTAGATCAATGACAGAGGACTATTGGACAACTTTGCATCGAGAAACAATATCAGCCGTTGGATCGAGAACCGATCAACGATTGTGATCTAATCACAATCGCATTGGAAAGAGGTCAAAGGTTGGTGGACTGTGAAATGCCGATACACCGATAGTGATAAAGGGCCAATCAGCGATCGGAGGTCAGGGCAATTGAAGCAGCACTGAAGAATGGTTGGAAGGTGCAGACCCAATGGAGTGATAGTGGCGAGTGTATAATATTTGAAATCCGCTATATGTGTTCGGAGTGGGTTTCCTATGTGTTCCATGTATTTGCGTTAAAGTGTTGTGTGAGTCTTTTAAGGCTAAAACATATATTATCGTTTCAATAGTCACATATCGAGGGAAGGGGTGATGGTATATATATATATATATATATATATATATATATATATATATATATATATATATATATATATATATGGTGTGCCGTGGAGGAGCGATCCCCGATTGCGATAAAGGTAACCTCGGGATTTGTGCAAAGACCATACCGAGCTGGAAAAAGGTGTGTTTTGCGTATAATTCCTTTGTAAATGGGTTATAAAGGGAAATAGCACCGATGAAAGGTTTTATGTGTAAATATATATGTAACCAATGTTTAAAGAAGGGAAAGGTTATATATATGTGGTTAAAGGGTTTTATAAAGGTTGTGAAAAGGTTTTAAGTCCTGATAGGAAGAATTAATGGAAGGCTTTAATAAAATTTTATATGAAGGCTCAAGGGTTGATTAATGTCCCGATAGAAGGTTTATGTGGGGTGATTGAGTTCTGATATAAGGGAACTGATAGAAGAGGGCCTTAACTATTTGTGGTTGATGATTTGACTCCTTTGAGAGCTAAATACCTGGGACTAATGAGTGGATGCATTTATATGCATATTGTGGGTGTAAGCTAGGGTAACCTTGCGTCATTAGTGGTATTAGAGCAGAATTGTTATTAGAGTAGGGAAAGATTTCCTATGAAAAGGAGTGTGTACACAGAGGAAGGTAATGTGCATAAGATAATTGATGAATGATAGAGGCTACAATAGAAAATTGTAGGGGAACTTTTGGAGTTCTTAAAAGATTGTAGCAGTTCCAATAGAGGCTTGGAGTAGACAGGAACATAGGATTCCTTGAAGAAAAGTGAGAGCAAGATTGCTTAGTAAAATTTTTGAAGGAAAGAGGACTTGGAGACCAAACAGAGGACAATTCATTCAAAGTGCAGAAGAATGGGAGAACAAGATCATACATAGATCTCAGAGGTAAATAGTATGTTCTGTTTCAAATTGAAATTGAAGATTGTGGTTGCAGATGAAACATCTCAGCAAGGGAAAGTAAGAGAGGTTGTGAGAGGAAAACCAAATGTGTTCTTGAAGGTAGAGTAAGGAAAACACTCTAAAGGAGAAGTGGAAGTGAACCTGAAGAATCCAAAAAGCGGTAGGACAACGAGAGGAAAAGAGAGAGTGAGAGATTGCAGAAGCCTAGAAGGAGCAAACATGTTGCTCAAGAGGAGGTTCCAGATAGAGGACCCGTGCTTACCAAAATACTGAGTGAGGAGAGCTTAGTGAGGTAATATTGTAGCGAGGAGGACTAGTTATTGCAGAGGCTTATTGCAGATGAGTGAGGAGCTCATGAAGGAAGAGGAGAAGAAGATGACTACTGATAGTCATAGTAGAGGTTTAGAGAGAAGCCATCGCACAATATATGAGAAGAGGAATGCCAAAGCAGATGGCAAGAGGATGAGTCAAGAGGAAATTGACAAAGATATTGCAGAGTTAAAAGAACAAATCATTGCATTAAGGAGGGTACTAGAGGAAAGCCAGAGACTAGGTTGGTTTTTCAGGAAGAAGCCAGTGGAATGGCATGAGATGCAGAGAAGGCTACAACAAAAGCAAGTAAAGTGGCTGAGTGAAAAACTCAAGGAAGTTGAGTTAGAAATGGAAGAGTCCATTTGTGAACGAGAACAGGGAGAAATTCTGAAAAAATTATGGGAGAGAGTGACGATGAAGACTTGAAGACTGAAACTTCAAGTGAGGCCAAAGGGTCTGATGATTTTAAATCTGACAATTCGTGTATGTTTGCAGGTGAAACATGTAAAGAAGGAAAATTTGCTGATATTGTCATAAAGGAGGAAGAAGACAAGCATATTTTAAATTCTGTTTTGGAAGAAGATGAGATAGATAGGTCTCATATACAGTTGGGGAAAGATATCAAGCAACCAAGTGAAGGGCTTGAAGAGATTGATGAGGAGACCACCGAAGAATTTCTGAGTCATGAAGAGACCTTGAAATAGCAAGGAGATATGATGGATGAAGCATCCAGTGAGACCACAGGGTCTTATGTTTTTGAAACTAATAGTTTTTGTATGATGGTAGGTATTGCAAGAGAAATGCAACCTATTGAAGATATCTTCAGAGTAGATGAAGATTTAGAAGTAAAAGGTGACAAAGAAAACTTCTCAGAAGAAGAAGAATTTGATTGCATATAGAAGAAAAAGTCTATGGATGAGTCTATAGAAGCTGTCATAGAGATAAATAATTAGGATCTTATTCTGATGAAGAATGAAGGGATACTATCTCAGAAAGGTAATCAAATGAGTTTGATTAATGTTATTGATGAAAACCAAATGTACGAGAATGTTAATTCAGATGGTGACACAAGGATAATTCTAGGAGAAGAGTTACAGAGGGATAGCAAGGCAAAATGTACTGAATAAAAAGAGACTATGTTAGTTGAAAACATAGTAAAGGATCATCAATTCATCATGATGATAGGCACAATGGAAATAGTCGTGGAAGCTGTTGAGACAGTCAGAAAAAGAGAAGGACATCTACTGAAAAATGTTAAGAAGGAAGAAGTCTATACAAAAAGCTTAGCAAAGGGAGAAATGACATCTGATGATTTGTTAATAACAAAGGAAGGTATGGAGAATTGTGTAAAATTTCCAAAATCTACTCCAATTGAAATTATTGAGTTATATAGAAAATTCGATTTTCAAAGAAGGGAGATGGAAAAACAAAGAATAGATGTTCAAGAGAGATTGTTGAAAAAGGAAAACAAAAACATTATCATGAATGACAATCATAAGAAAAAGGAGATGGATATGAAAGTTTATTAGATTGACACTGCAAAAGAAGGAGTTCACTACGGTGGACAAGAGCAGGAAGACATCAATAGAGCAGATGATGTGGAAGAGAGACTAGTCGACAATCTCATGAGTTCTTTTGAAAATTCAACACAACATACTTATGTGCTGATAGAAGAGAAAGAAACAGAGCAACAAACTGAATTGTTGCCAAAGGAAGATAAGGCACAAAAGCCTTATGTTTTTTATTTTAACAAGTGTTTTGTGAGTGTAGGTTTTGTTGCATATGATGAAGGAAATTTGGCACCGATGAGCAGCCAAATAAGGATGAAATAAGAAGATTCAGTGGAAGAATTCAATCCATGGAACATAGATACTAAATAGCTGGAGAGAATGCTAAAAAGTCATGATTCAGTGCAGACAAAAGTAATCATGAAAGAGGGTAAGGATGAAAGGGAGGAAATTAGCATAGTAAGAAAACAAAAAGTTGGAACAAGAGCAAAAGAAGAAGAAAAGGTAAACCAGTAGCTACAAAGAGAAAGTAACTAGTAGAAGTTTAAAGAATTAGTGGACAGTAGCAACAACCTCAAACAAAGAGAAGGAGGCAGAAGTAAGAAGAAGAACGTGGACCAGTCCAAGGATGTACTGGAGATAGAAATTGAAGAATTGTTGTAGCTGATGGTGAAGTAGTCTAGATGGAGGAAAATGATAGCAACAGGAAGAATGATCAATCAGAGCATGAACTTGATTGCAAGAAGAAGAAAAGGGAGTAGAAGACAACAGACATACAATGGCAACAAAGGAACAATACATTTGGGCAATTACAAAACAATGTATGGGATCCAGGAAGACAAAGATCAGGAGACAATTGATCAGGAGATCATGAACAATTTATACTTTGGGAGCCTGATGCAGGAGGATTCAACCCAAGAGAAAATCATTGTAATTAAGTAGACATAGGGGGTCATGTATTTTTAGGAAGTTAGTTTCCTAAGTCTCAAGTTAATGTAATATTTAGGCTTTTAAGTGATTTAATTAGATAATGTGAGATGTTTGTAAATGCTCTCAAATAAATGAGAACATGAGTGGGAAATAATAACAAGTCTAAAGTCAATTAGGAGTCTTTAAGTAGTTACATGATTCAAGGAACTAAGGAGAGCTCTTAGGAATTAAATGGAGATTAGAAGTGGACATAGAGGATAGAGGATTTAGGAGTTAGTTCAGTAGATTTAGGAGTCGAACCAGGATTAGTTCAATGAACCTTTCTGGTATAAATGTAAGCCTATAGACAGAGTGCAAGAAGAGGCCACTGATATTAAAGAACAAGCCCGTAAGAGATAGAGAAGTCTCAATTGTAATTAGTTTTTCATATTTATATATATAGAGGTTCATACAGAAACTGTGTGATGTGTGAAATAAGTATGTAATGATTGATTTATGCGTGAATTCGTAGGTTCTGTAACAGAAGGTTGCAGACAGAGTTCTCTGGATACGCAGAGGAGGGTATGATTCAGAGGAATCATAAGGGATCTTTGAATCCAGTTGAAGGAACATAGTAAGCTCTTTAGAGGTAGTAAAGTAATAATTCGCACAGTTAAGCTTAGAGGAAGTGGAAGAGCGAAAAGAATGAAACCCTGAAGAAATAACCAAACCTATAGAGAAACACTGAAGAGATAGTGTAAAACAAAGGAAAAGGGTCAAGTGGAGAAGTAAAGAGGTGCTACACATGAACCGTTAGATCTTATAGATCAATGGTTCAAATCAACCCGCGAAGAATTGGTGAAGAGAAGTTCTCAAAGGCAGAAAAGTGGATTTTGGATGGAAGGAAAGCCGTAAGCAATTTTTATCATTTGGCTCCGATTCCACTAATCGAAGGACATGTAGCAGCGGAGGAGTGAGGGGAAACTGATTTATTCAGCGGTTAAACCCCATGCCTATTGTCTATCTGAATTCATGGTAGACCGCTGGACATTCTAAGTGTAGATCAATGGTGGAGAACTGTCGGGAAACTTTGCATTGGGAAAGGATATCGACTGTTGGATCGAGAATCGATCAACGGTCGTGATCTAATGGTAATCACATTGGAGAGAGGTCAAAGGTTGGTGGATTGTGAAATTACGATATGCCGATAGTGATAAAATGCCAATCACTGATCGGAGGTCGGGGCGATCAGAGCAACGCTGAAGAATGGTTCGAAGGTACAAACCCAATGGAGTGATAGTGGCCAGTGTATAATATATGAAATCCGCTATATGTGTTTGGAGCGAGTTTCCTGTGTGTTCCATGTATTTGCGTTAAAGTGTTGTGTGAGTCTTTTAAGGCTAAAACATATATTATCATTCCGATAGCCGCATATCAGAGGGAAGGGGTGATGATATATATATGTGTGTGTGGTGTGCCGTGGAGGAGCGATCCTCGATTGCAATAAAAGTAACCTCGGGATCTGTGCAGAGATCGTATCGAGCCGGAAAAAGGTGTTTTTTGCGTAAAATTCCTTCGTAAATGGGTTATAAAGGGAAATAGCACCGATGAAAGGCTTTATGTGTAAATATATATGTAACCAATGTTTAAAGAAGGGAAAGGTTATATATATGCCGTTAAAGGGTTTTATAAAGGTTGTGAGGAGGGTTTAAGTCACGATAGGAATAATTAATGAAAGGCTTTAATAAAGTCTTATACGAAGGTTGAAGGGTTGATTAAAGTCCCAATAGAACGTTTAAGCGGGGTGATTGAGTTCCAATATAAAGGAAGTAATAAAAGAGGGCCTTAACCATTTGTGGTTGATGATTTGCCTCCTTTGAGAGTTAAATACCTAGGATTAATGAGTGGATGTGTTTATATGCATACTATGGGTGTAAGCAGAGGTAACCCTATGTCACACAACATGATCTTGGATCCGATTCTAGTGATGAGACCAAAAGATTTCAGCCATGGTCACAAAACGAAAATAAGTCATTGCAAGCACTAGTTCCTCACATAGTCACAACAGCACTCCAAATGAAGAATCAAGGATAGAGTTGTTCCATGTAAGGGTAATTTCAAATCATAGAAAGATTAATGCATTATTTGATAGTGGGTCACAATCGAACTTAATTTCAGAAGACTTGGTCAAAAATCTTAACCTTGAAACTGTACCACATCATAAACCATAACCCTTGGGTTGGATAGTCAGTAATGCAAATTTATAGGTTACAAGGAAATGCTTATTCAGGTTTTCCATTATTGAAAAATTCATTCATGAAGTTGAGTTAGATGTAGTTCCACATGACATCTCAAGAATAATTTTGGGAAGCCCATATTCGTATGATAGGAGAGCGGTATTTTATTTCCATAAGAACAAATACCAATTGCTCAAGGATGGAGTGGACTATATTATGAGAGCCCATCGAAAAAAGTTAAACATTTCTTTGGTTAATGCAGGGCGGATGAAAAGACTAGTAGATGCAAGTAAAAATTTTGTGCTTCTCATGATCAAGAAAAATAATGATATTGATAATGAATCTTTGAAGGTTGTGATGATGAGTGAAAATTTGATTTGTTTGATGTGGTAAGCAAGCATGGCAAGATGTTTCAGAAACCAAAGGTGTTACCTCTCAAGAGAGGAATTCAACATGAGGTACAACTGCAGCGGGATGTTCCACTTCCAAACATTGGCATGTATCGCATGTCGATAATGGAGAGCATAGAAATCAAGAATAAAGTTCAGGAATTGCTGAACAAAGGTACCATACACCCATCTACTTTTCCATGTGGTTCACCAAATGTCTTGGTGCCGAATAAGGACGTGACTTGGCGCATGTGTGTGAATTTCTGTGCACTGAATAAGATAATGGTAAATAAACATTATCCACTCCCAAGAATTGATGATTTGATTGATCAATTGAGGTATGCAAAGTATTTCACTAAGTTAGACTTACAAAGTTCTTATCATCAAGTTAGAATAGTTGAAGATGACATTTGGAAAACCATATTTAAAACTAAACAAGGATTGTTTGAGTGGCTTGTTATGCCTTTCAGTATTACAAATGCTCCAGGTACTTTCATGAGAGTTATGAATGATGTATTGAGACCATTTATAAATGATTTTTTCATTGTTTACTTAGATGATATTCTCATATTCAGTAAATCTAGAGATGAACATGTCATGCATTTGAACAAAGTACTTGATGTCTTGAGAAAAGAACAATTGTTTTTAAAGATGTCAAAGTGTGAATTTGGCAAGATTTTTTTAGTGTATTTGGGACACATTGTTGGAGGAGGTGAGATGAAGATAGACCCCTCTAAGGTTGAGGTCATTGTGAATTGGCCCAAGCCCAATACAGTTACAGAGGTAAGAATCTTTCTAGGGGCAGCACAATATTGGAGGAAATTTATTGCTAATTTTTATTCCATTGCAGCTCCACTACATGCATTGAATAGTGTCAAGAAAGTCTTCCATTGGTGAGATGTAAAACGGAAAATATTTGATTATTTAAAACAAAAGATCAGTTCAACACCAGTATTGGCTATTCCGGATCTTAGAGAACCATTTTAGATTCAAACTGATGCTAGTGATTACTCCATGGGAGAAGTTCTTATGTTGCGTGGTAAGCCCATTTCATTTCATTATGAAATATTTAATGGTGTTGTGACTAACTATCCCACTTATGACCAAGAAATTTACTCATTGGTACAAAGTGTTAAAAAATGGGAACACTACTTGATGGGGAAGGAGACCATTATCCATACCAACCATCAACCATTGCAATAGTTACAGTTAGAGTCAAAGTTGCAGCAATCACGACACTTCAGATGGATTGGTTTTCTGCAACAATTTCATTTGGTTATCAAATACAAAAAAGAAATCTACAATAAGGTAGTTGATATGTTTTCTAGGCCCATAGTAAATTCATCTATTATACTCAACCATAATTATGTTTTACATGAAAGTTACATTGAGAAATATGCATATGATAATGACTTTCAAGATGTGTATTCAAGCTTGAGGCAAGGAAACTAAATTAAAGACTTAGATTACCATGTACATAACATTTTGTTGTATCACTTGGGTAGGTTATGTATTCCACAGGGAGAAAGAAACAATATCAAAAGGGAGGTGCACACTTCATTGATTATTGGACACTTTGGTGTAGGAAAGACAGTAGCGAATCTCCAAAGGTATTGTTGTTGGCCACACATGTTTGATAATGTATCTTGTTTTATTAGAGGATCTTATTTGTGTGCAACAAGTAAGCCTACCAATAGGAAACTAGGATTGTACACTCCACTTCTGGTACCTTCCCGTCCATGGGAGAGTATCTTAATGGATATTGTAGGAGGTCTTCCATTGTCAAGGAAAGGTCATGATTACTTGTATGGAGTTGTAGATAGGTTCAACAAGATGTGTATTCTAATGCCATGTAAAAGTAAAAATAAAATTGAACAAACAATTCATCTTTTCTTTCAAAATATCTAGGTTCATATTGGTCTTCCTACTTCCATTGTAAGTGATCGAGATTCTCGATTTGTTGGGAATTTTTGGTCAAATTAGTGGAACATGATGGACACTAAGTTCAAAAAGAGTACAACCTTTCATCCGCAAACATATGGACAAACCAAGGTGGTCAACATGATAGTCATTCATCTTCTTAGGGGATATTGCAGCAAACATCGCAGGTTGTGGGATGAACAATTGCATTACATACAACATGCATACAACAAGGACTAGCATTTTTCCACAAACACATCACCATTTGAAGCATGTTTTGGGTACTTTGCATGATCGCCATTAGACTTCATCTATGAGAAAGATGTCACCATCGATGGTCATAGTGACATTGATAAGGCAAGGAAGTTCATTGAGAAAATTTAGTTGATACATCACATAGTGCAAGAGTAGCTTGAAAAGAGTCAAAGCAGCTACAAGGCAAGGCATGAAAAACATCGTGTCAATCATAAATTTCAAGTTGGAGATGAATATTGGTTATATATTAGCAAAGAGAGACTTCAAGGGGAAGGTAAAAAGATGAAGCCAATCTGTTATGGTCCTTTTAAAATTCTGGAAAAGATTGGTAAAATTGCATTTAAGCTAGAATTGCCTCCTTATATGAAAATATACTTTGTTGTTAATGTTGAGAATTTGAGATTGTTTGAGCCTCCTTTGATTGATGATCAAGGAGATCATTTTTAGCTACCATCAATCGATGATTTCTCACTAGAATATCTTTATGAACTTCAGGAAGATCTCATACTCGATAGAAGAACCAAGACTTCAAAGAGAGGGAATGTTGAATACCTTCGAGTGGGAATCAAGGGACAAAATATGTCTAAGGCCAAATGGATGTTGATTGAGAAGGTGAGGGAGTTGTACCCTCACCTGTTGAAGAATTGATATTATCTTTTGGGGTCCAAAATGCTTCTAGTGGGGAGGAATGATCAGGTGATCAATATTTATCTCAAAAATCAAAGTGCTTAGAATGACTCAAACATTAAACGATCGTGTTCGTCTCGGCGATACGATCCCAATCCAAATCATTTCACTCAAAATGGAGCTCATACATGGAAGATATTGAGTTCTATCCGCTTTGCCAAACAGAAGAGTTTTGCAAAAAAAAATGTATAGTCACTTCACAGTCAGCAGTTCGTACTATTGATGTGGTAGGTCATTGTGCTAGTTAAGGTTAGTCAACAACTAATGGAGTCTCGCCAAGTGGTGCATTGTGATCGGTTGATGGGTTGATGAGTTGGTAGTTTCTTATTAGTGGAGGAAGGACCAATAAAGAGGAGACATGTGGTAAGCACGAAGCCCGCCATGTGTCCCTCCCCAAAGGCTGAGCATCATTGGCGCATAGTGGTAATATTTTATTGCAGGTCAGTGGAGTAGAACTTGCGACCTCACCCAAAAAAGACCAATGTTCCACCGTTATACCACAAATATGTAACTTAACATATAATGATTTCAATGCATATATATTATGCTTAACCATAGTGGTTGGGGGAGGAGAGGGATAGCTCATGGGCCAACCCCCTCCCATGTGACCACTACCACTTAACTGCCAACTAATGGCTAACCATAACCACGGGGATTAAGCGCTAATGACATATTACACCTAATTAATCCAAGATTATCATTTAATTAATGTGGAGTTAAGTTGGTGAACTTTTGGCGGTCCCCTAAATTTAGCACTAACTCCATATTTAGTGGAGTTAACTAGTGTTTCTCTAGTTTTAGTGGAGTTTTCATAGGGAAAACTATTTTGGCAATAAATTTTGAAATTTTGGACCAAACGGGGCTCATGAAAAGGCATCCCTAGATGTTTTTGATGTTCTGAGCATATTGAAGTAGGTTTTTGGAGTAGTAGAGCATTGTAAACATCACTTTTTCCATTTTAAGTTAATACAATGGCCCAATCCATGCAAGATGGAGCAAGGAGATGTAGCCCAAGAAGGGTGAAATCATTCATCAAACACGGTTTTAAGTGTTCATTTGATGGTTTGCTATACATTTGTTTATTGTTGTTCAACACTTGATTTACATGTTATTTTTCTCATGAATTGGACATAAGAACATGACAAAATTACCTATTCATTCACAAACACCATAAAGGAAACCTATGCACATGAATCAAATGATAAGAAATTGTTTTTAGTTCTGAAGTTGAAATTAGCGCAACAAAACTAGCATTCAGTAACATATGAAAATTAAACGAGATCTAGCAAGGAGGAATATCTGGTTAAACCAGAGTAAGTATGTCAAGACAATACTACAGAGGTTTAATATGCATGATAGTAAACCGGTGAAGGTTCCTATTCCTAAAGGTGTGTATTTATCTATTGAAAAATGTCCCAAGATACAAGAAGAGGAAGAGGAAATGTCCCATGTTCCATATGCAAGTGCAATCAGTAGCCTGATGTATGCAATGTTCTATACTAGACCATACATTACACATGTAGTGGGAGTATTGAGTAGGTTTATGTGGAAGCTAGGGAAGCTGCATTGTGATTGGTTGACGGGTTGATGAGTTGGCAGTTTCTTATTAGCAGATGAAGTACCAATGAAGAGGAGACATGTGGCAAGCATGAAGGCCACCATGTGTCCCTCCCCAAAGGCTAGGCATCATTGGCGCACAATGGTAATATTTTATGGCAAGTCGATGGAGTAGAACCTGCGACCTCGCCCAAACAAGACCAATGTTCCACCATTATACCATGACTATGTGACTTAACATATAACAATTTCAATGCATATATATTATGCTTAACCATAGCGGTTGGGGAAGGAGAGGGCTAGCCCATGGGCTAGTCCCCTCCCATGTGATCACTACCACTTAATTCCAACTAACGGCTAACCATAACTACGCGGATTAAGCACTAACTGTAGATTATGCCTAATTCATCTGAGATTATCATTTAATTAATGCAGAGTTAAATTGGTGGACTTTTGGCAGTCCCCTAAATTCAACGCTAACTCCATATTTAGCAGAGTTAACTGGAGTTTCTCTAGTTTTAGTGGAGGTTTCCTAGGGGAAACTGTTTTGGCAATAAATTTTGCAATTTTGGACCAAATGGGACTCATGAAAAGGCATTCGTAGATGATCTTGATGTTCCGAGCATATTGAAGTAGGTTTTTGGAGTAGTAGAGCATTGTAAACATCACTTTTCCCATTTTAAGCTAATACAAATGCCCAATCCATGCAAGATGGACCAAGGAGATGTAGCTTAGGAATGGTGAAATCATTCATCAAAAAATTGTTTTAAGTGTTCATTTTGTTGGTTTGTTATATATTTGTTTGTTATTGTTCAACAATTGATTTACATGTTATTTTTCTCATGAATTGAACATAAAAACTTGACAAAATTTACTTGTTCATTCACAAACACCATAAAGGAAACCTATGCACATGAATCAAATGATAAGCAATTATTTTTAATTCTGAAGTTGAAATTAGCACAAGGAAACTAGCATTCAACAACAGATCAAAATTAACGAGATCTGGCAAGGAGGAAGCTCTGGTCAAACTATAGGAAGTATGTCAAGACAATACTGCAGAGGTTTAATATGCACGATAGTAAACCAGTGAAGGTGTATATTTATTTGTTGAAAAATGTCCCAACATACAAGAAGAGGAAGAGGACATGTCCCATGTTCCATATGCAAGTGCAGTCGGTAGCCTGATGTATGCAATGGTCTATACTAGACCATACATTGCACATGTAATGGAAGTATTGAGCAGGTTTTTGTGAAAGCTAGGGAAGCTGCATTGGACAATAGTGAAGCGGGTTTTCAGGTATTTGCATGGCACTAGTGATTATAGTTTGTGCTACTAAGGAAGACTAGGATTGGATAGAGTTTTGGACATCCATGGCTTTGTTGATGCAGACTGGCATGGAGATATAGATCAGAGAAGATCTACAAGTGGGTATTTGTTAAGCCTATTTGGAGGTGCAGTGAGTTGGATGAGTAACAGACAGTCTGTAGTTGCACTTTCAACTACAAAGGTAGAATATATAGCAGGCACTCATGCAAGCAAGGAAGTAGTTTGGTTGCAGAGATTGTGTTCAAGTATGGGGTTAGTACAACAAGCTATAAGGATAGACTGTGACAATTAAAGTGCAATTTTCTTGGCAATGAACCCTTCTTATCATTCAAAGAAAAACACATTGATGTTCAATATCACTTTGTGAGGGATATGGTTGATGATAAAAATGAGTTGTTGGTAAAGGTGGACACTTTAAATAATATTGCAGATGCATTGAGAAATTCTATGAGCACTGAGAAGTTTTCTTGGTGTAGAGAAACAATGGGTGTTTCAAGGTTGGACCAATGACTAAGCTCTCTTGTGGAAATAAAACAACAAGTTGGAGAATGTTGGGTGTGTGTTATATTGTTATATTATTTCCGTGACTCCCCCCTTGGTGGTAGCCTCACTTATATGTTGTGTCGGGCGCAGTAGAGGGATGGAAGCTCCCCTGTCAGGGGGTTTACTGGGCGGCTACGGGGTTTGAAGCAATGCCCCACGAAATTTTTTTTCGACCATATAATAGGTGGGTGGACCTATCTATGGTTTTTCATCCATGGTATTTTGTAGATTCGGTCAAGGGAAATATGGTTATGTTTCAATCCAAGGTTAACAGATTGGGGTTTATGGATGATTCAACATGAATATATATGTATTGTAACATTGAAATGAATATAATGAAAAATCAATATGGTAGTCTCGGTTTTGGGATCCAGCGAAAAATATTTGTGTATATATGTTTTATGTTTTATGCTCTCTCCATTGTTTATTTCCTTTTTTTTGAATTTGCATGTAGGTAATTTTTTCACGGGGTTAAAACCTACATCTTTCACACACTCACTAGGTCTCAAAATTTGTAAAGGGTTTCGTAAAATCCTTGGTCACCTTTCATGAAACCTTCTGGACTTTAGTCTCATCATGCTTTGGACATTGTCCATTTGTGTTCAGTGGTTAGCCACACCTATAAGTGGGTTGATTATCCACGCTTCATCTTAACAATTCAATATTTTCCTTCTCCCGAGAGCTACAACACTGAGAAAGGGTAACACCCCACAGTGGAAGAGAACCCTCTCTACTACAGGTAAATGTTTATTCAACATTGTTTCTATTTTTAAATCGCCTCCTAACTTTTCTTTTGTTCAAATAATGAAAGTATAATATTTTTGTAAATGTCTACATGTTTGAATGTTGCAGCTTAATGGCTTTCATGTTCTACAGTTTGGAGATTTCCCTTTCTTGGATGATCCGTACCAAGGCTTTTACCACCCACAGGCGACCATACCTGCAGGTGCAAAAGGCCTTGTTTTCATTCCCTATAGGTGCACTAGAAAAAAATTAAATACTGTGGATTACTGTTGCTCACATTGTGGAATACCAACTATGGTGGTTTCTTATAAATTTGGAAAACCAACGGTTTTGACATCCCATGTCACAGGGGTTTTGCAACTCCTTGCCAGAATCGAGACTCATCCTTCTTTCTGGAAGCTAGAAGCATGACGAAGGGAAATTCCCAACCAGAGAAAGGGAATTGTCTCTCCTACAGGTAATTATTTTTTCATCCTTGTTTATACTTGAAATTTAATTGTTCATAATGTTGCACGTGTTCACAACAAATCTAATCTTGTTGTAAATGTATGCTTCACAATGTCTCACATAAATTAGGGTCCCATGTTGTAGGGTTTGTAGGGTGCTATTTTCTAGATGACACACACAAAGGCCTATTCCCACCCATGGCCAACCATACCTTCAGGTGAAAGACGACTTCCTCCCTTTCCTTTGTGGGTCAATGGAAAGAAATTATATTTTTGTTTCTTTAAAAAATGTCTACAGAAAGGACTTTGTCTTCTAGACATGAGTTATGACTGTCTGAGCTTAAAATTTTAGTGTTTATAATGATCTTCTTTGCTTGTTAGTTCACATTTACTTTATTGGATAGGGTTAATAAGAACTGTAGTTGACTCTTACACTCAATAAACTATAGTTTATATATTCTCTTGTTTGTTTATTCTTTCACATTTAGTTTGTCTGATAGGGTTAACTGTTAAAATTCATTTTGAATTGGTAGGAATGGTAGCCGAATCTTACATTCAATAAACTATATTTTAGTGATTCTCTTGTTTTTTTATTCATTCACATTTATTGTTACATTCAATTAGTAGGTTCTCACCTAATAGGTTTTGTTAACTTTCGTTTTAGTCCAATATTCTTACATAAAATTCATTTTTAATTGGCAAGAACTGTAGTCAATTCCTACATTCAATAAATTGTAGTTTATTGATTCTCTTGTTTGTTTATTCTTTCACATTTATTCTTTCTGGATTTTTTTCTTCTCTCTTTTCTATCGAACAACAAAAACACCTTATTTGATTTTTGTTATTCTTCTTTAACCTATTTTTTTAAGAACTTAATAAGTTTCATTATATTTTCAATTCTTTCATAAATTCCTTCAACCAATTTCTTTTTTTTTCAAATGTTCCTTTCATACTTCCCATATGTACTTTTTAGCTAAAGTTTTTATCTTTCTTTTTCATCGGCTTCAATTTTCCTGGTAGTGATTTCTCTTCTTATACCTATTTTCCAATCTCTAAATATTTCCAATTTTTTTTTTTAAATATGAAACACTCTACCTATCAATTTAAAAAAAAAAAAATTGGATTTCATTTCTTTGCGTTTTTCAATACAATTTTTTGAGCATAAATAAATAATTTTATAATAAATTATTAAAATTAATATTCGATAGCTTGTTGAAATCATTTTCTATTTGAGTATGAAAATCAATGTATGAGCGCTTATTCTTACAAGGAATTATTCATTGGAGTAACTATTTTGTAAGATAATTTAGTGACTTTCTAGTTCCTACGATGTAAAATTTGAGAAGAAAATAAAAATAATAACTTTTATTATATGTTAAATGTATTACAAATAAAATATGTGCACATGATTTTTTTATTATCAAGCAATGGTTTATAAGTCTTATTGGCTTTCAATCATTTCTCAACAATCTTTCATTAGATTTCGTGGTCAAAAACTTTAGTTGGTGTTTATTAATACTTAGAAATTTTAACATCCGCACACCTTCATCGATAGAGACAACACCTTCATAGCTAATTCACATAATGTCGTATTGATTTTTCAAAGATACCTTTTTATTATTTCAAATTTTAGAAGCCAATTGTTTTTCTATTTCAACGCAATTTATTTATTTCCCTTTTCTCGGGCCCCATCCACCCTGTTATAATATCGCTGTATTTTTTTTCTCTATTCCCTTACCCCCACAAAAGTGCTCTTTTCTTTTTTCTTTTGAAAAATGCAGGTGTTCTTTCCCAACTCGTGGAGACACGCCGAGTAGGCGACACTCCCCACACTGTTTACCTGGAAACCGATCCTAGGCGGAACAACCAATTTAAATAGTATTTAAACCATATCAAGGCTCTCACATCGAATGAAATTTAAACTTTCAAATCATGCAAGTTAGGAACAATGCCATACCTCCAATGCAGATGAACACAAGACCCATGGTGTACATGCCCAAACCTCGCCCACAGGTAAACCTCACAACCCGTATCTACTCCTTGCTAGCGGAGCTCCCCGAGCCAAATCTCTTGAACCAGTAAAAGGCAACAAATTCCAGTGTTGTTTCACCAATAAATCCTAAGAATTAGCACACAACGTTTTTAGAAGAAACCGACCCAAAAAGCAACAGCGACAACACTCTACTAATTCTGCCCTTTGAAAAAATCAGAAAATATGTTATCGCATAGCCACAACACCTTAATATACCTCTAACCACTTTTTTTTGGTGTCCTTTCTAATTCCTTAATCCCGCCACCCAAAAAAGACTGTTCCAGTGGATCTTTATAACACGATGGAATACATCTAAAGTGCCAACCTGACAAGAAGGCCAGTCTGATAAGAAAGAGCTTGATCATGTTTTTCGGATTAATCACATTAGTTGGTTCGAAATGTTGCCCAACAACATCAAATGTGATTAATTTGAAAGCCATTATCAAAATCAATATGGATCACAAAAGTCTAAGATCAAGTAACAAAGAGTTTACATCCATGACTCATTGTACAAAGTGAAAACAATTAAGTTTACTTGATATGAATAATAAGAAGAATATATCCATATCATTCAATTTTTAATATAAAATTAATATGAGATATTTAAAAATTATTAATAATAAATAAAAACTTCAAAATGACTAATAAATAAAATATTTTAATGTATGTTGTGTTTATATTATATATAATTAAATATAAAAAAATATGTATATATTCATGCTTACAAAGATGTTTGTTCTAGACTAGATCTTCAAGATTTTTAACTTAATTATCAACAATTATAAGGTGGATGGTGGAGATCTAATCTCCATGGAATATGCCGGAATATGCATAGTAGTATATGAAAATCAAGGGTTAAGATTTATCTTCAAGTTAGTTATTCTCCTTCAATTAATTTATTTTAAATGATTCAATAAGTAGAAGTGTGATATCAACATGTGCCATATTCTGTATGTGGTATTGATAAGCCATAGTATTATCACAAAAGCTATTTACAGGTGAAGGATTATCATGGTAAAGTGAGGGTGAATCTCTAGGAGAAAGAATATTGTTTAACACATATATTAACTTTCTTAATAATAATAATAATGATAATGTCAACTAAAGTTCAAATTTAATTGATATTTTTTAATATGGGTTGTGTGAAATGTATTTTGGGGTAAGCTTTTTTAGGTTTATCATCTTATGTGTGGTTGTGCTAGTATATAAACCATTTTAAAAACATAAATTGTTATGGTAAAAATATTTTAAGTAGTTTCACCATTCTACATTTTGGTTTATTTTTAGGTATATTTTTTTTCAATTTTATCTAAAATCCAACAAAAGCTTGGATGAAATTTTCAAGGCATTTAATCGATTCATGCACTCAAAATGTAATTTGAACAATGAAATATTACACATGGTGTGTGTGTGTGTGTCTTAACTAGAGAAATAGGTTAGCGTGTTCCACCCCACCAACGCCGATTAAGTTCTTTACCTGGAGAAAGATGCAATGCTTGGATAAGCATAAGAGTGTCACAGTAGAGATAGGTGAGGTTTTATGGAAAATCCTAGAAAAGTGGATAAAAAAGTCCACAAAAGCCGGACAAAACTAAAGGAAACTTTGTTACGAAGCAAAGGTATTAAATACCTATTGAAGGAATCAATAGAGGTTGTTGAATCCTTGGCAAGAAATTCTCATCTCATGGGTGAACTGGAGGAAACAGTTCTGGGTTGGGTGGAGAGAAGGTGTGAATTTCCAAGTACCTTGCTAGTGATTCTATTTAAATTGGTTGTGATTTAAATTATTTCATTACAAGAAAATGTAGGTATATGTCACATTTTCTTAATTACCTGTGATATGAACCAAATTCCTCTATAATATGGAATGTATAGTATTTTAGTTATTATATTTTTTCTTGAATTTCTAATCGAGGTAGATATGATTTTATGATGAACTTGTACATAGAAGGATGAGATAGTTAGTCATAGTGAAGTCTAAGCTTGTAGAGGAACTATCTATATTTCACAATAAAGCGAGAAAGGCTATTGGAAAGGGTATTTTATTATTTTGTAAACACTTAGTTGGTGTAGAAGTTGTTATAGATCTATGGAATTATTTTTCTACAATGCAAGTTAGAATTATGATAAATTGAATATGTGTTAGTAGAAAGGTAGATGAGGTGAATTTATAACTGGGTGTGAATTTCTTACAACATACGTGTGATGTTAGGACAAAATGGTTATTTACCTGAGTAAGATAGAGGGTAATCCTTATAGGAATGTAAAATTTCTGTAAATTACAATAGAGGGACCATGAGTAACAAACAAACTATACTTAATAGTAAAACATTATAACAAATAATGGTCTCTGGAATGTGAAACCAATTGTTCTAGTATATATTACATCAATATAAATTTTGGGGTTAACAGATGCTTAATGAGAAAAAAAAAGAATCTGGCTTAGAGCTTATAGGTAGTTCGTTACAAAGTAATGGTTATATATCCATCTATAAAGATATTGAAATTTACGAATATTACTAAGGATGATTGGGCCTTGGAGTAATGCGGACATAAATGTCCAACAAATAAATTAAAATTGGAAAATCGGAACAGAGACATGAAGTCCATCCTCGGCTTGAAGACATAAAATACCATTAAATAGGCTGGTTTAGAGAATTATCAAAGGAGGTAGCTGATGTGTAACTAAGCTATACAATTATCTTGGAAGTTAGCAAAAGAAATATGACCACTCCTGAGACATTGAGCATAGGGGCAAGATAGGCATACATACCTAAAGGGGAAGAAAAACACAAAGATATAATAGTAAGAAAAGAGACAGGTTATAATAAGTTGAACTTAGAAAACAAAATAAATAGGGTTTTTGTTCTCCACTTTACCTTATAAGGCTAGAGAAGGAATTCATGCTTCAATGATCTGAAAGGTTTGAACAAATAGCTCATAAATTCATTAAACTAAATTTAGTCAACTATTTTGGACAAAAATAGGAGGAAGATAAGGAAATGATCTGATAGATAAGGAAAAATAAGTCTTATCTCATACCTACTCGCAGGTAGTATAATAAGGTAATGAGCCTGAGAGGAAAAGAGACCTAGAAACATTGACAAAGTCTGCCAGAAAAAAAAAAAGACAGAACATTATTTTTACAAGAACGAAGTGCAACATAGGTACTTGGAAGCAGAGAACCAAGACCACCTGATTAAGGTATTGAAGAAATCAGAAATACAAAGCTTAGAATAATCACTTGTTAAATAATCAATGCAATTCTTTCCTAGAGAATTTTGAAATGAGACACATAAGGGACGTAATGGAAATTAGTGCTATAAAATAAGAAAGAAAGAGTAAAATTCTTGCCGATCACAGTAATTGAAACAGAAAACAATAGAAGAAAAATAAAAATAAGAAAAGCAGGGAGGTGAATAGGAAGTGATCACCTGGACTGTGGAAGGAGGAAATCAGGAAATGAAATAGCCCACAATCTAGAAGAAGCTCTTTGTTTACCTCAAACGCACACCAAAACCCCCGGAAATGTCGACATCATACTAAAAGATCAACCATAATAGAAGTAGAAAATAAATACGTGCGTGGAAAATATAATTAGCTTTGGTGCGAGACTAGTGAGGATTTCCGAAATTGGGGGTTGGACATAGAACTTCATATTTACGTGGTAGATCTCGCCATCATAACCGAGGACCGTAACAACACAGGCATGACACCATAGCTTAACCAGTAAAGAAAACATGAATTTAATAACCATTGGAGAAAATAATGAGACCCATAGACCTGAGTAACCCAACAGTTGTGTGATGAAGGAATCACACATCTGACATTGTTCAGAAGAGGTGAAAGAGGCCAAGTGATAGAATAATAAAATTTTAGAATGATTAGGGTTTGGGAGAAATAAATAGGAACTGATGGATTTCCTCGTTCAATCCCTACCATTCACAATAACCAAGACTTGTGCACCCATGTGAGAGGCATGTGACACCGTGTGAGTTGGACCATTGGGATTCGGTGATCGTATTTTGTAGCACATCATCCCTTACCATCCAGTTGGTAGCCATAAAGGGGCTTAATTCGTAAGAAGTAGTGGAACTACGAATGGTTGAGGATAATACATAAACCACAGGTGCATGCATAGGAAGAGAATAAAAAAATCAACATTTAATTTTCGAATATGGGTCAACAATCATAAAGGTTGATACCAATGGCACGATAATCAAGTTAAGTGAAAGATATAATTCATATATACATAAACCAAAACACAACAAATTAATCATAAAGGTTGATACCAATGGCACGATAATCAAGTTAAGTGAAAGATATAATTCATATATACATAAACCAAAACACAACAAATTAACCATATAGATCTTGATATTTGAAAGGAATGGGTTAAGAGGTAATACCTAGATTGGTATGGGGAAAGATGTATGCAATCAACTTAGAATCAATGTAGAATCAAGCCATGAAAAAATAGATACAATAAGAACCATCGTAATGAATAGGTGGTGGACCATTTATAACTAGTTCAAGAGGAATAAATTGGTCAAAGACAACACATTTTTTATAACTACTGAGGATTATCTCTCTCTCTCTCTCTCCCTATATATATATATATATATATATATATATATATAGATATATATATATATACCTTTTCTATATTACAAAGGTTTGTAAAAAGTTGTATGAGAGCCTTAGGTTCAACTCTCAGACCTAATAAGTTAAGGGTAAAGATATTATGCTACAATAGGGCATAAGTGGATCTACAAGATATTTGTTGGGTTCCAAAGTATTACTAATTGTTGGGAAGTAGGCTCCTTCGTTGAACTATTCACAAAGTGATTATTATTTTTTGCGTAATGAAACACTGAGTAGTCTATAGCATTAACAGAAACAATATTTGACATTACTGAAAAAACAATAACTTCAGGTTTGATAGCGATCTATTATACGTTTAGCAACATAGGTTCATGGAACATTGTTTTCTAGAATCATTCCTTAATGTCATTGGGAAATAAGTGACAGGAGAAAGTTATATCGCAATAGTTGTATGAAATATATTTAGCTGCTACTAGTGGAGTTTAATAATTGGGAAACAATGATAACATAAATAACGTATTTGAATTATGTGTGTGAAGAGGAGTTAGGGAAATAATAGTGGGAATTAACAAATTTTTATCCTACACTGTTTTTCGTTGGCAATGCTAGAAGTAGCAATCAACTTAGCTCCTTAAATTGTTAAAAGGCACACATACGAAGGAATGTACTAAGTGAATAATGACTTTGATATTCCTTAATAACCTTTCGAAGAAGGGCTTAATAGAAGAAATATTCATTTCCAATGAGAAAACTATATAGTTTGGTTATGGGAGAAAAAATTATGCATTTTAAATACACCACTGAAATATGGCAGCTATAATAATTAGAATGGTATCATGGACCAAAATACTATGGAAGTAAATGAAAACAAAAATTTGTGAGGGAAACTGGAAGAAATATAGCAAAGAAACAAGGCTGAAATTCCTTTCATCAAAGCCTAGTTTAGGGTACTCGTCCAAACTTGTACAGAGTATTGACCTTTTACATATGAATTCACTGTTGCATGTAAATATTAGGACAAAATGGAAACTAAGATTCAAGATATATTATGGTCAATAAGTTGTTTTTATCTCAATAGTTTAATGAAGACCCACAGATGGAATATTTTAGGAGGATCACAATGATAAATACGAAATTATATGAACTTTACTACAATAAAAAAGTGAAATACATGATGTACCTAAGATAAAGAAGTATCAATTAGGTGCCAAAGTACAAATGCGATTGGGAATGTGGCACACACCACTTCTTGTGTTCTTATATAAAATCCAAAGGTAATAACCACTATTCTTTCTGACCTAACTAAGGTTGTTTCTAATCTAACGATGTGATCTACCTTTTATGTAAGGGTTGATCTCGGAAATGGTTGAGACAACATTGTTGTTGTACTAGGGCTAATTTATCTCTCTCTCTCTCTCTCTCTCTCTCTCTCTCTCTCTCTCTCTCTCTCTCTCTCTCTCTCTCTCTCTCTATACAAGTTATATATATAACTTGTTGGGGTTTAATCTAAAATGACTAAAAGTGTATGCACCACACCAAGCTATTAATGCCTACGGTCTGAAGTCGTGGTTGAGATGATCATTTTGGGACAAGTAAGGTAAGGCATATAATGCTAAAAAGTGGAGAAAGTCACTCAAATCAGTGACGTTCTATGGAAAATCTCCACTTTAAAGAGAAAAATGTGCTAGAGATGCCTCTACAGGAGAAATGAAGGTTGAAATATGCCTTATATACATATTAGTTCTATAAAATACATGAAATATCATTCATTAAGGATAGAGGAAGATAAGAACAATGGTATTCAATACCAGGAACCTAAGGTAGGATAATAAGTCAAAAAGGAAAATAGTAACCCACCACAATCAAGATTAAGGGTAACACATAAATTTCAATCTAGGTTGTTATAGTGGAATAAAGTAAGAAGGTAAGAAGTTGAAGAATACCAATTATTGTTATGAACAAACTAAGAAAAGTATGGTTGTTAGGAAGGAAGAAGCAACAGTGTGTCCATAAGATATAAGTAGTTCTAATGTACATAAATATAGATGAGAAATAATCTAATTTTTTTCATACAAAAACAAAGAAACAATAGTTAAGAACCCACAATCATATGAAAAAAATATATAATTAGTGGAACCATAACCATATTCCCTATAGGGTATGTTTCAATGGAATGTATTGTGAGCCTACCAACATCAATTGAGATACCCTACCAGGAATATATTCATGAGACATCCAAAATATATAATGAGAGGTAAGAATTAAATGCAGGATAAAAGTATCATTATGTACAATTTCGTCCAATTTGATTATGGCCACATATTGTATAAATTCATTTAAAAATATTTAAGTTCACAAAACCAATTAAAGACAATTGAAGTCTAGCATGAGAAATATACTTTAGGTTGAGCATATAAAAGATTGAAACTTTAGAATAAGACAATCAAGAACAAAGGTATAGTATCTCCATCAGTAAAATAAGGAAACATTACCTAACTGAATAACCATTATTATATAATGAAAAGCTAGTCAAACCTACAAGATAAAATATTATTTCTCGAATTATCTTTAAATATATATGTATGGAAAAGAAAATACCTTAAAAAAATGGACAATCACATAGTTGAAGGATCTGCGAAGAATGTGGTATATATAGGTCACATGATAGAATATCACTATAAATTGCATTAATATTGAAATTTAGACATTTAAGGAAACTATGACAATGGTACAGTTACGGCACATAGGCCAAGTGCGATATGATGAAAGGTGAATGCCAAGTGTTGAACAAACTTGGTGAGTTGAAAGTGGTTCTATATAGTAAAATGATTAAATGTTATTTTTATCTAATTGAGAAACCACTTATGATTCATCACCAAGAATAAAAGTAAACAATCCATGATAACTTTTATATTTTTTTCAAGATCGTGTGTAGTTAACTTCTTCATATGAAAAAAATAAAATAAAAAAATATTCAGTATTATATGGCAGGCAAATCCCATTAGAATCAATAAGTTAGGAATATAAGGAATCTAGGGAGTACGATTTTGAATGTCATAATATTACTCCACTCAACCATCATGGTGAATTTAAAACCTATTCCCTACATGGAATAGGGGTTATATAAAGTTGGTAAAATGAAGGCCTCAATGGTGCAACCATAACCAGAAAGGGAAATGGTATTGATATACTAAATATCTAAACACACAGGTGTGTTAAGACAATCATGCACATAGAAATGCAAAGGGAGAAGATTTGTTGATTATACACAAGATTAATATGGTCATAACATTCACCAAATGACATTCAATACTGTCTATCTTGAGAAACTCCAGGGGGGTGAATCTAAAGAAAATAGTGGACAAGAGGTATAGGGGAAAAAGAGTGTTGTAGATTTGTGAAGGAACATTTTGTTGGATAAGGAATTTGGATATGTTGGGATGACCCCTAACTTTCAATGTTGGTATTGTAAACTATTTAATCTCTATTTCCTCGTACTTTTGTTGGTCTATGAAAAGTATGGAATCAAGTGGAATCAAGAAGAATTAATAATCATATAACCATAAGGATAGTAGCAGAGGCAATCGATTTTATCGCATTTATGTACACATGACAGATGCATAATTGATACGATGATATCAAAATAACAACATCAAATTGAATGTTGCAAATGTTACAGTAATTTTTATTACCCTTTTGTAAGGGATATAAAAGGAATTCGGCAACTATTTATTTGAAATTTTAATGGAAATTCAATATCTTACTATTCAAAATAAGGGAATTCCATGACATTGGCATAGTTATGGATAAATATATAAAAGAACCCTTGTATTGTTATAATACTATACTAACATATTGATCATGTTGGGTGCATGCAGATAGTTTTGTTGGGTGTAGGTTGATGATCCTTTGGTGGCATGAAAGAACGGAAATGAAAAGAACTTGTTTAGCATGCATGAAAAAGATGTAGGGAAATGAGCGTAAAATGAAAGATAAGAGTACATTACTCTACAACTGGGCCATCACTTAACATTAAGTGAAATGGTAACACTTTAGTAATAAAGTGAATATTATGGAAGTGAAATAAGAAATGTAGGAGGTAGTATTTTCCATCTTAGAAAGGATGGAATTAAGGAAACATTGAGGACAATGTTTATTTAAAGTGGGGGAAAATGTAATAACCATTTTTTGCTATAATAATGTTTTGTTTAGACTGAATTATGTTATAAAGAAGGGTGGAAAATCCATGAATAATATTAGAATATTTATGCAAAGGAATATTTTATTAAATTACTAAAGGGAATTTAAGTATTGGGAATGAGACACCTAGAAAATGGATTCTTGCGAAAGGAGGATAAACAAAAATATCATTAGTATATGAGATTGGAATATTCTTTCATGATAAGAATTATAGATAAACTTAATGGATGGGAGAGAAAAATCAATTAAGTTTCTTATTTGGAGAAAGATGCTAAGCTTGGATAAGCATAAAAGCATCGCAGGAGAAAAAGGCGAGATTTTATGGAAAAGCATAGGCAAGTGGATAAAAAGGTCCAAAAACATGGGACACCACTAAAAGAAACTTTATCATTAAAGAAAGGTATTAAATACTTATTGAAGGGATCAACAGAGGTTGTTGCATCCTTGGCAATAAATTCTTATCTTGGGGCTGAACTGGAGGAAAAAACTCTAGGTTGGATGGAGAGAAGGTGCGGATTTCTAAGTACCCTACTCATGATTTAAATTCTTTCATTAGAAGAAAATGTAGGTATATGTCGCATTTTCTTAACTATCTGTGGTATGAAGAAAATTCGTCTAGGATATGGAATATGTAGTATTTCAATTATTATATATTTTTTCCTGAATTTCTCTTAATATGAATTTTTGGATGTATATATAATTTCATGATGAACTTGTACATAAAATTATTAGATAGTTAGTCATAGTGAAGTCTAAACTTGTAGAGGAACTGCCTAGATTTTGCAATAAATCAAAAAGGATATTGGAAAGTAAATTTTGTTACTTTGTAAACACTTAGTTGGCGTAGAAGTTTCTATAGATATGCAGAATTATTTTTCCAGAATGAAACTTAGAATTATGATAAATTGAATATGTGTTAGTAGAAAAGTAGACAAGGTGAATTGATAACTGGGTGCGAGTTTCTTATAACATACTTGTGATGTTAGGAAAAAATGGTTATGTAGCTGATTAAGATAGAGGGTAATCCTTATAAGAATATAAAATTACTGTAAATTACCATAGAGGGACAATGAGTAACAAACAAACTATACTTAATAGTAAAACACTCTAATAAATAATGGTCCCTAGAATGTGAAACTAGACGTTCTGGTATTGTTGACACCTAATCTTCATGATTGGGAGAATTTTGTGTAAATAAATAAATTAGGAATGTGAACAGTCATCCGGAGATGAACTGAATGTTCACTCCTATTGTATATAAAAATGACCTACCTATGGAATAATAGACGAATCAATTTTTGTTTTGTGGAGTTGCTACCTGGCCTGACATGGTATTAGAGCCAGCTCTTTTTTAGCCTTTGTGTCCCTTGTAACTCCCTGTCTGGTCTCCATATAGCTGAGTAGGTTCTCCATAAAATTAGCTGCCCCTCTGTCTGACTGTTCAGTTCTTTGACTACTCATAAACATTTCAAAAAGGGCATTATTGCATCTGCGCCTCCATTGCATGAATTGCTTCACCTGATTATAATGCGCCTCCATTGATTATTCTGTGTGGATTCCCACCTGCGCCTCCATTGATTATTCCGTGTGGATCTTGTAGTCGTAGTAATAGATCTGTGCAACTTGCGCGAACTGGAGCTCGATTTTCCTAGATCTGACGGGAGCCCATACTGGAAAAGCAGGTTGATCTGTAAAATTTCGCTGCTCGACGGAGAGGTGTAACCCTTGCCCTAGTTCTGTCCCTCTACGAATAATGGAGCGTGAATTATGTGTGTCGACGGTGCGTCAGAATGTTGTTGATGGTCTCAGAAGTGGGATGGTTAATGTTGTCTCTTTCTGCGGAATGCATACACCGTGAAGTTTTATTAAATGCCTTCGTATTAACATTATTGTTCATCGATGAAACTCTGGATTGTATTTTTTAAAAGAAATGTGATGAATGGAGCATGTGAATGGTATGGTTTGGTGTATGTGTTGAAGCCTATAGAATATTTTCTTGTTTGTCTATGAACTGATATGGTATACAGCGCTCTGCAGTTTTATTTTTGTGAATGACTATGAACTGACATGGTATACAACGCTTTGTAGTTTTATTTTTTATAATTATCAGTAAACACTTCTTGAAAGTTGCTCTGTTAGTTCTGCCCCTCAGGCCATGCCTCTTCAAGTACTCTGTATCAGAATTTCTCGTCAAGATTGAGGAGAGAATGCGAGTCTGCACCTGGTCTGCATTTGTGGTGACATTCTCGATGAATTCCAGAGCTGGCTTGTGTCGGTCATTGGTACCATTACCCATCTGAGCTTCTGGCATCGTTGCCTGCTGTGAATAATGAGAGATATTGTTGGATTGTGATGGGTATGGGGGAGGAGTCTTCTTCTTCCTCTCTGAGTCTTATTTTTGTGAACGACTATGAACTAGGACCTCGTTCCCAATAGCCGCATAGTCACATGTTTTGTGGAGGTGAATAGTATCAATGCGGAGTTTTAAAAAAAAAAAATCATTTAAATCATTTGAATGGTAATGTTACCCTGTTGCGTTGTAAAGTTAAAGCATTAAAATTATATGTAATATATTAATATATATTACATTTTAAAACATTGAAGTGATATGTACATAATATTTCAATGAAATGCTGATGCTTTTATCAAACATTGGAGGGATTTGAAGAAACATAGTGCATAAAGTATTTGACATATTTTTTCCCTTTTGAGTACAATTTCATTGTATATCAGTAGAAGTATTTTTTCTATCAGCAGAAGTATTTTTTTACAGAATGCATTCAATCATCTCTATGGTAGGAATAGTTCTCACTAGCAAGGAGAACTATCCTAAATGGTCTCGGATGATAAGACACACCCTCATCTTCAATGAGTTGTGGAAAGGAGTGTGTGTCGAAGAAGGAGACAATGACCCAGTACAGCCTACATCAAACAAAGAGCTCGTCATTTGGGAAAACAAGAACAACAAAGCCTATGCATTAATTGCAGCATCTGTAAATGAAGAGGTGAGTAGCCATATTTCATCATATTCAACTGCCTTTGAAGCTTTACAAAAGTTGAAAGAACTCTACGACTCACATTCTACACTTGAAGTTGTTCAGCTCATGATTAAACTCTTCACTCTTGAACTGAAAAATAATGATCCTCTTGCTCTTGCATCTGAAGTAAATTCTATAATGCATGATATCAAATCCACTAAGGTTGAGCTGGATATCCTTCTTATTCCTTTTCTCAAGGCACTCTATCCTACTTACTCCAATTATCTTGAGTCTTTACAAGAAAATGGAAATCTTAAAGATATAACCTTTGACTCTCTTGTGAAAAAGTTTGCTGAAAGAGAGAAAGCCTTTGGAAAGAAGATAGCCCCTGAATCTTCTGAAGAGACTGTGTGCCTTGATCATAAAGAAAAGCATCCTGCTCAAGATTCTACAAGAGGAAGAGGTGGACGAAGAGGAAGAGGAGGATATTTCAAAGGCAGGGGGGCAGACATTCTTAAGGAGAAAGGGCAGAATTACACTGCATTCGCTGCAAAAGAAATGGATCACATGATGCCTCTACAGGCAAGCTACCATGGGACAAAATTGAGTAGAAAAGAAACCAACAGAAAGGTAAAACTGATGATACAGACAAAGGTAAAGCACCTGAATCCGCTCAATATATTGAGGCACAATGTAACATTGGAGTAAATGAAGATTTGTTTAATGCTTCACTTGCTTCTTCGAAAAATGATTGGTTGCTTGATTCAGGAGCAGCCTGTCACATGACTCATAGAAAAGATTTTTTTGAAGATTTCACTGACAATGTTGATGGAGGAGTATACTTTGCAGATCAGTCAAAAATCAAGCCATCAGAGCTTGGTACAATCAGGCTTAAACTGCCTGGTCTTCCAGACATTCTTCTAGATCATGTTCTATATCTCCCACAACTCAAAAGAAACTTGTTGTCCTTGGTCCACATCCGCCAGCAAGGTCACTCCATTCATATGTTTGATGGGAAGAATGAGGTAAGAAAATCATCTGACCACTCACTTTTCATGAGCGGAATAGAAGAAGAAAGGCTTTTCAAACTGCAAGGAACCTCTGCTCATGCACAACATTTCTCATATATTTCTCATCATGAAGAAGGTACACTTCCATCAAGTTTATTATGGCATGCTAGATTTGGACACTTAAACCATGACAGTCTCCGCTTATTGAAGAAAAATGGTGTTGATGGTTTGCCTACAATTCCTAGGAAACATAAGCAATGTGATGCTTGCATTCTAGGAAAGCATAGCAAACAGTCTTTTCATGATTCACATTCAAGAGCACATAGGAAGCTTGAACTCATCCATTCAGATTTATGTGGTCCAATGCCTGTTCCTTCTGCAAATGGAAATAAATATATCATGGCATTTATTGATGATTACACCAGAATGTGTTGGGTTTATTTATTGAAGAACAAATCTGATGCTTTTCAAACATTCAAGAATTTTCATAAAGGGATTGAAAATGATGCACAATCTCATATTGGGTCTATTCGCACTGATAATGGAAAATAATATACATCAAATTAATTTGAAAACTATCTTCGCCAACATGGGATCAAACATCAAACAACTGTGCCTTATAATCCCCAACAAAATGGTGTAGCTAAAAGAATGAATAGAAGAATCTCGAATATGGTACGATCCATGCTTTTCTTCAAAAATGTAAAGATAATGTTTTGGGCTGATGCTGTTCTATGTGCTGCATATGTAAAGAATAGATGTCCATCTAATGCTATAAGAAACAAGACTCCTTATGAATTGTGGTATGGACATGTTCCTTCGGTAAAACATCTCAGGATCTTTGGTTCCACCTATTATGCTTTGATACCAAAGGTACATAGAAACAAATTTGGTGCTAGAAGTCGTAATTGTATCTTCCTGGGGTATTCAAACACCTCCAAAGAATACCGCCTCTATGATGAAGTAAATGAAAAGTTTTTTGTATCTAGAGATGTAATTTTTCTTGAATCATCCAAAAATGACAATGTTGTTGAGCTGCTACTTGATCACTTGGATAGATTCTCTAAAACAAAATCATTTCAAGAATTTGATAATCAGATTCCACATCTTGAAGGGGAGATTCCTATTCTAGATCAACATGTGGAATCTTCTTCTGAAGAACAGTCTCCCCCACCTGAAACTCCAACAATGGATGGTGGTTTAAGTGATGTAATTGATAGAATTGGGAGACTCAATCTTGATTCATTCCCAACTCAATCAACAGAGAAGCCAAGACCATCTTAGAAAGGTCCCCCAAAGTGGCTGACGAAGACACTTGAAAGTGTTCATCCTAATGAAATTGGAAAAACAGGAACCAGAAATTCAAACCGATAAAATGGAGGTGATGTAGATGACTCTAATTCACCTGCTGATATGGATGTTTCTTATGATTGTGAATTGAAGTTGTCTACAGATTTTGAACCAACTTCCTTCAAAGAAGCTGGTTCTCATGATAAATGGAAAGAAGCGATGCAAAAGGAGTATGATGCCCTCATAAAGAACGACACTTGGAAGCTGGTTGATCCTCCATTTGGAACCAAACCAGTTGGCTGCAAGTGGGTCTACAAGAACAAGTACAAAGATGATGGCTCACTTGACAAGCACAAAGCTAGGCTTGTGGTAAAAGGTTTTGCACAGAAGGAAGGGGTCGATTATGAGGAAACTTTTTCCCCCACAGCGAAATGGGCCACCATCCAGACACTCTTTGCACTAGCAGCTCAGAACGGTTGGAAAGTCCATCAAATGGATGCAAAAACTGCCTTCTTGAATGGAGATCTGAAAGAGAATGTTTTTATGTCCCAGCCTGAAGGATTTGCTATGAAAAGACATGAACATAAAGTATGCAAACTTGTGAAGTCCTTGTATGGCCTCAAACAAGCACTGGGAGCCTGGTATGAAAAACTAATTGAGCATCTTCTGAAACTCAACTTCAATCATTTTGATCTTGATGATGCAACTTTATTTTTCAAGAAAGTTGGCAAAACAGTTGTATATCTTGTGGTATATGTAGATGATCTTTTAATGACAGGGAACAATGAAAGCTACATTGCATCCATAAAGAAGGAATTGGGGAAAAGTTTTGAAATGACTGATTTGGGCTATGTTCATTACTATCTTGGCATTGAAGTAACCCAACATCCAAAATCCATATTTCTTTCTCAAAAGAAATACATTGGAGATTTGTTAAACATATTTGGCATGACAGAGTTCAATCCTCTTTCTACTCCAATGGAACAAAACTTAAAGCTCACATCTATTGAAGGAAAGGAATTTGAGGATGCAACAAAGTATAGACAGTTTGTAGGAAGTCTCATCTACCTCACTACTACCAGACCAGACATTTCATTTGCTGTTGGAATCCTCTCCAGGTTTATGCAAAAGCCTTGTGAGGGACATTGGTCTGCTGCAAAAAGAGTTCTAAGGTACTTGAAGGGAACTCAAGACCTTGGAATCAAGTATACACAGGTGGACGACTTCAGCTTGATTGGATACTCTGATTCAGACTTCGATGGAGAGAAAGAAACTGGGGTATCTACTTCAAGATATGCTATGAGTCTTGGATCAGGATCTGTCTCCTGGAGATCACGCAAACAATCAGTTCTAGCAGATTCCACAACAGAAGCAGAATACATGGCAGCAGTTGAAGCAACGAAAGAAATTGTGTGGCTCAAGAAAATTCTTGAAGATTTGCAGGTAAAACAAGTACAATCAACTCCACTCATGATTGAAAACACCTCTGCAATAAAGTTGGCCAAGAACCCAAAGTTCCATGATCGAACAAAGCATATCAATACTAAATATCATCTGATTCGACATCATGTTGAGGCCAAAACAATCCATCTCCGTCATTGTTCCACAAATGAGCAAATTGCAGACATCTTCACCAAAGCACTTGGAAGGGAAATGCTTGAACGATTCAGAATGATGCTTGGACTTACCAACATCCCTTCAGATTAAAGGGGGCAATGTTGACACCTAATCTTCATGATCCCCGAGAATTTTGTGTAAATAAATAAATTAGGATTGTGAACAGTCATTGGGAGATGAACTGAACGATCACTCCTATTGTATATAACAATGACCTACCTATGGAATAATAAACGAATCAGTTTTTGTTTTGTGGAGTTACTGCCTGGCCTGACAAGTATATATTGCCACATTATAAATTCTCGGGTTAAGGGATTCTTAATGAGACCAAAAAAATATGTCTTAGAGCTTATAGGGAGTTTGTAACTAAGTAATGGGTATAGATCCATCTATAAACATATTAAAATTTAGGAATATTATTAAGGATGATTGGGCATTAAAGTAATGGGGACATAAATGTCCAACAAATAGATAAAGATCGAAAAAGAATTTTGAAATTATTTTTTATAGTATTTCTTGTTTGAAAGGAAATGAATATTACACTAATATCACAGAAAAGATTTCCAATTTTCTAAATATAAATTGAGCAGAGATAATGTACTATTTAGAAAACATAAAAGAGAATAGTAAATGAAGAAAATATGACACAAATAATAAGAGGCAAAAACTAGAAGAAGATACATTAGCTATGACCATGAGGTAACCATGGTATAAATTATCAATAGATTAGAAACAAACAAAGTTTGTAATCAATACATATAGTCAGTTGAACTAGACTATGCCTCAATCACAACCATAGACAAAAGAGATAGTATTAACGTCAGAGGACTCAGAGGGTCCTTTTCCATTATAAAAACAAAAACCACTGTGATATGAACATGATCACTCAATTCAATCAGGATTATGAACTGAAAATGTTTGCAATAGACAAAAA